>CM031861.1:25809360-26132623 GCA_018697195.1 Certhia americana | reverse complement strand
TGTTAGATATCCTCATTTGCCTCTGTTACACAATGAATATCAATATCAGGAATATAATAGTCTATTTTTTTTTTCACTCAAGGGAGTATTTGTACAACGGAGAAACTGGTACGTCGAGAATCTGATAGAGTAAAGTCCTTGTTGTTACCCCATCGTGTGTATTCGATGAGCCCACTGAAGCCACAATTTCTATCTAGTCATGAAAGAAACAAACCGATATGAATTTAGCCAGAGAAATAGTTAACGGGGGGTTACTTGAGGGGGGTGTGCTACAATCTTCCTAACTAAGGAGGTTACAAATGCTTGCCTGCCACTCAACTTGAAAACCCCTTGAAATTATCAGAGAACAGATTCATCAGTAGATTCATCACATCACAGCAGTACTACAGACTCCACCAGCTTAAATAACTAGTTCTGAGCTAGCTTAACGCGTGCCAAGAAACGGCAATGCTGCAGTAAAGCGAACATCCTCATCTACGGAATACTGCACAAGGTGCAAACCCAGTTTTAAGGATTGTTTGTGCTAAATGTGATTGGCAGCAACCGAATGAACTGGCTTGCACCTACTGAATCCCTGACCAGGAGGGAGTTACAACCATCCCTTTACTCATATTTGAAATGCTCAAGTTCACTATTCCATAATGGTCCACTCTTTCCCCAAAAGCTTCTTTTCAACATATTCCTCAAAGGTATGAGCTACAGTCCCTTACAAGCGCATTTCAGCACCCTTAAATCACATTGCTGTTTTTCAGTAACGCCTATACAGCGCTATGAAGCACCCACTGCAAAACTACGTGCTACAGTAATAAGAGACTAGTAACTTTTAGAGCTGCCGAAACAAACTGTTTCTTCATCCATTCTCATGTCTACCTGTAGTAAAGATTCAGTATCCAAACCACAGCGATTGGAGGTCCGAAGTCCCAGGCTTTGTTACAGATGTAGATTGTGGGAGAACACTAACACTCTTTAGAGTATATATACATGTAAACTATATATAGTTAAGCAAAACGGAACAGCTGCCAACATTTGAAAAACACCAAGGATGTTTTGATTACATTTTTGGTTAGCAATCCACCTGAATACACAATTGCATTACACCAGTAGAATACATGACAAGACCTTTCTGTCACACCAGCATAGTGTGAAAGGCCTAGTACAGCAGCATTACTGAAGCACTAAAGTGAGGCTTTCGCTCTTAAATTCCTTTGGCTAAAAACAAGCACCAGCTGAAACTACAACTACACTCACTAAACCTGGAAACCAACAGCTTCTCAAAACGCAGCTGTGCCAGTGTCAACAACACAGCCGCAGCCGCAGCAGCAGTTTATTCACAGCGGTCTACAACTTTATCACTAACGCCACAACCAGATAGTCCTGATTGGGCTCAAAAATCACACTTTCTGGCATTAAAAAAAAAAAACAAAAGGAAAAAACAACCACCAACTAAAAAAAACAAAGCCCACAAGCATTTTAAAAGCCTTGAAGTGTTGTGCATATGCACTAGAAGAGTTAAAATATACAAAACCTTCTTTCTTTAGACGATGTTTTGCCACTGTTTGAGATGATTAACAGTAGCAACCCACAGGAAATCTGTTAATCCAACCAACACTCTGGATTAAACTGATATAGAAAGCTATCTAGTCCCATTTTCTATGCCATAACCAATCGCCCACTGGCCTCCAACTGCTTCTCCATACAAGTAGTTTGCTGTACATGGATGTCTCTAATAATGAGCACAATTCTGTGTCAGCTCCAGACCCTCTGTCCCTAGAGCAAGCAGAACCCTAGCCAAATGTACTTTAAGAAAAGTTTACATGTTTTTTTTTTTGACATGAAACTAGCTTTAAATCTTTTTTTTTTTTTTTTTTGCATAGGAGGAAGCATAGTTCAGTGGCCACGAAGAAATAAAAATGAAAGTGGTGGCAGAATCTAGACAAAAAGTGAGATTAAGAAAAAATATTGAAAAAATGGACTGTTTTGCAGGAAAAAAAAATGTTTTTTTTTCAGACATTTTGAAAACATTTTTTTAGCTTGCTTTCTGATAGCAACTGCAGAAACACATACTCCAGCTGCAATCAGAAGCACTTATGTATGCCCACAAAAGTCTGACCAGCTTTATGCACTGCCAGTTTCAAGCCAGAGCATTGCTTTGTACTAAAAACCAAACATTCATAGAGTCACACTCATAGGTCCCAACTAATACAAGGAAGAAATAGGGTGGTATTAGAAAGTGTTTCACTGAGGGCTGCAAGAGCAGCAGCTGCTTTGGAGGAATCAGGCACCTACATGGGGAGGGTGAAAAGAAAGAGGGATAAACTCCTGCTTCACCTGTCCATACCTGTACATGCCAACAGAGTTCTAATTCCAGCTCCCCATAAAATCAGTAGTTTTGTCAAACGCATGTCAATCCTGCAACGTATAATGCACAGTAATTTTGCCATCTCTCAAGAGTTACATGAAACTTTTTGGCAACAAGCTTCCCAACACAACCGAAGATTGCAAAATGGAAAACGCACCAGAACTGGCTGTGGCACTCAGTGCTATGGTTCTAAGTTGCAGGTGGTGATGGGTCAAAAATGGGCTTCCCACGATTTTGGAGGGCTTTTCCAACCTAAATGATCCAGTGATTTCGTGAAAGGAATGAACTCACTGGAAAGAGGGCAGGGGAAAATGCAAAGTTAACTACAACTAAATACTCTTTCATTCTGTATACAATGTCCTATGTAGGGTTAAGTATTTCAATTACTTCACCATATTTCATCAGTTCAGAGATACTGCTCATTATTCACACATTCAACAAATGCATGTATTTTTTAGATATCTATTACTTTCAACTATCAAATCACAAAATAGAAACAATAAATGCAACGCTTTTATGCTTGTTTTGGACATGCAACACTGGCAGAAACTAGCCAAAATTCAGGATAATGCATCCATTTTGGGGGATGAATTTCAATCCCTTATTGGCCATCACGAGGACTTTATCGCATACGATAAATCTTCAGACTGGCAATCTGTCCCATTCGATAGAAGGAAAAGAACTGAGGGCAAGATACGACAGCCAGCCCACCTGAGCTCAGGACGTCCCTTCTCATTGCCCATCTATTTTAAAGCATACTTATGCTATGGCGTCATCATGGTCCTCCAGCAAGTGTAGAACCTGCCCAAGGAACCTGTATTCCCCTTTTAACTTATGGTAAAAAAAGTGACACTAATTAAAGTCCCAGAAGACCGTTGCACCCGTATTATTTTCCTAGGTTATATCCATCTTCATTACTGTTTATTTACTTACCCTGTGGCCATGCAACCACACCACATTAACAGAACGGCACTGTTCAAGAGTTAGCAAAACAATCACAAGACCAACATTTTTTTCAATTAGTTGTTGAACCAGTAACTCGGTCAAAATCTTGTCATTCTTAAATTGGGCTTTTTCCTGCAGAGAATTGATTGAACAAAGAATGCAATTTTTACTTGTAGGTAGGTTTTTATCGGTTCCATTCCATTTTCTCTCTTTCTATTATGCTGTTCACATTCTTCCCTTTAAATGCATTTCTGGTTTTGGGCTCAACTTAAAAAAAAGATTGAAACAAAACGACTTTCTTCGGTTGCCTTCTTCTTTGACACACTTACATCAAAATCCAATTCTCAAACACACACATATCTCACTGCATTCTTCCTTATTCCAGTTCGCAAAGGATTTATCCCAGGTACCAAAACTAGCCAAAATCAACAGTGAAAGTTGTTCCATCTTTGTGTGGCAGACGAGAAGAGCTACTCCCACCATTATAACTGATTCTTTGTTCTAAAGGTTACCCAGTCTTAAGAAAGATTTAAAAAATGTCAAACCAACACACCACAAGACATCCTTAGTTTATGTAAGAGTAAGGGTAAGAGGAAAGCCCTGCTTGTTGCTAATGTGCAGCTATGGGCACTGCTCCCTATGCACACGAGGTTTTCTTGTAGATCTCTGTCTGCCTATGAAGCAGCAAACAGCAGACACATCCTCCTGCACAGACGAGATCTCTTTCTAGACCAACTAGCCATAGAGACTTAGGTTCTCTGTGCTTGTAAGGAAAATGTATTGGACTTCCCTCCTTAGGAAACCAGGTTTTAAAACCACCACAACTTCAGAAACTATCTAGTGGATTTTGTGTAGAAATGAAGAAGTGGCCTACGTCAAAGAAGAACGAATTGTCCTTTTCTTTTTTTTTTCCTGGAAGGTTTACAAAGATAGTTTATTCACAAGCTGTTTTCCTCCATTGCACGTTTCTCTTCTCCCCCATGACACAAGAGCATCTGCACCAATACTGAGCCAGCAATGGTTGAGGTTTAACAGCCAGCTGCTGTTAGATCAAATACGAAGTGACGAATGCCCTGCCCATCTCCACCAGTACCTAAGAACTTGGGGGTTTTCCCCACATGAAGATGCCAAAAAAATTGCTCACCTACGGGAATCCTTTTCAAGCAGAATTCAATTGCCCTTTCAGTCCTCAACACAGATTCCAGTGCTGTGACCTGAGGGCATTGAAAGGGTGCGGCAAGCGGCATCGGGGCAGAACACCTGCAAGCGACAACACCAAAGCTCAGCCTGCCCCTCTTCTTTCAATCGCCCTCGGTTTCAGAGTTCTGCAGCAACTTCCAATCTTCGGGGCTCTAGCCAATCCCATCAAAGTGCGATTACAGACGGCCCATGCCTTCACACAGTTCACGTCGGGAGCAAGGGCAGCGTGACGTTGTGCAAGATTTGACACCTTAATAAGTCAGCAGAAGCTTCAACGCACTAACTGGAAACCGCTCATCCTTTCACCCCCGGGCTGCTGGAAACAGCCCCTGGCCCTCGTGCCTACCTACTCCTCACTGAGGCTCAGCCTTCGCGCTCCGACTCCTTTTAAACCAGCAGCTCAGTAACGAGGAGTGTCCAACAGCACGGTACCGGAGGCCACCGAGGCCACCAAAGGCCACCAAAGGCCACCAACCGCCGCTGCCCCCGCGCGCCCCCGCCACGCAGCCGGGGCGCACGCTGACGCGCCGCCGCGGCCGCCCGCCCCCGGCCGAGGGGACCCCACGCTCCGCCCCCGCCCAGCCCGCCGGGCCTCTGGCACACAGGGGGCACCGGGGGGGCCGCTCACCCGCCAAAGGCTCTCCGCGGCTGCCCTTCCCGTCTCATACTGGCGCCGGTCACGCCCCCCCACCGGGGCCCGGTCCCCGAGGCGCGACGTTTTAGCGAAACAGCGGCATCTGCCCGGGGGGCCGGGCCTCACCGACCCTTCCCGGCTGGAGAGCCCGGATGGCCCGCCCTGTCCCTTTACAACCCCCCCCTCGCATCTGACCGCCGGCCCCGCAGGGGTGGCGCGCTTTGCCCGCCGCCCCCGTGTCCGCGCCCCTCGCGCGCCCCTGGCCGGAGCGGCGCGGGGGCGCCGCGAAGGGAATCGGGGCGCGCCGCCGGTCCCGGTGCCGTCACCGCGCCGAACTCCCTCGCCTCAAACGCGGCGCGTGCGCGCAGCCGCGCGGGCAGGCGGCGGCGTTGCGCGCGTGATTGGCGGCCGCCGCGCTCACGTACGTCGCGCTTACGCCTCGCCCACATCGAGTGATCAACCTTCCAAGCGGGGAAGGGGGGGGGGGGGGTCGGCTCCTACCTGAAGTCCGCGCGCCGCCGGCCCTCCGCGCGCCGCCCGGCAACGGCCCTCGGCCCACGCGGCCCTCGCCCGCCACACGCGACCTCCTAGCCGTCCTCATTGGCCGCCGGCCGCCCATCACGTGGGCTGCGCACCGTTCCCCTGCCCCTTGCCCTGGGCTGCTCCTCCCGCCCCCGCCAGGGCCGGTTCCGAGCGCGGCCCGTGCGGGCGGAGCTCGGGGGCAGCGGGGCCGGCGGCGGCCCGTGCGGTGTGGGGGGGGGGGGGGGGGCAGCTGCCTTCGCGAGCGCCCGCCAGCGGCGCGCCGTCCGATTGCCGGAGCCGCCCGCCGCCGCAGTTCCCGCTCCCCGGGCGCCGCCGGCACGCCTTTTCCCGCCCCTCCCCCGGCCGTGCGCGAGGGATAACACGCCGCTCGCGCGTGGGGCCGCGCGGTAGCGCCTCCGGTGGCCGTGCCGGGCACGCGCCCTTCCCGAGGGAAGCCCGGGCCTCGGGAGCGTTCCCACGGCCACGCCGGCCCCGGCCCCGCGGGCGCGCTCCTCCCGCGGCACCGCACCCCCTTCGGCTGCCCGCAGCGCCTGCCCGCCACTCCTCGTCCTCCCTCCGCGTTTGTAAATCGGGAAGAGGGGTTCGCGTGCGGCGGGGTGCGATGTCCTGGCAGTGACACTGAAGATACGAGCGAACGCCGGAGGTGCGATGCTGCGGTTCAGAAGGATTTCGCACGCCGTGGGTGCTGCTGCCGCTCGCTCGCATAGGGCTCTCGGACCCGGCAGGGCTCCCGGGGACAGCGGTGTTTGTCCAGTGCCCACGGAACTGCCCTCACACCAATGCCCCAGTTACCTGAAAGCGACGTGCGAGCCGAAAGAGTTAAATAAAGGCCCGTCAGCATAGGGACGTATTCATTAATACCTCTGAATATAACAGCCCTGCGTGGTTTAGACAAAAGATGATTCTAGACACTCTCACCCAGAAAGTCTGTATTTGGAATACAGTAAAATAATGGAACAAATGAAGGAAAAAATACATAAGGAAACCCTTTTGAGCTCTGGACAACATGGGTGTGCACAGGCTGGCTGAATTGTGTGGCCATTGTAACCGAGGGCTGTAACTGCATCAATGAGGAAGGCCAGGCCTCCTGTGCAGTCTTGAAAACTAATTTCAGGTTGACTAGGGTAAAGGCAGATCACATGGAAACTAATTTAAAATTTAAACAAAAGCTGGTAACCAACAGCACCATTATGTAGCCCTGGGCTGAAATGTGTGTGTCGGAGGTCTTGGCCTGGAAAGGTGTTCAGTTGTCACAGCAATCTGCATTCCCCAGGCATTGTGACATTACTGAGAATGTGTGACAGTATGGCTGGGGAGTCCATGAGGGATGTAAAAAGGGAAGCATCTAATTAGACATAGATTTATGCTTCTGCAAAATTGAACTTCATGTTGAATTGATACCGAATTGAGTGGTTGGTTCTCAGATCACTGAGAAGCTCAAAGATATTTTCCCTCCTGTCTTAGATTATATTTGAGGAATCTGTACACAAAAGGTACAGATATATTAGCTGGTACATAAGCTAAACCTTTCTTGGGCTTTTGCAGTCTTACAGCCAAAATTCAGAAGGGTTTGGGTGTATGGAAAAAGCACTGGTAAGCTTAGGATCTGTCCTTTTGGAATTCTGGGCTGATTGTGGGATAGCTTCTTTGAAATTCCTGCTTCTATAAGGGATGAAGTGCCCAATTACCAGCTGCAGGATCTGTTTTAGTTAATAGGTCAAACAGAGGAAATGTCACCCAAATAAAATTTACTGTTTGACATTAACTGTTGCAAACACATAAAAGGATAAAGAAGTAATGCTAAGGCAATCATATTGGAGTTTCGGAAAAATAAAAGATGACACATGGAGGGGTAGTAAGTCTTTGATAATCTCTTGGGGGGGGGAAAGACATTATGACTAGAGTAGTTTTGAAGGAAACCTGATGGTGTTTGTGAATATCATAGAAATGAGCCAACTGCGTGTTACAGCTTAAAAAAAAAGGTGTTGTTTTGGTCTCTAAGTGCAAAAAATATCCTTTATTGGAAAGAGGTAGATTAGATCTCATGACTACTGTGTTGAAGAAGTTCCTTTGCAAGTTAGATTGGGAAATCTTAACTTTAAAAATGTACACGTCATTTGAAGCAGAGATGCCCAAATCATAAGTGAGGTTTTGTTTTAAACAAATCCTTTTGTTTATTGATTTTTTTTTTTTGAAAGCTAAGTATTGGGAAACTAAAGTTCAAACTAAAGTTCATTAGAGATTGAATAATCTTAAATAAGCAAGAAAAAGAATTATCCTCCTCTCCCCCTCCTTTCCCCTCTGAATAAAACCTTTAAAAGGGGAAGTGGAGAAAGAGCAGTCAGTACCTGTTCTTCCAGGGGCGTGTACCACACTGCTCTTCAACATCAGCTGTTTACCCAGAGGCTCCCACTCACTATCCCAGCTCTCTCTCCACCCTCCTGTTCACACATCGTTCACTGTGGGCCTCTTCCCTTTGCTTGAAATCAACACCCAACTTTTTCGGTTCTTCCATCCCCACCCATCCCATTAAGAGTGATAAAGTGGGCCTGGAAATCCACTTGGAGTGTTCCCACTGAGGAGCATATTTAGAAAATAAAATCTTTAGAAAACTGAACAGAAACAGGCACATCCTTTTATATGAAGAAATTATGCAGGTTTTGAGTGGGCTGAGCTCGTGGGAGGAAGGAAGTGTGATACGAAGAGAAAGGGTGGTGCTAAATCTGGTCTATGCCTAAGGCTGGCATTTTATTGCCAGACTCATTACCTGCTCTGTTTATTCCTGATGACTGTAGAAATCAAATCCCTATAAACAAATTTTGTTCTCCCATTAATTATATCCATTTATAATTCATCAAAATGTAAAAATAATTACATTTAAACAACAATAATTGCATTTAACAACCACTGCTACCCTTATGTTTGAAGTATGTTATTTAAATGTTTTAATCAATCACTCAAAGCCTGCAAAATGTCAGATTAAGGATGCAGCTTCCTGGGTACTGAGCGAGTCAGGATCATATGAAGAAAATAATGTGTGAATTTTTCATGAAATCAGCATTACACACATGGGAACCAGATAAAGATTCCTGAGATAATTGTGAAGCTGACATTTACTAGCTTTGCAGCATGGATTTTGCGTTCCAAATAATGACCTTATCTTAATACATGGAAAGGGTTCATTGATGATGGTTGCTTTCTAAGAGTTTCCCTTGGTTACATTGGAGCTGCTGCTATTGTGCATCCTCATCACAACTTAAACCTGAACCTTCCCTTTGTACCGGTCACCAGAGCTGCAAAGGTAGCAGTGTAATTGTACAGCAAGAAAGATTCCTTCCAAAGCCAGAGGCCAGGAATCAGGCACTGGGCCTGGAGAGGTAAGGTTGGGAGGAAAGCCTGTCCAGGTTTTCTTAAAGAATTCAACAAGAAAAAAATGGCAGGCAAAGCAGAAGATCTGCCCCTAGCTTTATTGCTGTTCCTGTTTCACAGATGTGATAAAGTCCCACAAGAGCTCATCGAGGTCTCCAGATTGCTCCTCCATGCAGCCTTCCTTCTTAGGTCTTCCTGTCTCTGGACACTTGCAGGAGCCTGCGCTTCTGAAGCTGGGCTTCTGCTCTCTCTTTCACAGAAACCTGCAAGGTGGCCAAATTCCCAAGTCCTCTTCTCCGCAGGGGGAGCTCATCCTCCCAGCTTCCCTCCACGAGGGCCAGGGACAGTTGCGACCTCCGAATTCCCCAGCTCTTCCTTCCCCAGCCCAAAGAAGGCAGGGCTGAAACAAGGCTGCACTTCAGCTCCTCGCCCTCAGTTATTCCAGAGAGCCGGGAGACCTGCGGCAGCACCCACAGGAGGGGAGCTGCTGGCGCCGGCGCGTCTCTGCAGTTCACTCTTGGTACGGTGTGTATTGAACGCAGAAAACCCGGGGATTGCATCAGTGATGAGACTCTGGGATTTGGTTTTCTTGCTGTAGGCGTGTTCCTAAGGGGCACAAGGTACCTTTGGGATCTGGCAAAGACCATCGTTCGCTGAAGGGAGCAGCCCCGACCACCCCGACGGAGCTGTCCCAGCTTCGCTGCCTTTCCCAACTGCTTTGTGTGCCGCAGTTTTTGGCTCTTCTGCTGCCACAAGCCTAGCCGAGCCCAGTCTTTTTTCCTTCCTTTTCCCGTTCTGAAGGGAACCGCAGCCTAACAAACCCTTTCGTGACCGAATGGTTCAAACCCACCGTCCCCAGGCCTTGGGCTGCCCCTTCCTCACGGTGACGGGCGACACCGCAGGCGAAGGGTTAAAGCTTGCCCGGCAAGGCTGCCGCCGCAGCTCCGGGCTCAGATCGCTATCGCAGCGCCATCCCCCCGAGTCCCGCTAGTACATTGGCCGGGGGTCGGGGCACAGCCCTGCCCTGAAGTGCGAGGGGGGCGAGGGCTGCCCTGCGCCCCGGGATCCGCCGGGCGGGCGCGGTGCCTCCATCCCCGCGGCGCGGGGCTCCTCCGTGCCCGTGCACACGCCGCGGAAACCCAAAGGCTGATCGCTCGTCATCCACGTGAGCACGGAGCTGTCCTGGAGCCCTGGCAGGAAGCTCCAGCTGCAGACCGCTTGCACACGGCTGACGGCAGCAGTGCGAAAGCACCTGCGGCGCGGAGGCACCCGATGCCAGCACTCCTGGCTGAATTTCCCGACAGCACCCAAGCCTCTTCCTGGCTCCTAGAATTATTTCCTTTTAAACTGAAAGTGCTGGTGATTTCTCAGATATGTGATGCCAGTAGTTCTCATGTCGCAACTCTTCTTTTAAAGCAGTTTTGAGAGCCCCAAACGATATTACAGATCCTAACAGACAG
This sequence comes from Certhia americana, assembly GCA_018697195.1. Classification (NCBI taxonomy): domain Eukaryota; kingdom Metazoa; phylum Chordata; class Aves; order Passeriformes; family Certhiidae; genus Certhia; species Certhia americana. The sequence goes on along the minus strand of CM031861.1, from coordinate 26,122,113 downwards.
ACTCTACCTGTGCCCTGCAGCCTCTCCCGGTGAAAGGAGACATGAAGAAGGCACAGCTGGTCCCTCCTGCAAGGGGCAGAGCTCTGCCCCTGCAGCCCAGGCTGCCACTGCCATACTGGGGACAAGGCCTTGGACCTTCCCCAAGGCGGGAGGCCTACCCCGTGGGTAACAGGGGGGAAGGAAAAGGGAGGGAGTGGAGTAGGGGGAAGGGAAGAGGCAGGCACCAGGCACTGGGGTACTCTGCACAGGGGGAGCAGTGGGGTCACAGATTTTCTGGGTGGGTTGGAAACCATTCTTAGACTGTTTCAGACCAGCTAGAGGCTCCCACTCATTGGCAAAATTTTTGCCCTCCCCAAGGGTGTCTGAGCTGTCAACAGCAGGTGAGGGGAGCCCAAGGTATTCGCTGTCCCACTTGAGCATGAGGGCACCCTCTCCCCTCCCATCTCCTGGCCCCAGAAGCACTGCCCTAGCAGGACTAAGCAGCAGGGTGGACAGTTTTGCCATCCAAAGCAACTTGCTGCCCTAAGTACTTGTCTGCTACCCACATCCTACCTCTGAGGCTGATGCAAAGAAAAAATAAAGCTCCTGAGGCAGGCATGCAATGCAGAGACCAGACACCTGGCAGCAGAGCACCAGCTCTCAGAGTCTGGCCTGAAGCAAGGAAACTTGCTCAAAAAGCTACAGGTACATCAGTGAGCAGTGCAGTCAGAGCATTTCACAGACTAAAGCAGTTGGCATTAGCAGCCTGCTGCTTGTGCTGTACCCATTTGGGCAGGGACTGTTTCCTCAGTCCAGCTCCTCACCGGGTCTGGGAACTGGCAGCCCTTGGGCAGCCTGTGAGCAGTAGATGCATTCTCCCAGCGTGGCCTCAGTCACAACTCCCCCATGCAGTGTCAGGAGGGACTGTCAGGACCTTCACTATGAATGCAGCATCTCTGTCTAAAGCAAGGACATGCTAAGGTGTCCACTTCAAGCCAGTGTTCTCAGGTTATGTATTTCACTGAAATGCTTCCAGAGAAACTACTAAAATGGCACAGAGAAGGTAATCATCAAATATGCAGTTTCTTCACAGATGCTGCTGATAAACAACATAACCACATCACAAAACTGCACAAGCAGCCTAGGGCACAAACAAGCAACGAACTCCGTTATGGTCTGAGAACTGGCACTCAGGAAGATGTTTGTGTTTCTCTCCCAAGCCTGCTTCACAGGGCAGCTCACCAAATCTACATCCAGAAATCTCATCACATTTTGCATGCTGAATGTCAATGCAAACAAAAATTATTAGTTTGGGGCCAAATTGTCATTTCAATAGCTTCCTGTAGTTTTAGAGGAGTCAATAGGTATAACTGAGCAGAGGTAGTCTGGCCAGGAAAATCTCCCAGCTCTTAGACTGTATGGAGCCAGAACATAGAATCTTCTCTCGCTCAGCAATCTGCTACTCCTTCTTGACAGCTGAATCATAATAAAAAATATTCAGAAATATAAACAGGATTAGTCTTCACTGTTTACCAGCAAGGTTACTGAGCAGAGTAAAGCACTGAAACCATCTCAAGAATTATGTGCCTGCTGCCAAGGACCCTTAGAACAGTTCAGTGGCATGGTGGCAAAGATCCTGAATTTCTCAGCAAGGGGAAGGATCCGGCTGGTCACGCACAGCATCCTTGTGGATGTAAGTGCTAGTGGGGCTCAGGGCTGCTGGTGGTGCTGGGGCTGCCTCAAGCCAGGCAGAATGGCTGTCTCAATCTGACTTAGGGCAGGGACAGGAAGGAGAGCATGGCCATAGGGAGGTATTGAAATTGCATTTATGGGATGTGAAATAGGATTTCATGGCTGAGCAGGAGCAGGGAGAGCTGCAGCAGAAACAGAATCTGCTGGGAAAGGTTTCCCCTATAGACCTGCAGATCATGAAATTACTTCAGCTTTCTGAAGAGCCTGTGTTCAACTGCCTTTATGGGCATATTTCTTAGAATCATAAACAATGAATGTGAGGGATCTTAAAAATCAGGCAATACGAGTTATACGAGTCCCAAGTGCAGCTCCAATTTGTTCTGTAGGAGAGGAGACTGGCATTTCTGAGACACAAATGTCATGCTAGAGACTACAAAATGTCCCCATCTGGCACATTATCCCACCTCTGCCCTCTCTGAGCTGTCCTGGCTCTCTCTGGAGCATACAACACTGGCTCGCTGGCCAGTCCTCAGCAGCTGGCCCCGGGGGTGCAAAACTGAATTCATCCCCCAGCTTCCTCAGGATTGCTCACTTCAGGCTGCCCTGGGCTTTTCCATGCATGAGGGATCCCACCACCAAGGCCTGCTCCTGTTTCCAGCATCCTCCCTGCAAGCAAAAGCTCAAATGGGAAGAAAATGCGGTAACAGAAGCCATTGTCTGTGGGTTCATCTGCACTGAGGGAAAGGCATGTTATGCCCTTTGAGCACACCTGGGGAAAACAAGGCGGTGCCTTGCTTCCATCTGTGGTAGCAGGTCCAGGAAAAGAGTTGTGGAAGAGACTCAGATAAAGCTCTTCCTGCTACTGTATGGCAGGTACAGAAAGCTTTGTCTTCTTTAAGATTTAATCCCCATTTGCATTAATGTTGTGCTAAGAACAGCTTTTTCTTTATTTGCCAGATTCAGTGTCAGTGATGCCCTGTGAGATATTTACTGAGTTAATAAATCCATTAATTTTTTCTCATGAAATTTTAGAACCTTCCTGGAACAAAGAAAGTGCAAATTTTCTACGTTCACAGATTTCTGATAAACAGGCAAGCTGTAAAGCACGATGTTGAATTCTTGCCAGCCTTGTGACGGCATCATCCCCTGGACTTCCGTGAGCTGCTGCGCAGTGCCCCTGCTGTGGGATCAGCATCAGGGCTCAGCAGTGCTACATAATGCTTCAGCAGCTGAACAGGCTCAAAGAAGAAAACCGACGTCATCCCAGCAGATCATCTTCACCTGAGAGAGGTCAGGGCATGGTATATAGGCAGACTGGGTGCATTTCCAGGTTACATCCTTCCCTTAGTTGTGCTATTTTCATGTCAGAAATCAAGTTCTGATGATCTCAGTGCCTTTCTCACAGATTTACACCACTCTCAGCAATGGGTGCTTCTGACTTGCAGTGGAGGAAGCCTCTGGGATGAGGTCTGCTCCTGAGACTGCAATGGTCAAGTGTGTGAGCATAAATCCCCCCAAAAAGTCCCTATGGGCCAACTTTGTCTTTAGTTCCAGCACTGCAGCTCCCTACCCTACAGCTTGACAGAGCTCAGCAGACTGGCAAAATTTCATGGAGCATATTAAGAAAGAAAACAGAGAAATACCGAGCCATGCTAATTTCTGCCATAAATTAATTGGTTCAGCCTCTCTCATTTGGATCCTTGCCTGATAATGCCTGCAGAAAACCCCACTGGCAGGTAGGGCAGCAGCCCTGATCAGTTTCAGTGGTGACCCAGGGAGACTTCATCAATAGATGAAAAATATGGGAAAGATTTCACAAAGTGAGCCTGATCGTTGCCTCAGGTACAGCCCAGCATATCAGCTTCAATGGAAGTGCATTGGCATAATTGGGAGTGTTGGCAGACAAGCTGGAGTGAATCAGACAGGGGGGAGGGAGTGTGAGAAGTCACCGGCTGTTTGCTCTGCCAGAGATTTCCACCCCCTCAGCAGTGCTGGTAGAAACATGTGCCTGTGCTTCATCCTTTTCTATGCATCAGCAGCTAATCTCTTCACTGCCCTCAGCAGCACCAACACTGCATGGACCTGTCTGATGGGGTCCCCAATTACATCAGAGAGGGAACAAACAAATATTTGGGAGAGGGTCTTAAACTGCCCCAGCTGTCTGATGAGATGTTAAGCTTTGAAGTTCAGATTCAACACAGGTCTTTTTTACTTTGCAGGGGTTCTGGCAACAGCTAAGTGTCTGCTTCTTTCTGGAATGCAGTTTGGGTCCCCTGTATAAGCCCCAAGTCTGCATCTTCCTTTGCCCTTACACCCTGCAGCTCAGGTACAAGGTTCATGGTCACCAAAAGGCTGTTAAAGCTCAGTCCCTCCTCATACGCCCTGCCACATGCCTGCACACTATTTCTGCTCCTCTTTCTCTTTGTGTATCTTTGTGTAAGAAGAGGGATTCTGTAGACAAATAATACCAGGAAATGTATTAATTAGCTCTGAACCTTTCCTGATGTTGGAGAGGCATACTGCTTTACATCATCCAGTAATGTGAACCTTGGGGGCTTTTAGCTTCTTTAAAGGTAATTTAATAAGAAGGAACAATGAGAGGCAGCAGCGAGTGACCAAAGGGCTCCCTGCTCTGGCTAGCACCATGTCACACAAGCAAAAGTCACAGAAGGATTCATTGGCAGAACAGAAGTAGAGAGGCAGCAGCAGTCTCCCACGCAGCTCAGGTAATGACAGGGTAGCAGCCAGGATCATTGTCTTATACATTAACTAAGAAAGCAGAGACCTTCTGAATTTGCTGCAGTAACTGCCATGTTGCAGTCTGCTTGTCTCCAACAACCCGCCGTTTCTGTCAGCTCCCCCTTTCTGTCACCTTTACTGGCACTGTATGTTTATCAGCATGTGCTGCAATCTCCTGTCCTCCAGCTGGATCATTTATGCATGCAAGCCCTCTTTCTCTGTCACGAATTTTTACTTCCTTACACCACATGCTGGCAAGTGCCAGCTCCTATGAAAACTCTTCTGGAAACTAGTCCAGTCCTATAAAATCTATACTGAACTGAGAAAAGCTAAAATCAACAAGTGCCATCTATTTCCTGGGGTCTCACATTACTTTCAGTTCTATTTCAAGCCAATGAAAAGAAACTGGAGGAAACAAAAGGCATTTAGATACTTTCTGTGCTGCTGAAATACTTGTTACTTAATTTTGGTCCTGCTGTCAAATATCACCAGAAGATGTTCCACTTCACCTGACTGCAGTTGGGAGTGACTTGGCTCAGCATGCCTCAAGCTGGAGGATCCATGGAGTAATTAGGAAGTGAGGAGTCAATCATCTTTGTTGTTGCTAGACCTCAGTGCAGTGACTGAGGTCTGATTCATACTGACACTGAATTCTCTTTATATGACAAAAAATGCAATAAAACCCATGTCCATTGGTCTTTTCTGTTCTTGGGTTAAGTAATTGATTTCTAGCTCCGTTTCCCATGGTAACAAGGCTCTCTGATCACCAGCTGCACGTGTTGGCCCTAATAGCTTTTGAATCTACTGCTTTATTTCAGCCAAATGTGATGGCAAGATTGAGGTCTGAAGGATAATTAAGTTCCTACAAGTTTTCTGAAAAAAGTCTGCATGTGGCAGACCCTATTACTTCCACATCAATACCTTTGCTGCAGATGGAAATTCAATGAGTATTGGATGCCAGAGACTCCAACAAGGGATAAGGTTTTGTAAGAACCTTAACTAGGGGCAAGCTTCACCCAGAGTTTGCAATCACCCATTGGATCCAAATCCACAGGAACCCAGTGTTTGTAGAACAACTTGCTATTTTAAGGAAGCACAGCAGGTGTGAAATAATTCAGTGTAAAATTAGGACTGTCTATGAGGGTTCCTCACAGAAATCCCTGGTAAAAAATAAGAGGATTTGCAAAAGTTGGTGATTGCTGAGCATCAGGGGAGGATGAATACTGCCAGCAATGTATAGAATGTGAATCAGGAAAATATCTATGTGCAAATATTGTTCCTTTCATGGTCAGAGAGACTCAGATTTTTACTCAAAATAATTTGCATTTCACTTCTAGGGAGTGTTTTTATGCAGTCAAGATTTCAACACTTCCCTCCAAACACAGGTCAAGAAGGAAGGTGGCTGGTTCCAGGGTAGCTGTGCAATAGTTCCAAGGTATATCTGTGCACTGGCTGCAAGCATCTGCTGAGCTGTCAGCCCTGAACACACCATTCCCCACACTGATCAGGCTGGAGCATCCCTGTATCTGCAGGCTGAGCTGCCAGCACAGCCCAGTCTGAGGTTCATCAGACAGCCTTGGCACTGGAGGTGACAGGGGCATGTCTCCTCCTGCACTAACTACTCCTATACAACACAGGCAGTGCTGTCAGCTTCTGCTGTGCTCTTCCTAGGTGCTGTGGGGTCATGCTGCCTCACAATTTAGCTGGTAACTGCCCCACATGTCTTCAGCCTCTGTTAAAAAAAAGGAGACCCTGTCTCATCCTCAGGGAGGTGTGGATGAAGGAGTGTAGCCAGGCTTACCCCTATGGGACAGAAGTTGCTTCAGCATAAATGTGCAGATGTTGGAACATCCCACTGCCTCAGTAGACTGGGCAAGGGCTGCTGCTTGGGAAGATGGGAGGGACTGCACTGTTGTACTGGAAAAAAAGTGTGGCTGTGGGAGAAACATCTTGCTTTATTAGGAAACCAGTGTGCCAGGCTGGTGCCTAAATCAGAGCTGTTAGACTGGAGCTTCCCTGGGGTCATGATCACAGTGCTGTCTCCAAGCAGACATGGGGCCAGGCCAGCTCTGTACAACCTCTTTGTGATTTGAAGAGCAAAACACTGCAGAGCACCTGGGCTGGACCAGAGAGAGCACCTTATCTGTTACCAAAACACACAGCCAGCCCCCACCTCAGACACCTGCTTGGGCCCAGCTGAGGCAACGCCATCTCTGTTCTGGTATGTCATATATAAAATTTCACATTTCTGCTTTCTGAGTCCCTCTTGACAGCTCATCCCATCTGTCCCCATTTTAAAATCTCCTTTCCTCCCTCTTTTTTCACTAGTTCTTCTTCTGGTGCCACCTCTCCCACCCACAACACAGCCTCATTTGTACCTGGTCTGTCCAGGCTTTTATGCAAAAGGATTAAATCATCATTTGAACCAGATCTAACGGACATCACTAGGCACTATAACCTTAAAATATCAACTAAATCAGCTGCTTCATGCTTTGGAAGTCGTTTTTCCTGCATTGCAGATGGGGGGTGAGCACTTGTGCTGTTTCCCATCACTCTCCCTCTCTGTGTGAGCTGCAGGCAGAGGGCGTGCAGCATGCTGTTTGCTTGTGAAGAATAAAAGCATGAGGTACGCCTTTTCTTCTCTGCAAGTTGGAAATCCAGGGGCTCTTTTATGTTGTGTTTGGAACATTTGAGTCAGAAGCTGAATTTTACCCACCTCCTCCAAACCTTCTTTCCACTGAGAGCACTGCCAGTAGGTGGATGGGTGCACTCGACAGTTTTCAGGGAGGAACTGACACAGAGGTCCTGCATTCCTGGGTAGGAAGCACCACATCCCAGCAAGGGCTTTTCCCCAGGTTCCTGCAAGCGGTGGCTGCAGAGCCTCTCTTTGTGGAACCACTAGCCCCTGCCCATCAGATTTTGGCCTTCACAATCTCAAGGCTGGAGCAATGCAGAGTAACTGTCACCAGGGCAGGCCAAATGTTCTCTGCCCCCAAGAAGTGGCTCAATCATTCTTGGTGAAGGGAGAAAGACAACTTTCAGCTGGGGCTGACTATGCCCCCACACAGTTAGTGAGCATCATCACGCTACAGTTAAGAGGCTGGGACTCAAACACAGTACAGGTTTTATTATTAAAAAATGCATAAAAACTAAAGACATGCTTCCCAGAGTTAGAGTCTATATGTACATCTGCGCTTCCTAGGCAGCTGCAGGGAGCATAGCCTTCTGCCCTCACTGCAAAAGTGCACTGCACAGGTTTTTATTACCCTTTGTTAGGTGTTATCTTCTCATCTGCATTTACAGCATTCCAGCTAAGTGAAGAGAAAACCCTGTACTGCCTGGGGTGTAAGATGGTAGAATTTGTATCTGTGACTGAGAAACCATACTGAATTTCTGGAGACACCTGTAGGATATCTCAGTTCAGTAGGAAACTTAAAAGTAAGGACCCATGCTGAAGTCCCAGGCTGAAATTCCCCTTCTCTAGGAAGAGTTCTCACTAAGGGCTGAAACTTGACCTGAATTTTATATTTAGACCCTGACCTTACAATAAGCAAATACTGGGCATCGAAGGGTGGAGTGTTCTGATACCACGTCTGCAATCTCATTTGACTTTTTGGTCCCACCTTTGCCAACTCAGTAAATGCTGACATTCGTGGTATTAGTTTGAGGAAGTGCAATATGGAATCCTAAGTAATACTGCCAAGTTTTCAGCGCAGTGAAAACAAAAGAAATAAAGATCTAGCAAATATTTAGGATAAGTAGAGTAAGATGTAACTGCACTTCCTTGCTGGGAACCACTGCACAAAACAAATGCTGATTTACAGTAAAATATTAAATTATTAAAAACCACACAAGCACTTGCAGTTACAGTGAGTCAGACATGCTGATTGGAAAACAAAACAAAACCCAAAGAGCAAACCATTAATTTTGCCCTGTCTGGAAGGCTGCAGTGATACTACCCCATGTTTTATGTGACTTTTACAGCATGCCAGAAAACCTCCTAACTAGGAAGGCCAGTGGTTCTCAAGCTTTTTTATCATGAGCCCTCTTCAGAAAGAGATCTTCCAGTTGATCCCTCCCCCCAATACACACATCTTCCTGAAACTGATTTCACATGTCATTATAGCAGCTACAGTTCTTGGTTATCTGAAGAAGACATAGGACTAATAAAGGGAATGATTGAAATAATCCAACTTTGAAGCAAATGCTGAATCCCGCTCCTGCTGAAACTGAGCAAGTCTGTCATTCTGTATCTCAGCCTTCTTCCTCTCCTGGAGGGGAGCACTTAGCATTAATTAGCACTGTTTCTACATACTGCTGTTAAGTCCTCTCTACACTGCTTCCTTTCCATTCCTTTGAAGTTGGATTCTGCCCTCACAGAAGCCAGCTGCTCTCCCTCCCTTTGCATTTTAATGTCAGCTGCAAGTCTAGTCAGGCCTGAACTGGCATCAAACAGAAGAAAAAGAAAGACATAAAAAAAGGTACATGGGGAGAAGAGGAATGCTGGATTTTCATTTTTTTTTTCTAATTTCCTTGCTCACCAAAACGTCTGAAACTCTTAAAAAGAGCCCTGGACTGAGGAAATGGCAAATGTCACTGCATGAAATGAACAGATATTCAAATTCAGTGCTGGGTAGGAGCAGATTCGCTGATCACTTTGAGAACCACTGAGGTAGGCAGCAAGTCTAGGCAGTACTGCTGAGTGAACACGAGGCGAATTTTGCCCTCTTGTCCTGAATGAACAATATAAATACCCACTAGAGTTTTCAGAGGTACCAGTCCCAAAGTCACGCAGCCAGGATTGAAGACAACATCTACACAAGAGCAAGCACTGACGGAACAGAAGGTGTATTCAGCTCTGCTCCAGCATTCAGTGGGAAGAAGCAGAGCACAGACTCTGACTGCTGCCTTAGCTCTGAACTCCTTTCAGCAGGATGTGGTCAGCCTGTAACCCTACTGCCACCCCCCCCAAATCCAAGGGGTTGTTGGGGTTGCAGTTCTTCCAAGCTATTTGCCACTGCAGCCCACACAGGTGGTGAAAGCTACAAAAGCTGCCCAAGAGCCCTGGCCAGTGCTGTTCAAAGCCATTCTAGATCTGGCATCAGAGGCCCAGGAGACACAGCACCATGCTGCACACATCCAGTCCCAGGGAAGCAGGGTGTCACTGCTATGTACAGGCTAGCAACTTTTCTCTCCTTCTGTCTCTAGCTCATACAGAAGCCTTTTGTCCTCCCCTTCTTGTCCATCTGGATGCCTCTCACCCTCAGCATCATCTCCAAGGCACAAGGGGCTCATGATATAGCGATAGTCACTTGTGACAGCAGCAGCTGCCCCAGCAACAGTCTCTTCAGCATCCATATTTCCAAAGGAGGCGTGCAGGGCAGGGTCACTTGCAGACGCCTCTTTGTCCTTCCCAATATTGACATAGAGAGGATCTTGACTGGAAGAGAGCGTGGACATCCTCCCGCGAATCATTTCCAGCTGGGACCGCAGTACTCCAAAGCTGGGGCGTAGCTTGGGCTCAGGATGCCAACATCTGCACATGAGATCATAGCTGCAAAACAGAGGGAGACAAGAGCACTGAGAAGCGGAGTAGCCATGCTTTGCACCTCTGAACAGGGGCTCTGGGTAGTGAAGCTTAAAAAACACAGACACGTCCCCCAAAACCTGTCAGTTTTGGCCTTGCACAGGTGACGCAGCATGGATGGCCATTATGGATCTAATTTCTTGTTTCTTCTCATTTTCTAGGGCATTCTCCCTTTGGTCAAAAATGTTATTTAGACGGTATCAAGGTCCCCAAATCCCTGTCAAAGTATGCTGAATTTCTTGGTAAAGCCCTTGTTCTGCTGTCTCCAGGGAGCTAGAATAAGACTGTGAGTGTGACATCACCTAGTAAGAGCTTTTGAATTTATTCACAAAAAGCACCCTCACAACTTCAGCCACAGCTGAAGCCATCCCTCTAAATTCTAGTTCCACAGCAGATAAATCACAGAAAGAAAATAAAGATCAAACTGTGGGAGGTGCATGTTATTTCCAGAGTAGTATTCTTTCTTTCATGCCATGTTAACTCAGTTAACTCCCAGAGTAACAGAAGTGTGTTGCTCTTGCTGCCTGACAGGGTGTCAACGGGACTGGAAAAAGGCACATTGGGTTTGTTTAGAGGGCAGTTAAAGAATGGACAACAGCTACAATGCTGGAAGAGGGATGCTGAAATGTCCTTTCAAGTACAAAGGTAGCACCGTGGTGCAGAAGACTTGTTCAGGGCCATTACCAGACCCAGGTCCCATCCTTCAGCCTTCCTCCTATGGCCAAATGCCAGCTACTTCAGCTCTGGCTGCCCCAGGGCCAGCATGAGGGGACAATCACTGGCTCTGCTGGCCCGTGACTGGGCAAGGGGAGAGGAGGTCTCCTGCCCTGCGGCCGCGTTCACAGCTCAGTGTCTGGGCTGGCTGCCCTCCCACCGGAGCACTGCGCTGGAGCACAGCCAGAGCCATTGTCCTGCTCCTCTTTGTGCATCACCCACAAGACTGGCAGCTGCATTCCTATGGTGTTATTGTTGCCAGTGTTGCAGAGAACAGGAACAAAGAACAGTGCTGGCACTGGAAAACACTGCATACAAATGAACCTCAGTTGAACTTGTAAATGGAAAAAAGTCTGATATGGCCTTTACTGGGAAATAAAGCATTTCATGATGGGTTTTATTTTACTTTTTGTATGCCTTGCGATCAGATTTACAAGACTGGTTTTGATCTCACACTACTTTTACAGAAAGTTTCTATGGTTCAGTTGTCTTAATCCTGATTTACATCCCTCAGAAAGAGTAAAAATAATTTTAAATGCTGCAGATAAAATAGAAACTTCCAATTCTGTGCAACTAAATTAAATACTTTCTTTTATCTTCGCTGTCAATCAGCATAATCCATTTGAAGGAAATGTAGAAAAATACTGGCTGTACTAAATCAGCCCAAAAGTCCACTTGCCCCAGTACCCTGTGCCTGACAGAGGCCCGTAGCAACACTTGGGGAAAGCATGTAAGCATGTAAGCTGAGGATGAGCATGTAGTGAGATCTTTCTGGTGTATTTTCTCAGGTCTCAATAACCTCACAAAACAATGTCTGTACCTTTTCAGTAGTTTTTGATGGATTTTTCTCCAGCACTTATCTAGTAGGTTTTTGAGTCTCTACTTTCTGCATGTCTAAGATCCTACAGCCATAAGCTCCACAACTTGGAACCAAAGCTACTCAGAGCAGTCAAGATGCAGACGTGTAATTAATTTAAGCAGTAATATAACAATGTTTTCATTTACACTCAGTAGAAGGTAAAATGAACTGCTAAGAAGATAAAAGTGTTCAGCTTTAGTAACATGAGAACAAGATTATTCCCTATGTAGAAAAAAGGAAAAGGAGAAAGCAACTACATGAAATAATCTACCATCAGAGCAGGAGGGAAGAAGGAGGAAAGAGGTCTTCGACCACTAAAATCAGTGCTCATAGTTACATCTTGCTTTGGGCACAACACAGAAAACAGAGCCTTGCTTGGGCCCTCAGTGAAATGATTTCACCTTTTCCAAGCAAGGCAAGCTTTTACCCTGGGATAAGTTATAGTGACATTCTCTGGGGGATCCCAGCCCCATGTGAAGAGACCAGGAATCTCCAACTACTACCCATGGAAGAAGGGTTCATGAGAAAAAATTTCCTGTGACCTGCTGGCCAAGAGTGATCCCTTGGCAGCAGGATTAAGGCAGGAGCACAGGCTGCAGCATGTGTCTGCCTGCTGCCCTGTGGACTATCTAGGTCCTTCCTGTAAGTCTGAAAATGTCTGCAACCAGAATCTTCAAGATTGTCCTGGATTTGTTCCTAGATGAAATTTAAGGTGGGACACTGATCTACACAACTTTAGTTTGTCCCATCTTCTCCCTTCTCTTTCAGCCTGCTATTTCTGAGAGTAGTAGATCAATTTTGAAAACTGGGCCAAGCTTTGAAAGACACATGCAGGCCACTGCCTCTGCAATCCAGTTTCCTTGCAGTCTTGCATAGATTGCCTCTATTCAGCCTTCAGGGTGTGCCAAGGAACTCATCCCTTTGCTCAGATGCTCTCCTGAGAAGGCAGGATTCAGTGATTCTGGAAACCGAATTACAGTTTCCACAAAGCCAAGAACTGCTAATGTTGACACTGTTGAAACCATTGAGCCAAGTTAGCTGCTTGTGTAGTTACCACAGGTTCCTGGGAGCTCTGCCAGCAAAGAATATCTAGTAGCTAACCCAGGGACTTTCTAGTGAATGGCTCTGTGTACTGGAAAGTGGAGACATTCAGATCAGCATCCCAGCCAGCTGCCTCTGTTTCCTTCCAGCAAGCCAAATTTCTCAAAAAATCATGTCAGCAGGGTGAGGAAGTACTCACACATCTTCCAGGCACTCCGGGGGCTGCTTAAGCCTGTTCCCACTGATGAGGTAGTTGTAGATTTCTGCATTCTCAATGCCAGCATAAGGGGTTTGCCCTCGGGTCACAATCTCCCACATGGTCACCCCAAACGCCCACTGAAAGAGAACAGCACACAGAACAAGTGAACAGACTGTTCCCTGCTTGCTGGGCTTGGTTTCAGTATGCTCAGACTGTGCTGGGTAATGTCATCTGAGCAGCAGCGATGCAAGGATTGTCCAAACTCTAGCTAGAAAACAGAAATGACCCACCAGGTGCTGCTGATGCTGACACATCATCTTAGGAGACAGCTGAAGGCCCTGCCCCATTCTGCAGTAGAGCAGGGGAAGATTTGGGAGCTACTCCTGTCTTCCACCCACAGATCTTTTCTACTTATGTTCTTTAAGGTACGTGGTATCAGTTTTTTGGTTCCCAGTTAGAAGATTTTGGTTTGGGGCTCACAAATCACTTTCTTAATTAATTTAACCTGATTCTGAATTTCTAGTAAAGTACAGGCACAAGAGAAAGCAGATTTTAGCCAAGCAGGTCAAGGAACAAACCACTTATGGCTCACATTGATTTCTCCTCTACACTGCACAGTTGTACTTTTCAATTGGGTTTGTGAGGTGCAAAAAATTATTATTTTCATAAGCAAACCCCTGTCTCCAATGTCCATTGTAAACTTGTTGAACTAGTGATCACCAATCACTAAACACTGTCTGCAGTGGATGCAGCAATGGCTGGGCAAAACAGCAGCCACGTGACAAAGCACTCTTGGTTATCTCTTCAAGGACATCGTGACAGGGATAACTGGAAAGGCAAGTCCACAGGACTGAAGGACAAAACTAGTGTGAAAATAGATCAAAAGGCAGCAAGGAAGAGGGAAGACAGTATCAGCAAAAAAAAAAAAAAAAAAAAAAAAATCCCCAAAGGAAAATAAGTAACGATTTCGGATTAATGGGTTTAGCCTTGATCCCCAGGGGCAAAGTTATGAAGAGTGCCTAAGCACTGATGTATTCAGATCTATGGAATTCCACCAAAGACTTCTGCAGCACAGAGTACCTTTGCTGCACTTGCACATCAGTGTGTGGGTTATACACATTTCAAATGTCACCTTCAAACTGTCAGGCAGAAGAGAAAGGAGAAAGAATAAGAGAGAAGAAACTGCATAAAGAGAGGAAAAGAAAGAGGAAGAGGGGAAAGATGAAGAAGAGGATGGGGATAAACACTGAAAAATAAAGGACAAAAGGACAACAAGAAGAAAAGGGTTGATGTCTTCTGCCAGTAACCACTCTCATATATTTTTTTGCCTTGAATTCTGACAACACCCAAGGCTGAGGTAGCACCATCCCTCAAACATAAGGCAAACTCCCTTTCCTATCACCAGGGCCTTTTCCCACCCTCAGTGGGATTCCTCCCCTTCAGCAGGAATACAAGTGGTCCCCAATGCAGAAGAGCAAACCTCACCACATCGCTGTGTGTTGTGTACAGATTATCTGCCAGACTTTCCAGAGCAAGCCACTTCACTGGCAGCTTGGAGGCACAGCCCTGGCGGTAGTAGTCTCCACTGTAGATTTTCTTAGAAAGTCCAAAGTCTGCAACACTCACATTCATGTTCTCATCCAACCTATGGGAAAGATTTCACAGTTGAGGAAAGGAAAGCATTTATTGTCTACCTCAGGAAAAAAAATAAAAAATTCAGAGAACTGAGGTATATGGCTCAGCAAGTATTACACAAAAGGAGAATGATTTCAGCTCCTTGGTGATCAATGTGAAATAGCTTGGTGGTCTCAAACTAGTTGCTTCAGATTAACAGGGAACTAACTATGACTAAGTAGTAAGGAAGTGGCTAAGCTCAGCTGGTCTAGTCTCTTACTCAAGATTATTTGTTGTTTCCAAGATTATCAGAGGACATCTGCAATGCTCACTGCTATCACCAAGGCCTGCACCCCATACTGGCAATCAAAAAAACCATAGGATGATTGCCTAGACTGCCTGTTAAAACTGCTTGAACTGCTAGATCTGCAGCATCTCCTCTCCAGGACTGGTTAATGGTCTGAATTGCTCTCTCACTTAAACCTATACATGTTGGCAGATAGTCCAAGTAAAGCCCACATATACTTTGTGTTCCTGGGCCTCCTAAGGAACTCACTGCTTTCCCCAGAAGGTGTGCTGAAATAAGCATTGAGCTTCCTCTGGAGGATGTCTACGAAAATAGAAAATCAATATGTGTTTCTCATAAATGTCAAAGCAGGCTACCCCATAATTTTTCATCATAACTATCAGGCTCTTTGTCTGTACTTCTGGACATTGAAATGTCTTTGGAAATCTGTCTCATTGTGGATTTTATTGGTTGTTGTGGTTTTGTTCAGAGTTGTCACAATGAATTGTTCCTTACTCCATTCTTAGGGAAGAAGCAGAGTGGAAATGATAAAAAAAAAAGGGCTTTTCTTTCCTTCAAAGCACTCAAGGTATTTTGGTGTCAAGAACAGTGAAGTGGGATCATATGGTGTGTTGACCATGCAATTATTTTTAGAGGCATTCTCCACAAGCTTTCAAGGAAACTACAGTTCTTACATTGTGATAATCAAGCCCTCAAAATAGACAGAAATACAGACTTCATGATACAATGGAAATTCTTTTCTCCTAACACAGCCAAACCCATTCCCTCCATTTTTATTTTATATTGAGGAACAAACAGCCTATGCTGACACACAGCCACTGGAGCGGCTAATTACAAATACATATTGTAATCAACTCTGTGAAACTCTGTATGCAGACCAATGATGGAAAAGTTCCTCATAAAAAGGGTCTGTTTGAAAGATCAGTGGGACTTTAGGAGTTGCACCCTGCTCTCAGCAGCACCACCACACACCCCACCACAATGACCACGACTCCCCTATGTCTATTGTCACTTAAATGCAAGGATCAGCATTCTTAGACAGGACCCCTCAACTTCTGTCATGCAAAAGTTTTTTCATCCCTCCCTCACCCCTCCAGTCTTTCTTTTCTCTAAAAACTCATGAAACACTTACATGCAGTTCCGAGCTGCAAGGTCTCTGTGTATGAAATTTTTTGAGCTCAAGTACTCCATGCCGCTGGCAATGTCAATCATGAACTTGAGGAGTGTCTGAACAGGCAAGTTCTGTAAGAAATAGCAGTTTAGGTTCTGTTCCTGGAGGCTTTAAAGCACACATGACAAAACTGCAAGGTTTGCTGCCACTTTACAGAGCAGGGATGGGGAATACAGGGAGGGGATGGGACGGGATGGGACAGGACGGGACGGGACAGGACGGGACAGGACGGGACGGGATGGGATGGGATGGGATGGGATGGGATGGGATGAGACGGGACAGGATGGGACGGGACAGGACGGGATGGGACAGGACGGGATGGGATGGGATGGGATGGAGGAGCTGGTCCTGAACCTGCATGGAACAAAAAACCTTAAGATCACATCTCACAACTTCCTCTGGGACTAAAATCCAATCATCTGCCAATCCTGAGCTGCTCCAAATACATTCTCTGAAAATCCCAACCCTCCCAGAAGGAATTCTACAGTAAGACAGACTTACAAATGGGTTTTCCCCAATCCGTGACATCAGCAGAAAAGCATGGAGGTCTCCATGCTTCATGAAGGGCAGGATCACCATGGGAATTGGGAGACGGCCCTTGGGACGGCTTCGTAGACTGACTCCTGATGAGGACACACACAGCAAAGGGGTGTTAGCAAACAGATTATTCCCAGGAGGAATCTTACAGGCTGCTGCACCTTTCTCTTACAGATCTGGAGGAAAATGTGCAGTTTTGGTGGGTAGATTCCATGCTCCAAGCTTCTATAACTTTATGCCAGGTGCTGTTAAGATGCCTCTAACACTGTTGACTTCAGAGGCTGTACTAAGAGCCCAGTGACTTTCAGCTCTTCTTGCAGGATGAACTATAAATGTTTCTAGGATCACTCCAGACCAGACAGCCCCAACCCCAGGCTCTGCAGCGTGATCTCCACATTCTGGAGAATACCTGCATTCCAAAGCATCCACCCACAAATGTCTTGCTTCTTACTCAGTATTTTGGAAAGGCACAACCTTCCTCCTATTTATAGTCTACATGTTCACATTTCACAGCAGTTTAGACACGTCTCAACCAGCCAAAGTCTCCCTGATGCATTTGCAAGAACCAAAGAAACAGCTTAATTAAGAGATGGTTGTTCCTGATGTGTGAGGGCAGGTGTGGGGAGCATTACACACACTCCAGCTCCCTGGGGAGCATGCTGACCTACACAGGACTCCAGGCACACAGAGGAGGTTGCCCCAGCACAGCTGGGGAGAGTGAGGCCATGTGGGCTAATGCAGGAACAGGAGGTGCTCTGTGGCACGAGCAGCAGCGCTGTCTTACCGATCAGTTTGGTGACGTGGGGGTGGTCAAACTCCTTCATACAGGCAGCCTCTCGCAGAAACTCCTCAATGTCGGTTGAGGTGAAGATGTCCGCTGGAAAAAGTGATTGTAAGCTTTCTTTCTTTGTGGCTCCAAGGGCTTTACAAATAATGATTGCAAAAGCTTGTTCTTTGTGGCACAGCACATCTTCTTGGACCTATAGCTAGATAAGCCATTTCACAACAAAGCAGAGCCTGACACTCTCCTGGGATGGGCAGCAGTGAGCACATATCAGGGATATCTGGTAAACTGGGCCTTGGCAGAGTAAAGAACCACTGGTTATCAGCTCTTTTCTGAGTAAGAACTTTCCTTGGAAGCTGTGCAAACTGTGTGGGGATTAAAGAGGTAAGGATAAATTAAGTAAAAGAACCTAAACTACAAATGTCAGGGAGAGGAGATGTCACGCAAATGAAAGAAAATGTTGAAACTGAGGAGATAGCCTAGAGCCTGTGACTGGCACAGAAAGGGCCAATTCATCTCTGACAAGGAAGCCATGGAAGATCAATGCTTTTATGTCTCTTAGCCTGATCGAGTCTTATAAGGTGCTGGAGCTAAGATTTCTTAAATAACCACACTACTGGACAGCTTGAACCAAATTCAGCAGTGACATAAATCAGCAAAATTTTGGAGTAAATTATTTGTCATTGCTATGACTCCAGTTTTATGGAAATACATCTAAATAATCAAGAAATATCCCAGTCGACTACTTCCACCACTGCTGCAGCTGAATTTAGCAAGAGTCCTCCAGTCCTGCTGCAAGATCAGACACAGACCTGTAGGGGAGTGTTCACATTATCTGCTTTAGGCAAGTAATATCAATATGATTCAGAAGACAAAAGGAGATTCCTTTTTTTACAGTCAATGAAGAAAGGAAGGTGCCTCTGGAGGCTGACAAATTGTTCCTAAGTTGGTGCCTGAAGGGAGACATTCTAACTACACAAAAGCTTGCAAACTGATTAGAATTATTGTTGAAACTGTGTAAAATGATACAACTTACACTAGAATGGTACTAACTGTATTTAGTACAAGCTGTTATTCTGTGACAGCAAACTGAGCTCCAGAGATAAGTAAGTGTGACTGCTTTCAGTCACTCACAGTTAATTTTTGCCTTCCAGGCAAAAGGGATTGAATAACGTAGGTTAACATATATAAACACACACATATGCACATTTCCTTTGATTTATTTTTACCTATCTCTTAATTGCTTTTCTTGTTATAGACTTCTGCCTGTTAGTTGCCCTTGTTATGTACACTCACCAAATGACAAATTAGAAGGGAGCTGGACTGCTCAGTCAAATGTGCTGACTGAGATGAGTTAGCTTGTCACTGCATTCAGCCCAAATACTCTTCTGGTTATTCCAGGCTATGTGCTTGCAGGAGTACTGGTCTTTCACTGCTGAATTATTAGGGCAGAGCAGACCTGTCTGAGCTGTCTGTGCTACGTGATGTAGTGGTTTTGGTTGCATTCACCATGTGCTACATGCTGTAGATGCAACCAGGTGGTACAGGTCCTTTCCTGAAGAGCTTCCTCTACAAAAAGACTGACATGAAAGGGATGGGAGACAACATGGGGAGAGTGGCTGAGTGGAAGCTCAGAGAGGAAAAAAAGAGCACCAGGGGATATTTGCTGAGAATAGGACAGACAACATTTAATCTTTCCAAGCGCTCTTTTCTTAAGTAATTCAGGCAGCCCTGCTCCCACATACCTTTCAGCATCTTCACTGCCACTTTCTGGAAAGAGCCATCATCTAGCTTCAGTAGTGCCTCTCGAACTGACCCAAACTCCCCTGCAAAATTATCAGAGTAGGCAGTGAGGGAATTATCAATTGTCAGTGAGGGAACAGCTTCCTGTGAAGAAAGTATGATTCAGAGCAGATTCACTTCAGGGGTCAATGGCAAAGAAGCTGAGTACCCACAAGAAATGCTTCATTTTTCATTCTGCAGTTCCAGACAGCAGCTTTCAGCACATGTGCCTAGTAGGGATATCACTACCAGCAGACAGAGCTCACTGTGCTGGCAGTCCAGAAGGCAAAGGAAAAAGGGGAAAAAAGCAATCCCTGAGCAGATAGATGATGCAGAGACAGAGTTTAGACTGGGCAGACATTTCTGGGGAAGCCATATCATGAGGGATGAGTCTGAGTGAGGTTCTGTTCAGAGAGGAGGCTCTTTGCTGGAGCGGTAAGTGGATGGGTTGGCTGAGGAAACTCTTAGTATTGACAGCCATCAAAACTGAGTGATAGTGCCAGGACTCAACCATTTGAGACACAGTCAGCCTTATCTCTCCAAACTCAGAGAATGACTTCTATGAACCACAGCTGACCAGAGAAAACCTAGAGTATCTACTTGTGTGTGAGTTATATGTTGATTCACAGAAAGCAGTATTCTGCCCTGGTGTGTTCTCTAAGAGAGTTAAGAGGAAATGCAACAGGCCAAAACCTCTTCAAAATATTTAGCTTAAAGAGGCTTCATACCACAGCCTAACAGCCTCTTTGCATTAGATCTGGCTCTAGACTTGCTCTCCCTAATTTTGTAACTGCTTATCCCACACAAAATGCATTAGTATGAGAACTCTGATACTGAAAAGAAGGAAGCAAAATATGGCACTCAGGACACCTACCCCAGAAGCATTATCTTCCCACTAGCTCTTCACCAGTGTCCTTCACTACTGTATGGCACGTGCTTACTTCACAAAAACCATGAGCAGTGGATCTGACCACAAATCAGGAAAATGGGAAGGAACAAAGGTATTTTGTGCTGCTTCCATACTATGGAGCTGCTGCTCAGCTGTAGAGTCAGCTGAGCCCAAGATAATGCAGTTATGTCATCTTACAACATGTAAGCTGCTGTTGTGGCAGTGGGGCTGACCACACAGACCAGATCCTGCCAGCTGGCATCCCCACACCAAGGCCATGCCCTGGGACCCCTCTGCAGTCAATTTCAGTTTACCTGTCATGGGAGCAGCCCAAAATGGTTGAAGTGGGATCCCAGAAACTGGCTAAGAGCTAACACTCACAAACAGATGACACAGCTGTTTAAGTACTTAGCATTGTTAAGCCCTCTGAGACCACTTCTGCAGGAAGGTCATCTTCCTGCTCTGAAAGAAACACATTTGTTCTAGGAGAGATGGAGTGGAAGAAAGCTCCCTGTGGGAAAGGGTCAAAAACACCTACAATAAAACTAGTCTTATAAAGAAATAGGAAAATGTGAAGTTTAATTTAATATTCCTTTGTTTAAATCTCTGCAAGAAATTCACAAATCAGTGAATTAGCACTACTTGGGAAAGCTGAGCATAGACTGCAGTTCATGATTGTGTGGAGTCATTATAGGAACGGCTTAGCCAATATCCTCTTAGTTATGCTAAACCTCTGAAATGTTTTATCCCAGCGGAAGGGATAGTTCCATTTAAATTTCCATCTACAAGCTGGAGAGAAAACAGGCTGCTTGTAATTGCTTCTCCCTACTCAACAGTTAAAATAACACAAGTGGGATTTTCAATGTAAAGCCTTGTTCAGTTTTGGTTCTTACCCTTGCCCAACATTCTTCCCAAGGTGAACTGCTGTTCCTGGATTAAGACGTCTTTTAGTTTTGTCTTCAACTCATCACTGATCCCTACACTCTCCACTGGAAAAAAACCCAAAAAACAACAAAACAAATGAAGCATCAAATAAGGGATATTTAAATATTCTGTCACAACATCAAGAGTCACCTGTTATAATCTCCATCTCCAATCTGATTCCCACACTGTAAGCAGGAAGACCTGAAAAAGGCAGAACTCCCTTCCATGTCCTCCAGCCTCACCACAGACAAGTGTCCAGTAACATTCAACCATCAGAAAATGTACTTACAGTACTTAAAGGGAGAGGGAGTGATAATACCAGCCTTAAACACTCCAGGAATAACAGGAATACAGAAACAATGTAAAGAATGCTGAAAATCCAATCCAAATGGCCACTGATAGACACTGGTACATGCAACTTAATTTAAGTTGATGGAGCTGCATCATTTTTAATGACTGTCTGGAGCATCATCCTAACCCAGCTATGCAGTGCTGCTGCAGAGAGTCATGCCCTTCCTGAACCAGGAGACAGAAATGGATCACCTTAATGGATCATCTGGTTATTCCTGGGACTCAACCTCCTGCTTGATTAAGTTACTAATTCCTGGCTTTCCAAGACTGGTTCATGCTTGTAGCACAGCTCAGCATATTGAGTTGAAAAAGTCCTGCTAATATTGTTCAGCCATATTTATCTCACCACTGGATTATATTCTAGTCAAAGGAGTCCCTGTAGAGTGAAACTGGGGCAGAGGAGAGGTGAATTTATGTCTTGCATTAATATACATAATGACTGTAGCTGTAATTAGCACGGGCTATGTAACTGGTATGGCAACAGCCATTCTGGCCTTTCACCTCTGCAATTCACAGCATCTAAGCCCCATCGTAAATTAATCTCATGTTTTTGATCAAGAAACATCAGTTTCAGTGAAAACAGAGAGAGCATTGTAAATGCATGAACACAGTTTCTCAGGCAGAATCACTCTGTTCGTTTTACTTACATGTTGCTTCAATGAGCTCTGGGCCCTCCCTGTTGAAAGACCTGGCAGCTCTGAAATGGACTGCTGGATCCCCTCTGCCAACCACACTGCCAAAGGCATGGCTAGAAGGCAGAAAAGACACACAGACATGATTACATGGGCCATTCCCTCCTAAAGGGTGTGTTGAACAGTATGGATGATTTCTTGTCCCTTGTCATATAAATACTGCAGACTGTCTCATTAAAGAGGGAGTATTTGAAGAGGAGAAACAATGGGTTTATGCTGCTTTGCTGATGCACCTACAGCCTTCCAAAACAGGGGAATCACTCCTTCCAGGTGCCTGGGAGAAGCTGCAGGTTGGGGCAGGTTGCAGAAATCATAGGAACAGAGATGCTGCTGTGACAGGGAGGTCTGGAAGACTGGAAAGAAAGGGAACCTTGTTTGCAGTAGCAAGCCAACCCCAGCCAAGTGTCACAGGTGATGGAAAGGAAACTTTACTGAGGGTCCAGAAGGTTCTGGGCAGTCAGGAAGGTACAATCAGCTGATAGACTGAAAACCAGCATGGGATAAAGGGCTCAGCCCATAAGAACACAGATATTTTACCTGTGGATCTTTTCTCTTTGAATCTCTTAAGCAGCAATGCTAAGAATTACCTTGATAGAGTTTATATTTCTATAGTCTAATCAAGCCTAGCTATTAACATAACATTTTTTCTACTATATTTTTGGTGTTGTCATTTTGAAGAAAAGGCAGGCACCCAAAAACTACAGGAAAAAACCCAATTACAGCAAACCCCCCAGAAAAATCCCAACAAAAAAACAACCAATACAGTTACCCAAAGAAACTGCCAAAAGTACTCCATACACAATGCTTTTTTGAAAAATAATTGAGTCAGAAACCACAAAAGAAGAGAAAGCAAAGATGCCTCTAACCAGCACAAGGAGAAACTCCCTTACCCAAACCGAGTTTCCTTTCTTCTTTTTCGAAGAAGAATTAGCGCCAGGGCAACAGCTGTGACCAGAGCTGTGAGAATGCCCAATGCCACAGGAACCCAGGATGTCCCATAAGGAGGTTGTCTCTGGCCACCTAGATGATGGAAATAGAAGACTGCCAATGTTAAACAGACCAATTTCTCCTTTTGCTTTTAAATGGGAAAGCTATGCTGCTGGACCTGGTGGATCTTTGTATACTGGAATTTGGCATAAACAGGTCAATCATCAGGAAAAGTAGCTCTTTCTCACAGCAAAGGCAGAGCAGAAGCACGTAATTATCAGAAACTCTTGTTTTTGAGCCTTGAGAAAGTAACAAGTGCTGCACCAGGTTATACTATTTTACCTGAGCTCGTGATCTAGGGTGCTTCAAACTGGAGCCTCAGGACAAAAAGGATGCCTAATGTGAGCATTCTGTGTGTGGGTTTCACCCTGTCCTTTTTGAGGCAGACAACATAACCTTGACCAGGTAACACAGCCCTACCTGAATGTCAGCCAGGCAACATTTTGAAAGACAACAGAGAAGGACAATTGCCTCATGGCAATCTGGTTTAAAATATTTACATTTTTCCTCTAACCCTTCCCACAAAGAGAAGCACCCTAGGGCCTTGGTATTAGCTGTAACTTCACAATGTTGTTTGGTTGGTTGCAGCTTCTCAACATCTCTCCCCAAAGAAAAGGTGAATTTTAAAAAATCCCCTGTGAGTCAAGAAATAAGTTAGTCAGCCTGCAGGTTCCGAGACTGAAATAATATTTGCTCCCAGAATACGTATACTTTTGACTACAAAATGTCTACAGAAGGAATGGAGATGCTGCCAACCTGAGCAAGCTGCCAGGCAAGGAAGATAAGCAATACAGTTCTGAATAAAAAGAATATTAGTAATCCTGTTATACGTCATGACAGTATAAATAAACCTGTTCTTAAAAGAGATGTTAGGTTAATGGGCTGGAATTTGGATGGATCTCTGCATAGATGCATATGAAAAAGAGTCAGACAACTCTTACTGGCAGAGCCCTGGCAGGCAAGAGGCTTCTGAGGCTCGATTAACAGCTACACTGAGGAGCTTATCATCCAGGATTTTAAAGAACTAATATTAGTCTAATAAACAGGTAGAGCTTAAGGACACAGAATTGTGAACAAAGGAGGAAGCAGACTACTATTTCTCCACTTGAAGCAAATTATTAGATCCTTAGTACTTATTTTCCAGTATCTTATCTCCTTCAGTGACTCACATATTCTTTTACCACCCAGAAGGCTTTACAGGCTCTAAGGCTTAGGATACTCCCTCTTGCTGCAGTTTCAACCCAGCCTTCAAGGCTGTTTATGAGGAGGTTGAGATCAGAAACAGAAGCTGTATTTCTCGAATACAATAGTGGTAACTCCAACTATCTCCACAATACTCAAGCTAATCACTTGGGCTGTTTCTGCCTAACAATCAGGGTAGAAGCACCTAACAACACTGATGTAAAAGGTCCTCTTTGACAGTTAACAATAAGGTTTCCTTCCCCCTGTGGTAAGACAAACCTCTCTCAGCTCATTTTTCGAGTCTCTCTGTTGACTGCCCTGGTGAGAGAGCAGAGATTGAGGTCAGCTTCTGGGGAGCCACTGCAAAAGGAGTGTGGATGAAAACAAAACTAAACTAAATTACTCTCCCTGTCTCTAAACTGCTGGGAATCAGGAGCCCATCCCACAGTTTTTACCAAATGTGTCAGAAATAAAAATGAATTTTGAAATTCACTGCTTCTCCTCCTCTGCCCCACACATTGTCGCTTCCCACTTGTATTACTGAGTTTCAGAGGAGGCTGCAGCCCACAAGTTGCCTCTCCTCTCTCAACTTTGTCTCTCTCCCATCTCCCACAGCCCCTTTTTCAACCGGCACATGCCTTAAGACTGCACAAGGCAGAGAGAAGACAGTACTATTAGAAGAGTTTAAAAGAGTATCTAGGAGCCCTTTGATGATGAGCCCTTTCATTTCACAGAAAGTTTATATCTGAAAGGTGTGCAAAGAACATAATCCAAGAGTCTTCTCCTGCCTACAACAGTGTAGATTACAGATAGGAAAAGGCTATTAAACCACTCTTGTCCCTTGCTCTGCAATGAAAAAACAGAGATTTCTACTGAGAAAGTTTCTGAAAATATTAAAACAATCTTTGTTAATAGCACACAAGATCTCTGCATAAGTAGGGTGGAGCTCCTACTAGCTTTGCTGTGATGACAAATTTCACTTAAAGTTTACAAGAGCTTAGTCATCCTTATTGCTGCACTGGGAGCTGGTCAGAAACCACCCCTGGCATTTCTCACATAAAGCAACCAGTGCCAGTTTGCTATTTTAAGAAAGGAAGCAACTTATGTTTTCTACCAGGCCTGAAACAAAACTGCAGTCTTTCTGCAGCTCTGCTGCTTAAGGCCTGTCAGTGTTTCCACAGTGAACTTTTACTTCCAGCTTGTTACGCTTGTGAAGAAATGTATGTGCTTCCAGACAGCATTTGGCCAAAACAAGCAACACTCCTGATGCTACTTTTTTTGAAGTGGTTTGTAAATAAAAACAATCAAGCAATAACATATAGTGCTTTCAGGATTATCCCATTCCAGCTCCCTGTAAAATGCAAACCCTAAACATTCCCTGGGGCTTCTTGCCAGTGATGGCCATTTTCCAAAGGGAACTCCTAGTTCTTTCAGATAGTTTTGTCTGTGTTTGGGTGCCACAGAAAATACCCAACCAAAAAGTAGGAGGAAAAAATTGATGGAGCCAGTGACCAACCTCAGTAGGTTCAGCTCTGAACCGTCACAGCCCTTCAATCTCTTTTAAATTATTTGTGGGCTTTGATCCCACAGTGACTGTCTGCTCACACTTGACCTTCAGTGCTGACTTTGTCACAGGAACTAGGCTGCCAAAGGACCTGAGTAATGTGCAAGCTAAAACCAGCACTAGATGCACTGCTGCAAGTAAGGATACAGCTCTCTACTGGTTGTTCTGCCCATATCCCCCCACCTCCAGCTTGCTTGGGCACTCCCCTCTAGAGTCCCCCTGCTATCCCTCAGTGTGGAGGGATCAGGAGAGCTCAATGTCCACGTGATTCCTCAGAGACATGTGGAGAGGGAATATAGCAGCAGCAGGTGGGTCAGCCTCTGAAATTAGAGGCTGATATCTTGTTCTGCCAAGGGCACTTGGAAACAAAACCTCAGGAGACTGTGGAATTTTTGTATGGTCACACCTCACTGACTTGTTATCACCAATCCCTATCTTTATTTGGAACATCTTCCTCTTAGTTCTGTTACAATTTCCTTTACAAGCAAGAGCATTCTCTCCCTTCTATCCGTCTCCCCATGTAACATCCTGCCCTGCTTCATAGCCTCCCTCCCACTTCCCATTCACTGTGAAACACAAGCAGCAAGCAAATCACCCCAGATGAGCCCAACTGCCCTCCAGCACTGGGAGTGCATTCCACATGTGCATATTCTTTGCTCCCAACAAACTCTTCCACATGGTCCAGATTTCATGGCACAGCATCTGTACCATTATCTTCCTCTTCTACTAGTAGCTCAGCTTTTCCATGGAGAGAGCTAAACTGGTTTAATATAAATACATTCAGTAAAACCATTATGAAGCACCATGTGGCCACGCCTTAAATCAGGCTTCACTAAAACTAGTCAGGAATGGCATAAAATTAAATCAAAGACAACCTGTCTTAGAGAAGTTTTCTGTCACATTTACTTGTGTAAATCTGTGTAAACCTTCATTTGTGTATTTTCTATTGTGTCTGCCCTTCTGCTCTGCACTAAGCACTAAGTAAAACCCTGTTCTAAGACGACACAGTAGAGGCCAGAAGCTCTTTTGTTTATACCAGCTCTTTACAGATTATTGAATTTCTAGTCTCCTTGATGAAGTGTGCTGTTGTACAACCCCACGTGTCTCAGTAAGTATTTAGCACTGAAAAAAAGAGTCAGAAAAAACAACAGTCCCAGTACTTCTGACTTCTTTCCCAAAGTGAAGGGAGACAATAGTGGACACTCACCCATGACCTCCTGGGCTTCAAGTAGGAAGAGGTCACTCCAGGGCCCACATCCTGCAGAGTTCAGCACACACACCCTGATAATCAGGTCTTTGAGAGGATTCCACATGGTGAGATTGGCTTTTGTGTCCTGCACGATCATCTCCCCCTGTGTGCAAATGACAATGAACTGTGAGGTGTCTTAAAAGACATCTAATGTAAAACTTCACCTTTAAACCAAAACAGTACCAAACATGTATTTCACTGGTGCTGTAACAAGGGCTGGGAATTGTGACTTCTGGTATCTTAGTTTTGCCTGAGATTTGGGCTGTTGTCTTGGGTTTCTCTTCACAAAAATTGCTAGCAGTTTCCTAAGGCATAAGGGAGATAGGAGGTTTAATAATTTCTTCCTTTGAGGTCCTCCCATGCACGTTGCTATAGAAATATGGGCTTTTTCTGCTATTAAAAGATATATCTCCTTCTTGTGGTTTACTGTAAAGCATCTGGTGGTTTTAATCCAAGGGAGGAGTCTGTCTGTCTGTTTTAACTTGTTGACCAAATCCTAAATGGCTTCTGAATTTCAGCACCAGTTTTCACTTAAGATGGCAAGGCCAATGTATTTTCAGTGGTTTTATGGATCTTCTTCATACAGCAAACCCATGAATATTTGGCTGCCACCACTGACACAGAGTAAATTCAATAAGAACTCAAAATACCATCACTCAAATTCAATGAAGCTGACCTACTGCGAAATGGGTCATACAAAATAGGAAATAAGTCTCTTTTCCCTCTAGCTGTCTCTTATTACAGGCTTGCTCTTCATTAATAAGCACTGGGTAAACACCTATTAGGAAGCTAGAAACCATAAGAAATGCTGTGAACTTCAAAGGCTGATAGATACCTGGGAAAGGTCAATGCCAAAGAACAAATGAAAGGCCTTCTACCCAGTCAGGGTCCTTTCAACTCCCTAAATATTATAAATTAAGCTAAAGAATCCACAGCCATTTTTCTGTGATTTACAGCCCAACTCATTCATTTGTTAAATACACCTTTGCTGGAAAGCCAAGGCTCGGTAACAGGAGACAGAAATCCCACATCCTGCACTGTCTGAGCTGGTGTCTTGGCTGGACAGCCCTAGAAAGAGGCAGAGAGAGACGAAGTGGATTCTCTCCATCTTGTCCTTCTTGTACAAGAAGGAGAATGGCAGACATCTGGTCTGTCTGCAGATGAACATTCAAGTGAAGGAATCAGGAAGGAGGAAACGGTCCTATATCTTGAAGTCAAACCTGAGGCATTCCCTAAAGTCAGAATAGATCCATTTACACAAAAGCAATGTCAGCAGTCAAATCCACTGGTATGGACGAGGGACCTTAATGCCTAGAAAATTTAGTATGAACCTCCTGCAATTCTGCGTTCAATAGCTCAGTACCTTCTCAATCTGTTACCTGAGTCACATTATCCTGAATCCATTCCAGTCTGTATCCCAGGACATTTTCTTTAAACACATCTGGAGCCACACCTTCCCACTCCAAAATTAGACCGGGATCTCTTTGAATAACATGAATATTTTGAGGGGTGCTGTTTGGAGCTGAAAGCAGAGAACAGAACACAATCACTTGCACAGGAAAATAAGGCCCTATCCACACTGAAAATGGCAGTTTCACACTCTTCCCCCGAGATCATCCAGACAAGAGAGGGTGTGAGGGGAGAGAACAACTTCTGCAAGCCATCAGCACTCTGTGGTTTCAAGTGGAGAAGACAGGTCAGCACCTCTCACTTCTCTCAGGATCTCAAGAATCTCACAGAGCTAATGGGACCAGCATGCAGAAGCCCCAAGGAAGGGTCAACTCCTGCATTTCACTTCATTGCTGTTAAGCACATTTGACTGCGTATTGCTTTGTTCTAGTGATGCCTTCTGGAGGCTGACCTGGAACAGAGACTAGACAGAGCAAAAGGCTAAAGTAGGGATTTATTAAAAGGCCTCAATGGGTACACCTGGGCAGTACAAGAGCCCGGCTTGGCCACACCCAAGATGCACCCAAAATGGTCGCAGAACGGGCACCCGATCACGAGGTTTCACACTTCTATAAATTTTGGTCCATAAGCATATTGGAGTTAATTGTCCAGTCATAGCTTCAGGTTATGAATCTCCATCCTCCTTGGCTTTCCTTTTCACTTCACCGTTGTTTTTGTTCTTGGGCCCAAAAGTTGCACTGGTTGTCCTTGGTACCAAGCTAGAGAAGGAATTGTTTTGTCTATCTAGTCTGCGAAGAGAGCTTAGTAGCTCTCTAGCCTAAAACTACCCACTAAAACAGCATAAAATATAAAAAAATATAAAAGCTAAAACTTAAGGCATCACTAGGAGACCCTCAGAGTGGATGAGCAATCTAACAGCATAACATCTCCCATATTGTGGAATCAGCAAGGAGTTAATGACATGTATAATCATTTCTTTTTCAGGTTCAGAACTGCTGTCCTGTTCTTGTCTGCTGCTCCTTACCAAGCTCCAGGGTCTGGAAATAAACCCTGTCAGTGAAAGGGGAGCTGCCCATCTCATTGCTGCACTGCACACGGACACTGTAGTTGGTGGAATGCTTCAGGCCTTGCACGGAGTAGGAAAAGGGTGGCACTGGGGTGACTTCAGTAGACACCTCCTGGCCATCTGGTGACTCAGCTACCTGTGCCAAGAGTGAAACAGACATGATTGTTACCATAAACAATATGACTAACATGTCCATGTGGATAAGAATTCATTTAATTGTCAGTTTAGAAATGTGTAAGAATAGATATAGCACCAGTGGTGCTTAAAATATTGAAAAGGGAGTTGTCAAACTAAGAATCATGATGTCACTTGGCCAGTACAAAAATTCTCCACCAGATGAAAATTTGGTTCCATATTGTAAAACATGTCCTTCCCTATGTTACAATTTCTACAGTTAATATTCCTTTAAAGAAAACGAAATGTGCTTGTCTTTTTGAGTAGTAGCAGCCAGCTTCTGAGGCTTGTTTAAATCTGGGCAATGAAAACCAGTAGATCAATTTGCCTGTTGCCTACTGTCACCATTTGCCAAACTCTTTTCCAGACGTTTGTATATTTTCAATTTTGTAGTGGATGAGGGACATGCTAGACATAGGTGGCTTGGTTCAACTAACCTGTTTCAAACTAAACTGAAAAGAAACTTCCTATCACTCCTGCATCCCTTCTTTTTCTTGCTTCCAAATCTGAGGTTTAAAGCAGCATGAATGTTAAATATGATATCACTGTGTACTTTTAATGCACAGACAGAGTAAATGTTCCTACTTTTGTACTATATATATAACAGCAGAAATCGCTGCATAGCTCCCAGGCTCCGACTTTCTCCTTAAGTGCATACAAAATAGCAAAACAGAGAGTAAAAGCAAGATGTACTGACAAAAGCGAAAAGGTCATATGGACTTTATGTACTTTATATGCTAGCCTTTCTTCCTTTCCCACTGCCCTTCTGCTCCCTCTCACATACACATTTGGCACACTGATTTATTTGGCTGATAGAAAGGAAGAAGCACAAGTTTCCTGAACAGAAAAGCATATTGATGTCATTATCACTGTCGTCCACAGCACGGAAAAAACAAGACAACTATTTTGTAAAACCTTGTCTGCTGGATGATGTGTTTCTGTTCAACACTCCCAAGAGCTGGTGCTCGTGCATCTGCCCCTTTCACACGCTGGAACTCAGCTTGTGTTAGCAGTCAGAAAACGCTGCCATTCCCTGCCCTGTCCCCAGGAG
The DNA here is from genome assembly GCA_018697195.1 of Certhia americana. Taxonomy (NCBI): domain Eukaryota; kingdom Metazoa; phylum Chordata; class Aves; order Passeriformes; family Certhiidae; genus Certhia; species Certhia americana. The sequence goes on along the minus strand of CM031861.1, from coordinate 26,091,569 downwards.
CAATCTGCTTGTCTGAACACAGTGCTCCTGGGGCACCCACTGCAGTGCCCGAATGCCAGAAAAACACAGCAAAGTTTCAATCCCCCTTCTCTTTCCGGGAGACTCCCAGCAGAAGTGCAGTCATGAGGAGCCAGGAACATGTGCATTTTCACATGGAAATGTAGGTCAATGCCTCACACAGAATCTCTTAATGTGGGAGTCAGAGGAAGCACGGTTTTCTGACAGCGCAGGGTCACTGCCAAGTTATCCCGCTCCCAGACTCAAATGCAGGAACTCCGTCCTCCCCAAATAGAACAGAAGAGGCTTAGAAAAGGGGTGAGAGACTGCTGAGTAGACAGAAACTGGGCTGCTCTGATTCAGGCTCTTTTCCACATATCCCGTCCCCCACCCATGCCCCTGCCAAAAGTGAGAGGGAGAACTTAAACCCCAGAATGATTAGCATTGCAGCGTGCAAGGCAGAGAGAATAGGCTGTTCCAGCTCGAGATAACTGGCATTGTAGAACAGAGGAAGAAAACCATTTTCTACTGCAAAAAAGAACAGAAGTAGCAACAAAACCCACAAACCAGGGCCAGCTGCATTCAGGAGTTTTTTCATCCAGTGAGTTAAAACTAGATGATGATTTCTTTTACTTCTGAAATAAAATAAACATCAGAGCATGAAACCTCTGGTTTCTCCCCCAAATAAAAAGAGGACTCCAAGTAAATTAGCTAGGCTGCTTCCAGCATACCTTAAGTTTATAATCCTCCTCTGCATAGTTGGCAACACGGCACAGAAATTCCACTCCAGCTCACAGTGCTGCTGTACTCAGGTAGGGAAAGCATAGGGGCCTGGCAAATAAATCCACGGGGAATGTGCCTGTGTTTGCACAGCCTGCTTTGGGTATCACCATTTATTTTCTCACTGGGTTACCCATTCTTTGATCTGATTCTAGAGCTAAGTATGCAATAATAGAAACTAACTCTGCCTGAGGTTGGACACATACCATTGTTCTCAGGAACTTCAGGAAGCAGACCAGTTTTTCAGAGATGTGGAGTACTCTGCACCTAGCAGAGCTATAGAATAGTATCAAGCTTGATTTTCTGGGAAGAACTGGTGTTTGACAATGGAAAACCAATCGAGATTTAGAGACAGGGCTTAAAATTTCTCTGAAACATGCAAATAGGCCTGATCTCATATTAAAAAGTCCAATCTGTCTCCTGCCTCCATTCCTACCTTTCCTGTACCACATCCCATACTTTGCAAGCTCCTCATTCCCTGGACTCATTAGGATGTCCAAATTCCTGTATTTCTTCTGGCATCCCACAGCACAGGCCTGATTTGGTGTGGGACTCACAGGAACCTGCACTGGAACAAGCTACCATGGGTCATTGCTCCATGTGGGCAGGGTGAGCACACTGCAGCCACAGCTGCTCCAGGGCAATTTCCACAGACTGCTGTGTGTTTCATGTGTGCTGCAGTGTAATAAACTGTATGGAGTAGCTGCCACAAAGCAACTGATGTGATAACTTGCTGCCAGGAGAATGGGGCCAGTCCTTAACAATTAACTTTTGAGCATGAAGTTCATGACCTGCTCTTTGGCACCCATGTTAAGCTTTTATGTTTTAATGTTGGGAAGTAGGAATTGAAACACAGCTAATAAGATGTGAGAGCAAACAGGGGCACAGGAAATGTTGTGGCTCAGGAGAATCCTGCTACTCGTGCAGGGCAGGGCACAACCCAGAGAGGCCATACCTGAAGGGTGCAAGAATGGAGAGGTGCACGGCCATCAAATCCTGGCACCCAGACCACGCTGGCATTGCTGCTGGTGACTTGGCTTACAGTTACATTGAGAGGCGGGAGAGGCATGGCTAGAAAGGAAACAAAGAGACCTTTCAGTGTACACAGAACTGAGCAGGTATTCACCTGGAGCTGGAAGACGCTTGAGGCTAAAAATTATGCAATGAAATCACTAACAGAAATGTGGTAAAATATCACCTTTAGAGAGTGTCCCTGACTGGTTGTGAATGAAACTATTATTTTATCATTGGACAAGCTATTGTCAGCCATTCTCACACTGTCCATCATGCACACAGGCAGTGGCTGATCTCTTTGATAGCAATGCCAGTGTGATGTGTGATGTTTATACCTTTGGTACTCAGCTCTCTTCCCTGCCCCCTTCACTGCAGGGCATCACTCAGACCTGCACATAATTGCCTGTGGACCCACATGGTGAATGAAATGAGGGCTTTAAAATCCCACCTCGGGTTCTCAGTCCAGCCTTTGACAGCAGCTCTGCCAGCACTGGGTGGAGGGTGGTTTGCTGTAGTGACCTGAAAACCCTGGAGTTGGATTTGCAGTAGACCTCTTTGTGCTGCCTCCAGGTGTCCATTGCAAACTCCCACTGAAACACCGGGGACAGAGCCTGGACTGAAAACTGTCTCCTTAGGCTTGGGATGAATAAACTCCATTTTACAGAGGGGAAATTCAAGCCAAAGGGAGCGCCTGCCACACTGCTACACATGGATGATACCGCTCCACAAATTAAGGGCAGGGCCAGGAACAAAATCAGGATTCCAAGACTGGACAGTCAATCAGATGCTTGTGCTTCCTACCACCACAGCACAGCATCAAACTGCTTTGCTTCCTTTTAGGATCCTTGATGCTTCCCTTTGATTTCTCCTTTCCTCTCACTGTAATTCCACACAGTTAATTCCTATCCTGCCAGTCACCATCTCTTCTTCACCTTTGAGTTTTCATTCAGGCATTTCACTCCTGACAAAATTAGCAGCTTCATGAATACTAACCTGTCCCCTGACCTTTTTCTCATTTTAAAAATTGTACGCTGATGCTTGTAATAGTTTTCCTGCAGCACCTCAACAAATTGTACCCTCAGGAGTCCTCTTTCACAAACCCATCCTCGGGACAAGGCTCTGCCTGCAGATTGAGTTTTCCATGTCTCCTGAGTTGTATCCATCAGAAAGCAGCAATAGAACAGTAATTGCACGCCAGGATTTCCCTAGCTGCATCTTCTACCCTGCCAGAGGACCTTTGTGTTTCAGTGCACCAAGGACAACCACAATACTGCTGCCTTCAGCACATCCACGGGGCTATCTAGCAAGAGAAATGCAGAGCCCAAACACTCAGGTCTCTGCAGGGGGCCTGGAGGAGGGGAATAGATGGTGACACAGATTAACCCTATAGAGCCTTTGTTGCCTGGTTAACCAGTTACCAGGACCCAGGGCAGGGCCCGCCAGCTAGATCAGAACAGGGTGTGTGGGTAGGGGGTGGGGCAGAATTCCAAGGGTCTGGGATGGAAGCTGGGCAATGAGTTCTTCCTTAGTTGACTTAAGACTTTCCTGCATCTTTGTTTCATTCTCTTTTCATGTTTTGTGTTCAGATCTGTAAGTTCTTTAAAGGGAAAAAATCCTGCTATTTGTGCTTATTAGGTATTGCTGAAGCATTGTCCACAACTCAAGTTTTCGCAGACACACTTGTTTATAACTTTTGGGTTTTGCAAGGTATACTTTGCAACACAGGATGGTAGGCCCGAAGGAGGTACCTGCTGTGCCACCAGTGACAACAAATAATCAACTGCTAATACACCCCGTGTCAGAAGGAGACAGCAGCTGAGGAGGGCTGGCTTGCTAGCACCTTGCCCTAACTCTGCAGGGAAGGGCCAGATGCACAATCCCGTCATCTCTTGGGAAAAAACTGTGGGCGGCTGTTTCCTGTTGTGCTCCCAAACATGGGATACAACCCTAAAAGTGTTAGCTGCACACACAAAGGAGAAAAAAGCCTGTCAGAAAACAGGACCTTGAGTGTTAACATAATGAGAGTTAACTTCCTCTGTGCTGAGAGAGTGGCTGAACAATGGGGCTTTGTAATGGCTGGGGACTGTGGGCTACAATAACAGTAATTTTCTGCTTGGAGTACATCCAGCACATTGTGGGCACTACAGAGAATAGATAATGAACAACAACAGGAGCAAATAAGAAGAAATGTTAACAGTTTGTCAATGTCCTAGCAAAAATATTTGCCTCTGGAAACACAGAAGAAACTAATTGTTTAATAAATTGTAGAAAGATTCCGGAGTCCTCATTAGCAGATGGGTTTGTGTAAGAGAGGAAGGCCCTGAATGTGCAGACAACTACTCCCAGGAGTAACTTCATTGAATTCTGCATGTCCATAGGAGAAGAATGAAATAAACACTATTTGGGCCTGCCCTATTTCTGCTGCGTAGGAGCTTTGCCTATACTAGATCTTTGAAGCTTTTCTACTTAGAAAAGCCTTGTCAGTTAGGTAAACTTATAGCTACTTTTTAAAACATATCTTTGAGGTATTACAGACACAAGTTTTATAACTACAGCACTGGACTTGCTATTCAAAACCTGAATTTTTGTCTCTAGGACATGCCACATACTGGTGAAATGTTAGTTGAGTGACTTAAGCTCGCTCCTTCTCAGCTCTAGAACATGTGTGTGACACAAGTGTGTGATGGCAATATGTCCGTCCTATACAGGCTGTGTGGATTCATTAGCTAATGATCCCTGAGGAACACTTTTCAGCTAAAAACACTTGCTGGGAAATGAAAGAATTCTGAGGTCTTTACCCCTTCATCTAATTAATGGTTAAAAAATAACAATCTGTAGTAACATTAAGAACTTTAAAAGCTTGTTTATGCAAAATGTTTTTCCAAATTATGGCTTGACAAGATTTTTTAAAGTGTAATAGCTTTGTGAACTAAATTTTATCCCATGATAAAATATCCATAGAAGATATATTCTGCAATAACTAACTCCCCTGTGTAGACAAGCTTTTAAGGCAACAACTCCAAATGGTTTTAAATTAAGTTAAAAATCTTACTAGTCCAAAGTACTGCATTCTTGGCATAGCAGTAGCCACAACGTCCTGAACAAAAACACACTCCAAGAGCAGTAGATTACAGCTGGATTTCGATCTGTCCTTTAATGAGCACTAGCTACAACAACTGTGAATTCTGATACTGATACAGACAAAAAGGATTGCTTGTATTTGTGCTGAGCAATAAGATACCACTTGGAACAAATGATTTTTGTGCCATGCCTCTCCTGGAACTGATGATCATGTAATTAAAAGTGCATTAAAGCATGAATAAAAATTCAAATGCAGAAGCATCTCAACATGAAGAAGATGGGAAGAGCTGATTGCTCTGATTATCCTTGTTCCAGTTACCTGGAGGAACAGAGGAAATGTCACATCAGCCTGAAGACTTCCAAATAGCAACTGGTCATGCACAGGCTAGGAATTACTTGTTTTCAATGAGCTTTTAAAAAGCAAAGAATTTAAAAAATAAAATTCATAAACCCAATGTGGATGAACAGACCTTACTCACCACTGGTGATCACCTTCCTTGACTTTTTTCAGCATCTAATGTGATGCTAATAAAAGCAAGCAGAAGTAATGGCCTCTTTAGCTCTATCAAGACCTGTCTATTCCCAAGGAGATTTCCCTGCTACAAATTTTTATCAGCTTCACCTCTCACAAACAACTTAACTGCTCCAGCTCTCTCCTTTTTCAAGGAAAAGCTGTCATTTGACATCACATTTCCACTCCTGAATCAGATGTGGATTATTTTCCACAGCCTGGGATATGGCCCTGCATAGGGAGTGGGAACTGCTGTTAGAACACAAAGCATTGTTTCGACTGCTGAGATTTCCAAGCGGCGCTGGCAGCTTTGAGGCAGCTCCTTGCATTGAGACCTACTTTCCCTCCCCAGAGAGCAAACCCAAGGTCCTTGCCCAGTCTCTTGCAGCCAGTCTCTCACCTTTAATTTGAACAGTGGCAGTCCGAGATGAAGACAATCCCTTTACGTTGTGAGCTTCGCAGGAGAAAACTGTGCTTTGATTAATACCTGGAGATCAGCCAAGAAAAGGAAAGGAAACACAAATAGCTATATAATCCAGCTTCAACCTTCAGAAGAATTTCAATTATTTGTGACATCCAGCTCAAGTTGTACAGGCAGTTGGAGGGGTAAGCTGGGTACCAATCAAAGGCATGCATATTTCAATGTAACTAATGTGCTAAACACATTTTTAATGGAGGGAGTGTGGCAATGTAGAAAAGCTTTCATGGAAGTGTCAGAAGCACTGAAAAGGAAGGAAAAATCTGTCAGGCCAGCAGTTCAAAGTACTCAGGTAGTAGATGTCTGCTTCTCACACTTTGGTGAGTATCTTTTGAGCAAGGATTGATTGTGCTGGACTGTGAGCTCACACAAAGCCCAGTGCTTTGGGCCTCAGCCTACACCTGAACAACGTTCATCTTCAAACTGGGCTATAAGCTCAGGCAAACTTTTAATCAGATGCTGCCCACTTCTAGTCAATGCCCACCTGTCCCTCACCTTGCATCAGATTTTTGAAGACACACAAAGCACGCAGAAGTTAAATGCTACTGCATCAGCACTGGAACACTTTCCAGGGGTGATACAAGCAAGAATGTCTTCTGTGAGCACCCATCCATCCCATGGCATAATACTGACGTCTGGCTGTTCCAGGACACATATAGATTTCGCAAATGAATCAGAATTGAGACAGATTTGCAAGGTTGCCAGGAGAACCGTGTCCAGCAACTATTGTCACTTGACTAGGCCCTCAGTTGCCTTAAAAGACTCTATCTAAGAAAAGTTAAAGATTGGCTCACTGTGGGCACACAATTTAGGAAGGAAAATCATTTCAGAGCTGCACAGAGCAGCTTGCACAGTGTCTCTGACCTTTGACTCCTCTCCCAAGCCTGAGACTAACAGCACTGCAAAGAAGGTGAAATAGAAGATAGGAGAGAGTGCTATTCTCATCCCTGTGAACCAGAGGAAGATGCTGCCAGCAGGCTGAAGGCCAGGCAGCACAGCAGAGCAACACCTAATGTGGTAGGCCTGTCCCAAGACAGAACTGAACACAGCCCTGCCCTGAGGAAAATACAAAACACACCACAAACCAGGAACTGCATGTTCCCTAGCACCATGCCAGCACTGCTTTCCAAATACAACATTGCTGAACCTTCTCAATGCTTGCTTTCTAGCCAAGTACTTTGTTACTATTTTCTTGAGAGTGCCATACTTTCCTCAGCTAGCAATGCTTGTTTTCTTACCAACTGCCTTCTTTGACATGCTTCGGTAATCCAACTCTGCAGGTTGTGTCCCGGTACATGCTTTAAGTTGGAAAGACAAGGTATGCCCAAGGGAGACCCCAAAGCGCACTGAAAGAGGGTGTGCCCAAGGGGCATCCCACAGAACACTGGAAGCAAATAAAGGCGCTGATGACACTTGGTATATAAAATAGCAATCTATTTGGAGAATCACTAGGAGTAGATGTCTTTCAGGCTTCCAAGCCACTTCCCCACAACAACAGGCATGTTGTAAAGAACCATGGGAAGAGTTTAGTGGACGAAGGGTGACTTATTTTTTTTATTGTCTTTCCCCTCTTGACTATCCATCTTTTCAGTTTCCATTTCAACAGGCAGATTATATCATAAGGGAGCAGTTTTCATTTCCAACTTAGAACAGCATCGGTGGCTACATAAGAGAGGGAGCTGATGATTAAAACCATTTCAAATCACAAACCATGTTTTGATTTGTGAATAAATAAGGTTCTAATGAAAGACTGAATAGAATTAGGTAGCTCAAAGGATGGCCAAAGACATACAAAAATTTACCCTAGGTGTAACTGTATTAACACTGATAAAGAGGCCCTAGAGACAACTCAGTTGTGAAACCTTTTCTTTTTAAATAACTAGTTCAACTTTGGGTCAGGGCTGCTGAGAATAATAAAAGAGCAGCAAAGAGAAAACATAACATAAGGCTGTTGACAACTAACTACAATAAAGTTATTTTTAAAGGGTAACTACAAGAATAGCTGCAGTCAGTTCCAAGTAGAGATACATCACCCTTTTCTGAAAGTGGTCTGAACCTACAGGCTCCTGAGTTTTTTTCCTGACCCTGCTGGGGAAAGCTCTACTCTGGGGCAAACCTTGGTCTTGAAAAGTATCAACCAGCCTATTTGAGCAGTGATACAGTCACTCTTGAAGTGTCAATTACATGAGGCAGTCAGATTTTAATGACAAGAGCATCCAGCAAGCCTGCAAGAACAAAAATGGGGGTGGGTAAGAGAGGTGAAAGCAGCGTGTGACAGGGCTGTGCACAGGAGGGGACAGCATCTACTACGTGTGAATGCTTGGAGATTTCCAAGAGAAATGGCACCAACAGAGTCACTTCATGAACAAGAGGCACCCAACGCATCATCTGTTCAATAGCATCTTTAACAAGAGTGCCAGTCACACCCAAATTCTGTCAGAGCCTGCGTGCCTCAAGCCAGCAGAAAACACAGTGAGCAGACATCACCCCTGGAGATAACTATGGTTGTGATCATGACCACTTAACCCTTAATGCAGAGTTAAACATCATTCCCACATTACCAGTGTACAGGGCATGACCAGAGGAGAGCTCTTCTCCACGAGATCCCCTGCAGTGGCAGCAGCCTTACCTGACACATTTAAGATGGAGGGGGAGACGTCTGGAAGCCCGACTCTAGAGTCTCCCATCCACCAGACAATTGTCACTGGTTCAGGGGGACCAACAGCAGCACAGGCCATATGAAATGGGGCATTAGGGGACACGGACACATCCTCAGGTTCCACAGTAAAGTAGGGCACACCTGGAAAAGCAACAGACAAGTGACAATAACTGGAGCAACTGCCTCTTGTTTATTTCCACTAATACCAGTGCCCAGCACTGGACATCCACCTGTCCTGCTGCTAGGCCGAATCCGACGCCCTCTAAGCCCTTCACAAAAACCAAAGGTCAGATATGCTGGATCACCTCAGGGCACGAATGCCTAAATACTACTGCTACTAGAAATCAGAGAGAAAGAGTGCTTACTTCCCACAATGCCTTTGAAAAACCACTTTCAATTCAAGACGCCCCTATGGAACAGCTTTTAGTGGTAGTATTTTCTCAATTTTTCAGCTGGAGAGATTGGAGTTTAAAGAGGCAACAGTCAATAACTTCAGTGGTGGCAGGCACCACTTTAAAAGACAGCTAATGCAGCTGCAGATACTTGTCATGCATTAAAAACTGAAGCTTGAGAAAAGCATTGAACTACCAGTTTTAACAAACCCACGAATGAGGAAAGGATCCCCGCGGTGAGAAGACTGGGAGCATTTACAATGCTCTCTCTGGAGCTTAATTGAATGGAGATGCCTTCCAGCACACTCTGACACCACGACAACCAGGCTGCCTTGGAGTCAGGGGTAATTTGTTTCAGAGCTGAAGGCTATCCACGGACACAGCTCTCTCAGTAATTATCTGTTCCCCACCACAGAAAGACTCCTGGTTGGTACAACAGGTATCCCATTAGGCCCACGGGGAGCAAACACGGCTGCAATGCTACCTACCTTAGGTCATCTCTGAGTGGAAATAGCTGAGTGTAATTTGACACATCAAGAGATGTAGCTCCTCTTACGGCCAAAACTCTCGTGGTTTCAGTGCTCCAAACCAGTAACACAAATTTCACCAGCCACCAGCAGCAGTGTTGACCGTGCAGGTCAGCCAGTATGTACTTCTGGTGATTGGTGGAAGAGCTGAAGGCCTGGAGAAATGTTCCATTTCCTTCTATACAGAAATCTTTGTGTGTCAAACACTGCTGCTACCAATGGCACTTACCCCAACCAAAATCAGGTATTCTCAGCTGGAAAAAACATGTTCTGGAAGCTGCTGATCTGCTGCCTCACAGAAACAGAGGAACTGACAACATTGTGCATTCACATGCTGAAATTACACTGTCTATCCCTGGCCAAGGTGACAGGCCCAAGCACCTCCACCAGCAGGCAATTAATACAGGTGCCTAAACAGGCATTTAGAAGCCTAACACTTGACTTTTCCCCCAAGCTACAGCCAAAAATGCTTTCCTCAGTCACTTCACTGACTGTTCAGTCATTGTGTCTTTCAGGTAGCAGTTCCTTTGTGCGTTCCTTGCCTCCTTCCCTTAGAGCAGTAAGTAAAAGAACAGACTTAAACAGGTCTAAACCCAAGTCTCTTGAGAAATGACAGCACCTATCTGTGCAGAGGCTAATGTTCAGGACAGGTATATCATCATGGCATACTGCGTGGTTTTGGTGATGTATTTTACCTTATTTTTTTATTGCATTCATACATAAACAATAAAAATGAGTAAGCTTTTGAGATACCACTGTGACACCTCTGCCTCCTTTGCCCTCCTTCTCCAAGGAAGATTAGAAGGGAAAATAATCACCGTTTCTCTACCTGTGAGCAGGATCCCTGCCTCCTGTCCATTTGTCATGACACCCAAGGTAAACTTTCAGGAAGATCCTGCCCAGCTCGGCAGGTTTTCTCACTTTGGGAGCAGCTAAACAGAGCAGACAAGACCACAATTAAAAACTTTCATAGTTGAGGGAGTGCAGCTGACTCATCCAGCTGAGGAACTCGCACTGCCCCCGTCCGTATGTTACCTGGACAGCTGCTGCCTGTGACACATTTATCCTCCCAGTTCCTGGTACAAGAGGTGAGTGTCAGCACACCCCTTTCACAAATGCACCAGGGAGGCACTGGGCAGCCAGCAGTCAGGATATCAGCAGCAAAACAAGGAAATGATCCCACCTATTCCCCCTTCCAAGACAGCATCCAACCTTTAAGGCTGATTTTTACGTACAGCTCAGTTTTGAGACTGTTGATTCAGGGGAATGTGTCCACACGGGTGTGGCTTGGTCTCTGTAGCCACAATGGGGGCTAGCAGCCCCAGGAACAGCCACGTAGTCAGAGGTGTAATTTCATATGGAAAGTTCTGTAAGAAACACAATCTGTTTTTTTAACACACCACGGTGTACCTCTGAGATCACCTCTCCAGGCATCAAACACTAGCATATTCTCAGTAAGGCCAGAGCCTAGTTTCTAAACCAGGAAAGAGGTTCAAAACAGTTTTGGTTTTGTAAATTCTAAGAAGTGTTTCATAAGAACAAACATTTTTATTACAAAGACAGTTCCAATACCATTGCTAGAAAATCTGGCAGACACAGACTACCTAACCAGATATTATACAGCACAGAAATCCCGTCAAGCTCACTTTAAGTTAGATCACCAATAGCCCACATTTGTTTGTGTGCCACACTGAAGCGTGCCAGCACTGCAAATCACCAGAGTAAAGATTGTCTCTCAGTCAGAGGACAGCTGTTATCAACACAGCAACCACTGCTACACAAAGCTGGCACGTCCAGGGAAGAAACAGACAGAGATAACAGCAAAGGTGGGTCTGATAGGCTTTTGCATTCCCAGGTGTTTTCTTATGCTAAGAGCTGACACATTTTTTAAAGTCCACCCATTATCACTACTTGTTAATTTTTAATTTTATCCACCAACTCCCTTTACACATGATTACGTGCCCAGTTCAAGTTTAACTACCTTCTACCATACTTGCTTTTCTCATAAAGGCAACTGGCTGCATTTTTTTCACTTCTGCTGTAAGCTTTGGCCTTCATTCTCAACACACTCCACTTTACATAACTGCAGCTGGTTTTTTGTGACTTTGATACTTTTTGCCTGTGCAGCCCAGAAGTGCAGCATGTTTTTTTCAGACAGGTTAGCACTCTGAGCTACCCAATCACTCCTAATGCACTCACCATACAAACACAGCCATGTCTGGAGCTGGCCATAGTAACTGGATAGAAATAGAAACTCTGCACAAGAAAGTGTTTTAAGCTGTAAACAACATTATCCAGTTGAAACTACACCTGAAAATTTAGGTGGACAAAATTTATGGAAGGCAGAATGTGTTACTCTCCTTGCAAGAGCTGCTATGAATGTTTCCATGCTCTGAGTGAGCAAGACCCTTGCTGTAAAACACCCAGACCACATCACCTCCCACAACACCCTCCCTGTCCCCCCCCCATTTAGGACTGTCAATTCAGCTCTGGCCCAAAATGTTACCAAATACATCCAAAAAACTACTTGCTGCAAATGCACTGTTCCTGTCAACTTCTTCACCAAATATTATGCCATTAAGCTATGACTACTAGCTTCTGAGGATCTAACAGAATCATGGCTCAAGGGACATGAAACCAGAGAAAATAAGAAGCCACCAACTCACACTGCCATGGGTGTCTTTTGGGCAGCCATGTAGAAGCCATTCCTATCAGACAACCCCAGACAGAAAAGTGCCACAGTCACAGTGTGGAGCAGTCACAGCTATGAAGTGCTGATGTAGAGCACTTCTCACAAAACTCACAACTGGGTTAAAACTGCACCTTGCCCACAAAGACCTGTTTGGCTGACACACAGAAACAGACTGTGACCCTGCTTAGAGAAGTGGGTTGGACCAGATGAGCCCCACGGATCCTTCTCAACCTGAACTATTCACCGTTCTATGCATTATTTAGAGATGAGCTCAACAATGGACTTAAAAACTGGAAAGAAATGTGCTTGCATGAAAAGATCTTGTTTCCTAACAAGCCAAAATAAAACCAGAAGGCAATGAACTGACAGCTCTGCTCTTTGAAGCAGTTCTCCTAGTTCTTACTCCTGCTCTGTAGTGATTTCCCTGCAGCAATGGTTCAGAGCCAAGAAGCCTGTCACTAGAGCAATCTGCTCTCACCACTTCGACCTAGAGCATATTGGTGGGTCAGCCCTGAAAGGAAACCAGCACTACTACTCCTCCTTACCTTCCACTATGAGCCACACTTGTTGTGATTCTTCCTTCTTCCCCCCGTTCTCAACCTGGCACCAGTACTTCCCAGAATCTGTCCGCTCGACGGATTTCAAGCTGAAAAAAGTCAAAAGCCATATCGATATTTTATGTGGATAAAGCATGATTTTGCCCCAAAGGACCCTCCAGTGTTTGGCAAACCAGATGCATGGAAAACACCCACTGAGACACAGCCAGCTCTGGGGAGGAGATCAACAGCCAGCCAGCACAAAGCACATGGCAAAACAGCAGAGATGGGAGGCTCCTCTCTAAAGTGGGTGGAGAGAGTCCTTGCAGAGCAGACAGTCTTCCTCCAAAACATCCTCGCAGAAAACCGGTCATCTGAGAATAGGAAGGTGTCATCTCCATCCTGAATCATAACTCTAGCTAGCCTTCAAGTGTGGCAGCTTGGCCTACAACATCTGAGCTAGCAGGACACTCCGCACTGCAAACCTCCAGCGAGCTCGACTGCTGTGCCTCAGGTGCCAGCGCTGGCAACAGACTCACACAGGAATGGAAGGGCCAGAGCAGGGTCCCCCTCGCCTCAACTGCGCTCGGCGCTATTCTGATCCAAAGAGTGGCTCACCCTGCAAAACTCCTTGTGCCTCACAGTTTGTGATTTCAGGGGGTTATGCTGGTGCACAGTGAGCAAGGGCAGAATTCCATCCCAAAGCAACAAGGTCTCAGCTACCAAAGGTAACAGTGTGACTCTGAGAGCCCATCAGTGCACCAGTGCTGACTGCTCCCCGCGGGCTGTGCAGCCATGCGTCTGCTGCCATGCAGGGATCCTCCGCAGAGCTGATGCCCACCTTTCTAATACTAGCAGTCCTCCTCGGAGAAGGGGAAGGATGTCTCAGGAAGGAAGACAGAAAGGGGAGAGTGTTTGCCAAAATGCACAAAATGGACCCACTACAGCCCGATTTTCAGAGCTGGACCTTCAAATGGCATCAGCTGTCCTGCCCATGTTCTGAAACACAGTGATCACAGCAGAGAGTCACACGTGGGTGGCAGAAATGCTCTCTTTAGGAGAAGAAAGGAAAAAGGACAGAAAGATTCAGATACATCCAGATTTAGCACCCTAACTTATCTCTGGTGCTGCAGAGAGTTCTCAGCAGAGTAAACCAGGAGGCAAGAAAGGAGATCAGAATAAGATTGTGGAGGACAGAGATAACTAGTGGAACTGTGGGGAAGTAAACAGTATAGTTTCAAGACAAACTGTTTCCACAACATAATGTTATGCAATAGTTTTACTGTGCACAGATGTTTTTTTCCTACCAAAATGTTTCTTACAGACAAGCTTTAAGACTATTAGTTGGTGGAATAAGAGACTCTGTGCAATGTCAATCCAAGAAACGTAGCAGGAGATGAAGCCAGAGATCAGAGAAGAGTGATTCTCAGTCAGTCAACGGTTTTGAGATCTTGAGGTGCTGGTATGTTTGCCTGTACAAGTTCTTTTAATGCATAAAAAAGACAGAGCAAAACCTTGGGTCTTGTTTATCTTAGTACTTCCAGAACGAGCTGACATCCCTCTTCTGCTGAAATAAAGGTACAGAGATGTGCTTTGCACAAGAGTTTTATGCTTCCAAATGGGGCAGGACTGATATCACATAGTGTAACTGTATTAGGAATAAGTTAGGATTCATTGCAAAATGAATCAGGGATGGTTCAGAGGACAAACACTCCCCCCCAAAGAAAGGAAGGGGATGTAGTCCTGGGAGTCTCATTTCAATCAACAATCCTCACCCCTTAGGCAGACTGACAGCTCAAGAGAGGGAGTAAGAGAACAGGATGAGTACGAGAGAGAAAACCTATTTATACTGCTGCATGGCAGAACAAGATGAACAAACAAAGCAAGACCATCCTTTCACCCTGAAGTCACGTCTCAAGCATCACAAGCGTTAGCAAAGCACCTGTCCCCACAGTAGTCAGAAAACCAATATGGTTCTAGTGGATAAAATCTCAGCACTCAGTGGCTTCAGTTCTGCTCTCAGTTATGCCCTTGCTACACAGTGAACTGCAGATCCAAGGACTCTGCCCCACTGAGGGCACTGCAGTTGCAGAGATATAGCTGACAGCAGAAAACTGTGCAATAGTTTCCATGATATTCTTCCTTCTCTGCATCTGTTGTACCTGAGGAAGCCGATCCAGTGTTCTTCATCTACTGGAATGTACACCTGGTCTACGCTTTGCACCACTGCTCCGTCCTTGATCCACAACATCTCAGGATCTTCCATTCCCTCGAGGCTGCAATTTAGTTTCACGGGTTGACCCTGGGACACCTTTAATTTGATTGGAGGTCCTGTAAATTTCATACCTAAAAAAAAAATACTACTCCGCCCCACCCCCAAAAGAAGGGGGGTTGGAGTACAGCAAATTACTCTAGGTTGGTGGTCTGGAATTACACACCCTACCAGCACACGCTGCAGAGTAGTGTGTTAGTCTCAGCACTGCCCTACTATGTCTGCTAAGCAATAGGTAAATGCAAGCACTGAAAGCACAATTGCTGGAGAAAAGTGGTGGTTCAGCATGTACATGGGGATTTTGTCAACTCGTGTAACAGCAGGGTGATGTTCTGCAGAGCAGTGCCCAAGCAGAGACACACAGAAACGCCGGGAGCTTCGCCGTCAGTGATCCAGCAGTGCTAACTGCATCCGTTCAACACGCTACCACACCTCCCTCTTTTCCCCAGGCCTGAATTTAAGCTATGGTGTTCTTGTGCTGCTAAGAAATCATCATGCCTGCTCAATTGTATGCATTTGTAAAGAGCTTGGATATCAGAAAGAATCAATTATGTCTTGTTATTCAGCATATACTGTTCTCCTGCATTACAGAGAGCTTCTCTACAATTTGCAAAACCCATGAAAGCAAAGCCTATTCCACAGCATACCTCACTGAGGAGCAGAACTGTTTAGAGAACAGATATTTCTGTTGCACGATGTGGGTGTTTGCTGAACGAGCTGCCTGGAGGACCCTTCAGTCCAGCCAAAGGACCACACTATACCCAGAGCTACACCACGGCAACCCCAGAGCAGCAGGGCCAGAGCTGGTGAAGCTGCTCATGTTTATATTGACACAGAAGTGATCAGAATTCGGCCCGGAGCACTGCTACATGTGTGGGTGGACAGGGAGTGTTTCCCTCAAGCAGAAGCGAACGTATGGAATTTGTTACCATGAGAAGACACAGAAGCCAGCTATCTAAGCGCATTTAAGAAAGGCAGGCATATAAAGGAGGAACCAGAAGATCAAAGGAGATCGTGGGAAAGCAGGAAGGTAGAAAATAAATGTAAAGTTAGTTTTGTTAGGGAGAGCGGCTATTTCCTATGCAGTGGCACAGGACTGACAGACCAGAACAGGTCTAGCCTAGTCCAGTATTATGCCCGGGCAGTGGACTCCACATCCTTCAGAAAAAAATTACCCAATCGCTCTTGCCTGGCTATATATCACAGTACATTAAAACTTCACCCAGTTCACTGGTTGGTCAGCCTCTCACAGGACGCCCTGCTAGCCCACAGAGCCAGTCAGAAAGCGCTGCTTAGTGAGCAGCCCTGTTGCTCTCAAACTCCGTTACAGCCTTACTGGTGACCCAACACAGATTTCAGATGTGCCACTTCCCTTTTTGCTAAAACACCACCCTCCCACAGCCATGAGGGCACCACCTCACAGGGCAGAAGAGCAGCAAAGGAATTCACAGTGTGGCTGTTAACAGCTGGGAGAAGGGGAACCAGCACTGTGGGACCAGTCAGCGCTCTGCCACCAGCAGCCTGTATCCAGATGAGTACCAGTGGTCTTGGACAAAACACAGAACACTGGCAGAATGTCTTTATTCCTTCCCTTAATGAGATTCACAGCTGGTTTCCCGACACAGTCTTTTGCCTTTCTGTTTGCTGTTACTCATTTAGCAAATTCATGGAGAACACTAGAAAATGGGCAAGCTGAACATTTGAGTTTAGTTGCTACAGCTCATTTGCTGGGCTAAGGATTTGATCCCCTTGGGTGAGGATGATCTAACCTCGTATTACTTAATTCAAATGTAACACGAACAACATGTCCCAGTGCATGCCAGAAAGTATTCTCCCTTCCACCACTCACAGTACTGGAATACAATATGAAAGCTTCACAGCAGCTCTCTCTGTGTTACAGAAAACTGACATTGTCAGGCTGCTACACGTGTACAAACTGACAGACATTTTCATTACAGGTGCCTTCATGGAAAATCAAACTACTCAGCATCCTTCAGACTGCCCTGCTGAAAGAGTTAGCCGCAAATTAAACCAGGAAATATTGTCAGAGATCCTTTATAGTTTTATGTTAGCAGCAAAATCAATGATGTAGGAAATTAACATACAGTACAAGTGTTCAGTCAGAGTTGTACATATTGTCCAAGTATAATCCCTCCATCAATTTCAACCAAAATTAAGAATTACAGATCAGGTAATTTTAATAACTTCAGAGGTCAAAAATGCAGTTTTGGCTGCAGCATCTCTTCCTTCAGGTATCAGGAAGAATCACATAGGAGACAAACAGGGATTTTAATTTCCACCTATTCCTTGCTTTACTCTCCCACTCACTATTTCTCATCCGACAACATTCTTCACTGTGCAAGAAGTAATTTCATCCAAATATGTTCTGCCAAGCCTACCTGTAAGAGCTGCAGATTGTGAAATGTATAGATAGGAAATAGAACTGTATTAAATTTCTTATCAGGCAGTTGTCTGAATTGACAGCAAGTGAACATACTAGTTGTCAAAATACATGACACATCTGTTTGTTTGTTTTTTAAACTTGCTACCTCTGAATATTTTAATTCCTAGGAACAGAACATGTTTTTTGTGAGGTGAGCAGAAAGAGAGGAAGACGTCTGCTCATGCATGCCACCGTAAAGGCTTTCTGCTCCTCAGATTCCTCAGGACACTAATCTAGCGATCCAGCCTGTGCCACAGCCTCCCCAGCTCCGAGTCACAGCACGCACATCGCTCCACACACAGCGCGGAGCCCAAACTCCCGCTGAAGTCGGGAGGAGGCTGGCCGGGGCGCCGAGGCGCTCCAGCTCGCTGCCTTTCCTTGCCGACTGGGAGGGGGGAAACTTTGGAAAATGAGTTCACGAGGGGGAAAAAAAACCAACAAAAGCCACTCAGGAATGCGTTAGCGCCCGGCTTTCTTTGGCGACGGCCCGCGCTAGGCACATACCAGCGCAATGCCTCCGCAAACACCCGTGAGGATTACTCGCTACTCGCAGGCGGGCGAGGCTCGCACAGCCCGGGCTCCCCGCCGGCACCCGAGCGCCACGTCGCTGGCTCCACAAACGCGGCGGAGCCCGGCCAGGAGGGACAAAATGCGCCGGCCCCGACCCCACCTGTGGCTGCCCGAGGCCCCCCGGCCGCCGCACCGGGCGGACCAGGCGCCCCGGCGCCGCGCTCGGCCGCTCCTGCCCGGCGACCCTGAGCGGGCTGCCGGCACCCACAGAGGTGGTGGGGCGGGAGCTGCCCGCAGGGAGACCCGGCCCGGCGGCAGGAGCCGTGCCCCGCAGCCCCTCC
Source organism: Certhia americana (assembly GCA_018697195.1). Taxonomy (NCBI): domain Eukaryota; kingdom Metazoa; phylum Chordata; class Aves; order Passeriformes; family Certhiidae; genus Certhia; species Certhia americana. The sequence continues at coordinate 26,073,336 of CM031861.1, read as the reverse complement.
CGCCGCACCCGGGGTCTCGGGAGGCAGTGCCCCGCCGCCGCCGGGCTGTCAGCCCCGCTCACCTGCCACGGCAGCGACGTCCTGGAGTGCCGCAGCCCAGAGTCCCAGCACGAGGAGCCGCGGGATCGCCATGCTCCGCTTCAGCTCCATCGCTCCCGCACCACCATCCTCCCCCCAGCTCCCGGCGCCGCGGGGGGCTCCCACCGCCCGTACAGGCGGCGGCGGCGGCGACAGCGGTTGGAGCAGCCCTGCGTCGCCGCCCGACACTGGGCTCGCCCGGGAGGCTACGGGGACGCTCAAACTTCTGGCTCCGGCCGGGGTGAGCCTCGGGAGAACCAGCCGCGGGGCGACGGCGCGGGTCGGTGGGGTCGGGTCGGGTCCGCTCCGCTCCGGTCGCCGCCGCCGGGCGATCTCCCCCTGCCGGCTTGGCCGCCGCGGCGCCACTCTGCGGGTCGGTCGGTCGGTCCGTCCGTCCCTGCCCAGCCGCCGCCGCCTCCTTCAGGAAATGGCGCTCTCGGGCGGTCACCGCGCGCTGTGCTCCCCCTCTGACATCACGTCATGAATATGCATGAGCCGGGCGCCCACCGCCCCCGAAGCGGCGAATCACCGCGCCCGCCGCCCCCGCTCCGCCACCCCGGGACGGGACCGGGACTCCGAGCCCCCGGGAGGGCGGGCCGGGGTGGGGCGGCAGCGGTCGTAGAGGTGTGTGGAGGCGGTGCCCCTCGAGGGCTGCTCCGCTGGCGGCCTGGTTTCCAGAGAGCCGGGAGCGGGTGACCCACATCCGCGGGAGCTGCCGGGGCACCGGTTGTCCCCCTACCTACATGTGGCCCCTCTGGAGCCCCGGCACACCATCCAGCTCCCCCGGGCGGTAGGATTTGTGGTCACCACCGGGACTCAACCCCCCCTAAGCCAAGGGTCTGTCGGGATGAGCACAGCCCCGCCTCATGCCCACAGCACCCCCAGCCTCATCTTCCTCAGCCGGCCCTCTCCAGCTTCTTGCTTCGGGCCACACTCTCCTCGCCGTTCGACCCCTGGCTCCGGGGATGCCGGTCACCCCATCCCGGCGGCTGAGCTGTGGAGCAGCACCGGCAAGGTGAGGAGATCCACCCTTGCCCTTCAAGCACAATCGGCTCGGCCTTGACCATTTCTCCACTAGAGGAAAAGTAGGGAGAAAGCTTAGGAGGGAGATCTCTGCTGCCACAGGGTTAGTAGAACGGCGTGGAAAAAGTCACTTCAGTTTTTTTTAAAATCTGGCGCTGCCTTTTCGTAGGTGTCATGATGAGAATCTGGGTTGAAAGGCTCCATAAGGAGCAATATCGTTACAACACGATGTAGCTCTTGCTCTGCCACAGCCATCAGCGTGCAGCACTTGCCCAGCAGCTCCTGCAACACTCTGGAAACCTGGCTAAACGGAGGAGTGCGGGAAAACTGCATTATCTCCAGGACGGGGAAGGAGAAACTGAGGCACAACAAGCTCATATAATTCCATTCCAAAGTCCTAATCTTTACTCCCCCCCCCAGTCTTTTGCATTTCTGATAGGAATTCCCAGGGGACTGGAGCAATGCCAAGATTTCATTACTGGAATGGAAATGTCACTCCCTCCCCAGTGCCTCCTGCTGCAATGAAGTAGCTGGGAGGAGACACTGACAAAGCCATCCATTCGAATGCGAGTGCTCGTGGGAAGCCTAGTTGCACTTGGGGAGAGGAAATTGCCTGGATCACTACAGCTTTTGGGCTGAGTGGTTCTGTGCTGGTGCCTGCTAAAAGTTTCATACACACTTGCTGTCGCTGCAGACTCTCCCCCATGCATCCATCCAGCTACATGGTGTGTTTCTGCACTTACAGCAGTAACAGCCTCCAGAGGGTAGCTACTCTTGCAGATTTTAGTTGTCTCATGAGAAAAAAAAAAAAAAAAAAGACCATTAGAATAATGACATGTTTCTATGGTATTTTCCTTCTAAGGATTTCTTCCAGCCCTACAATTACAGAGGCTTACACTACACTGGTCCCATGAGCTCAGGAAGTACTCCAGTTGTAGCATGGCACAGGCCAGATTCTGGGTTGGTGTAAGGGAGCAAAGCTTTGCTGAAGCAGTAGACCAAGGAGGCTTTTCCCCATCAAGGGATCTGACTTCAGCTGTTCTGAGAAGGGCTTTGTGTTAACAGTGATAGGCAGGAAGAGCCATATAAAAATTGGACTGAAATTCTGCACACACTGCCAGCTGAAATGCAAACTGCAGTGGGAAAACTTACAGAGTGCAGTACCACCATGCAGAAAGCAAAGCAACTGATGAATCTTAAATGTTTTTAGGAACTGGAGACAAATAAACTCTCTTGGCCTCTTGTGGCACTGAATCAAGCACCATGGCTTTATTCTTCAGGCTGTAACATCAGTGACAGCGCTCACTGTTCACACACACAGGACACAGCTGTTGGCTCTCTGCATCACATTCTGTCCTTACTTCTGCTGCAATAGTGTGTTGTCACGTCTCACCAGACATGCTGGGAAGTGAAGGTATATTGCAGAAAATGCCTGAAGAGCTATACAATAATCCAGAGGTGAATGCCCAGTGCTGGGAGACTTCTGAAGATGAAGAAAAAGAGAAGAAACGACAAAAGGGAGGGAGGGAGGGGAAAGAAAGAAGCCAGAAGGAAGAAAAGTATCTACTGGACTTCCTCAACTTCCTCTATTGTTCAGCCTCTTTTAACTACTGAGACCCAACAGGACATACGTTATCCCAGTGAGAAAGCATCCCAAACCCCCCATTTCCAAATGAGAAGCCATAACCCTTAAAGTTCAACAAAAGCTGCTGGCACATGCCACTGCTGCATTGTCAAAGTAGTCAGTCTGCAACTGGATAGAGAATCCCTGTGTTTTGTACAAGGTGTTTTCTATAGAGCTGCCTGGTTTGCACTGGGGTTCAAGAACTTGTCTGTTCCATCCTCCGAGTTGGGATTTGAAAAGCAGCATTAACCCCTCCATTGCTAGGGGGCAGATCCCTCATCCTGCATCAAGAAGCCATGACAATGGCAAGTGCAAGGATGAAGTGGCACTCAAGGGCTGTAGGAGTACAGGAGTAGCCCTGCTCTACAGTGTAAGAGACCCAGGATGGCTATTCAGGTGCTTCCTGAATGGGAGATCTCTTGAAGTCAGCACATTTAGTCCCAAACTAGAACAAGAGCTGCTCCCAGCTTTTTGGTCACCACCAGAGACTACAGCAAGTGACTAGATGAAGCTCCATGTGTGTGTGAGCTTTTGCAGCTTAGTGATGGCTTGTCAAATTAATGCCCCAAAGTTGTGTCAGAATACAGTGACTGAGGAAGCACAAACCCTGAGGACTTTCCAAAACTTGCCAAGGACACAGCTTTAGAGCTGCTGGATAATACAGTGGCTTTTCAGGTCACTGAAAAGGACTAAACTGAGAATAAACTGTCTCCATTCTCTGCCCAACCCATCAAAATGGATTGTTCATGTCAGATAATAATAGTGTTTAACGTGGCCACTTCTGAGGAGCCAAATATAATTCTCCATCTTGGAATACACGTGGGACAAAACTGGCTATCCCAGGACCTTGGGTATGGTATTTAAAGCCATGAGTGGCTGCAGCAGCAACAGCAGCTCACAAGAAGGCTGAAACTCATCCTGCCTGTGTCTGGGCTAAGCTTACCATAACTGAGTTATGCTGCTCATTTGGGAATTCTCTTAGCTACAGCTGAACTCTGTTCTCTTTTAATTTACATTCTACCATCTCTTCCTTTCTCCTTTCTTGTCTTTCTCTCAATCACCTTCTTCAGTAAGCAACTGTATTGAAATATTCCAGCCTCTCTGTTTCAGCCTCGTCCAGCTCTTATATCTTTCCTATGCTGGTTTTAACTTTCTGTGTGAATGAAGAGAAGGATAAGGAACTATATTAAAGACTTGCACTTACTTTGTCTTCAGAATACAAGGATATCAGGTATGAGTCTGAGCTTTGAGTTCAGGCCTGATTCTTTCCTAGTTCCCAAACTCTCCCAGCTCTGCCTGGGTGTGGCAGGTGGCATGGTGTAGACGAGGTAGACTAGGATTGTGTCACTGTATGGTGGATCTAAATTTGAATTCTTCTCTAAGTTTCAAGGTTATCCAGTTTGGCCCCAGCCCAATCATAATCATCACCCCAAGCCCAAACATTGTTCCTCCACATGTCTGCGTTGGTTATTTTTTTTAGAGGTGACAAACTAACACATCATATGTGTTATCTGTCTTTTGTGATAAATGCCAAGCTGTCAGAATGAAAATGTCACATAAATCACACATGAAGTATTTACATTAAAAAAGATCAACTCAAGAATTTTGAAAACCTTTCTGAAGGTGCCATCATTTGCAGCAGGGTAGCCAGGCATTGCCAATGTTTCCATTTCTGGAGCTGAAATAAATACAGCACATCAAAACAGAGTCATCAAACAAAACCAAAATGTATTTAACATGGTGCAACAGTCAATGCCATAAGAAATCACCATATAAGTATGCAGTTACATATAATCTACGCAGATCAATATGACTTTACAAATTTCTTATTACATGTTGATACACACAAAATGGACTTGGGAGGAAGCACTTGTTGCCAGCCCCTCTGGGGCTCAGTTTCTTACCTACTTGTAAGGTAGGGTGAGACAACACTGGTTTTGTAAGTGACCATATATATTGCAATCGTATTGCATTCTCCTGTGAGTCAGCGTGGATACTAATCTCCACCAGCCATGTGACAAAATGGCATGGAGCTTGCTAAGCATACAACCATCCCTTGTGGGACGGATGTTTGGCAGGTGTGAGGTCTCTGGTGGGTCCTCAGTGTGGCCACAAGGTTCTTGGACTAGCCCCTGGCTCTGGGAGGGGGCCAGGCCAGGGGGGCAGAGCCCACAGCCCAGAGTGCAGTGGCATGCCCTGTCAGGACCAGACACCTTCTGGATTTGGAGAGGCTGGCACTAATTCTGGAAGGTGCTACACCTGCTCCAGGGGAAACCTTGCAGGAAGAGCATGGAGCCCCAGCAGGAGTAGCCAGTGGGGCTGGCTCCCAGCTGTGCTCCCTGCCTGGGGCTGGGATGGCACTACATCTCGACTGGGAAGGTGAAGTGGGCTACAGACCAAAAGCCCTCCTCAGGGCACACAGAAAGCTGAAAGGTAATGCAGGCAGCCCTACAACTGCTGTAATAGACACTGTGGGTGGAAGAGCTTCCTAACAGCTCCAGACTCTCTGTGGGAAGGTTAATACCATATGTACCTTTCCCTCTCCAGTCCCTCTCCCCTTGTTGAGCAAGTCGAAGGAATGAAATAACCACAAACCAGGCCTATTGTCCTAAAAATAGTGACATTAACAGGGCACTAATCTGCATTATGGCTCTAAACGATTGCTATCAGGGGTGGAGCTGGACAAGGTAAACTACAGCTGGAAAAGCAGCAGTGTCTCTGCTGCAGACCAGGCAGGGCAGCGTGAGCAAGGGCATTTTGCTATATTGGTGTACATCACTGCTCCTGAAAGAAAGTCCTCAGCACTTCTCAGGGGCTTAATTTGTGGCTGTATGAGCAGTCAGTAACATTTGTGCCGTGAATACCTTACTTTTGCCCAGTGTAAGATAATTACACCCTGAAAGATAGCCTCACTGCCAAAAGCCCAGAAAAACTGGAAAGCTGAAGTGAGAGAACTGAAAAAAAGGGAAGATGAGGGTAAAGTGAGAGAAGAAGAGGAGAGAAGGAATGACATAAAAAAAAAGGAAAAAAATATTGGGAAAATAAAATTTAAAAAAAGCACCTTGTTTGGGGTTTGCAGGAGGTGACTCAGCACCTGCAGATCTGAATTCCCCTTCTGACTTTGGCTGGCCATGTGCCTTATGCCTTGCTCTATCATCTGAGGTTCTTACCTTGCAAAGCATCCAGGAGGGCAAATGTACTGGCTAAGAACAAGAATTTAAAATCCTCCAGCAGCCACAACAATCAAATGCTGTGACTGAAATTTAAGAAAAAAGAATGAGGGTGGGATGGGAGGAGAGGCAGGGAATGAAGGAGCAGAGGAAGGGTGAGGAGTGAAAGAGTGAGAGGAATGGGGAATGAAAGACATGGGAGACCAGGTGAGGGGGAGAAAATCTTGGAAATGAGGTTAGGTGTTGGTAAGAGTCTCTATGTCCTCTTGCAATGGCAGGGGGAAGAGCTGAAACTCGTTCTGCTGACCTACTGTAGAGAGTGACGCTTGCAGGCTCCCCACTGGTGTCACCTCTGCAATGCCTGTCCCAGAGCAGAGGAGCCAAGTAACCAGAGGCCTGTCACAGAGAGGTTTCTAGGCAGGAGGAACGCCTGATGTAGAAATGCCGCCTGTCCTGCCCCTCCGGCCTGTGCACGATCAGGACAGGGAAGAATCGGGCATCGTGGTAGGTTGGGGGGTTCTCGTTGACAGCCAGCTGGCTGGAGTAGGAGCAGCACTGTTCATCCTGGCAGCCCCGGTCTGCAATGCTGCTGCTGTGGCTCCTCCAGAGGCCTGTCCTGTGGGAGCCGTGGATGCGGCAGAGGGAGAAGCGGCTGGTGTTGAGGGAGAGGCGGGAGTTGCCGCTGCAGCTGTGGAAAGCGTGGCGTGAGAAGATGGAGGAGGTGCTGGAGGCACGGTTGCAGCGTTCACAGCCGTGGGCCGTTTCACCATAGCGGCACACCGTGTAGCTGTTGTAGGTCGGGGAGCTGGCCAGGTCCATGAGCATGGCCTCCGAGTAGCTGGGGATCAGCTGCCGGTTGGTGCAGATGTGCCACTCCAGCTCGGTGCTGTCCTGCGTGGTGTCCCGGGGCATGCGGTACCGGTACAAGGGCTCCTCCGCTGTCGTGGGTGCCGTGTACTCCAGGCCCAGCAGCTTCTCCACATGGTAATGGACATAAGCAGTCCGATACTCTATGAGTACCCTGAGCGGCCACGAGATCATCAGGATAGCTGCCACCCAGAAAGCATAATGGGACACGTACCACGGGAGGTGATCCGGGTCTCCGTAGGCCATCATAAGCTCTTTAAAATCCACATTTTTGAGCTGCATGCCTTCCCTCACTTCCATGTAGTCATCCAGCCCCTCAATCTCTGTGAAGAAATGAGCTCGCTGAGTCAGGTAAGAGTTCTCAGACTCAATGTTGGCAAAGCTGAAGCACTTGGTGAACCTCAGCTTGGTGGCTGTATAGCTCTCCAAGCCCAGGAGCTCCTTGGAGATGTCTTTGTATCCACAGTGAGAGTAGTCAAACTCAGCTTCAGCCACATGTGTGTTGACCCTCTCATGGTAGACCTGTGTGGTGGTGTAGGCGTCACCGTTGCGGTAACGGGTCACCTGCCGGGTTCGCCGTACGAAGTGGTAGCTGATGGCCTTCCACCAGATGCACGGAGTGGCTTGCTGCATGCGGTTGATGCACTCATACACACTGTCCACGTCTGCCTTGTACTGCAGCTCCCTCTTGACGTGGCAGTGCCAGCACTCCACCAGGTACACCACGTACAGCATGGAGAGGAATGCCAGTGGGATATAAACATAGCCATCCGAGCATGGGCTGTCATGGTAGATCATAGACTTGCCCTTGAAGGAGCTATCGAAGCTGAGCTTGGTGACTCTGGCCAGCTGACACCAGGCCACTGCACCCAGGCAGCCATACATGAGGACGGAGAGGAGGAGGCATTTCCAGTGGGACTCTCGGCACATGCAAGCACTCAGGGACTGTTTCACGGGGCGTTGCTTCAATCACACCGCCGTGCAAGGGGAGAGAAAGACAAAGAGAGAGCGAGGAACCCGTCAGTCACGCTGCTTTGCACAACACACACACTGGCTGCTGCCATCAAGGCTGTGTCTGGCTTTTCTCTTGACTGCCTGAGAACTGGGACACCACCCTACTTAATATAAATGTCAATATAAACAGAAACACCCTGCCAGACACAGAGGGCTCTGGACAAAGCTCTTTCCTTGCTTCCTTCTGGCTCTGGGGAGGGAAGTTGGTTGTGCAGCAGCGACCCAGTGTGCCTGCACCCTGGTCAGATGGGCACCCCTGCTGGGAGCAAAATAGCACCCATTTACTTCTCCCTGCCTGCCACCAGCATCATTTACACACCCTGCCATCCTCAGAGGTAAGAGTGCTGAGCAGGTGAACAGCCAAAAGTGTAGGGCTGTGGAATTTCTCCTTTCCTTTGTGAGTGCCCCATGCTTAAGTTCCCACATGCTGCTGTTGGGGAGGCTCAGGAGCAGTGTCTGTCGCAGAGCTGCAGCCCCACAGGTTGTGCCAGCACAGGAGGACCAGCACTTCACGCAGCTAAAGCTGCTGCCTGACTCAGAGCTGACTCACATCCAACCCTGAAACCTACCAAATGATCGACACCATTTTCTTGGAGATGAGCCATCAGGAAAATGACTAGATTCAAGCACATTTAGCTGAAAAAATTGTCAAGATTACAGCACGATGCAGCATTGCTTCAGGCTGGTTACACCAGCTCTGACCTAAAATACTTGAAAGCTTCAGTGTTGAAGCTAAGGGTGTATGCATGAACATTTAAAACAGCACACCCCCCTCTTTCAAGTCCCAAAAGTCGGGTTGGGAGCAGAGCTGGGTTCACACTCCTGTACTCCCACTTCGTCCCCTGAGAAGGCACAATTGCAGTCCTTACCCCAGCCCTGGCGCAGTGAATCAGCTGCACAGTAATGCAATGTTCAGCTATAAAGAAAAATGCCAAATGGAGCCAAGCAGCTAGTGGAAACACAGTTGTATCCCTGCAAAGAGCAGCAGCAGCATGAGTTACACCAGTGGCTGGCAGCAGTCTGTCTGTAGAGATCCCCACTGCCCTAGTAGGTAATGAGGAGGGCTGTTTGCATCCCTTTTCTTACTGCCATCCTCTGCCTCTCTCCTAACTGAGGAAATGACAGTGAGAAAGCAGATGCACACTGATACTCATGCATCATCATGCCCTCTGCCGAGCCTGATTTTATGCAAAAATAGAAGCACACTTCTCCCAAGGGCCCACCTCTAATGCATCAAACTGCTCTGTAGATGCCAACAGATGCTAGGTTCAGGAAATGTCTTCTCTTTCTTTCTCCACAGATAAATTTCCCCCTCAGTAATACTTATCTTGGACCTACAGCAGTTAGGATTCAGTAAGTGAATCAGATCAAGTAAGGAATTGAAGAAGCATCATCTTGTAACTCAGGAAATAATAGCATGGTGCCACTGAAAGAGGAGTTTGCTATCTTCTCAGTAAGATGGAAGCATTGGCATCTAACTTTTCAGGGCTGTAGGGTCAGATTTTAATACTACTTTTCTTTTTACTTTTTTTTTTTTTTTTTTCCCCGAGACAGAGTACTACTTCTAAGTAACCATAGAGGGTTTTACAACTTGCTGTGAACACTGCAGAAATAGATTTCATGGGGTTTGGTTTTGATTTTATAGCTTTTAATCTGACACTGTGTAAGTGCAGAGTAATTTTATTGATTTTAAGAAGTTACACCAGTATACACTTGCAGGGACCTAGGGCAGAATCTGGCCCTTGATTCTTCCTGATGCATCCAGAAGAAATCTGTAAAAAAAATCATATTCTTATCTCATAATTTTGTAATGTGTCAGAATAAAGTATAACCATTCCAGATTCTGGATTCTCTATTCTCTTTACAGCAGCTAAAACTGATCTAGACAAGCTAAGTGGGTTATAAAGTGCAGGGAACATAACTCCTGTAGGTAGGGCAGTGAAAAAGCTCAGTATAGGTAAGAATAAGGATGTTTTTCTCAGTCTTTTGCACGAAACTTAGAGGAAAGCCACAAGGTGGCTTCAGGCAGTCCCTAAATCAGCTGAAAAATAAGTAGAGAAGTTTTGGGAGTGAATCCCCTACGTGCAGTCTGTGTGAAGTCATGGAGAGTTTCATCTCTTGAAACTCTCTTCAAATGCTCAGTCTCAGTGTGGTTACTGCCCCAATGTAGGCTTCTGCCCCAGCTGTACACTAGACTCCAGGTCAGAGCCCCAGGCTCTCCTGACTCATGGGAAACCCACTGGAAATTACTGACTTTTATTCTTTGTCTCTTCTTGACATGAAGCTAGAGTTTTTAACTTCTAGAGTAATGAAAAAAATATAAACTGTAATGAAGAACTGCAAAGCTCTATCATTTTTTTTTCTCCCCTGAAGGTTTTCTGAGGTGAAGAAAACTTTAAATATTAGCATCTCTCTACTCCAGGCCCTGAGACTGTGCAGAAGGAACAGCAGGACAGTATCCCAACATGTGAATTTCTGTTCTCATTCAGGCTTCTGAAGGTACCTCTCATTTAAAATCCCTTATGGTTCACACAGCGAACAGTGCCAGTGGACCCAGCAAAAAATGCCCAGCAGTCAGTTTTAATGTGAGTGCTTAAGTCATCCGTGCAGCTCCAGGAACCCCATTTTTTTCCATTACTTGTTGGAAGCACTCTCAGCCTGGCCCTGGGCACAGCCAGGTGACAAGTCTGTCCCATGCTGGTTAGGGCACTATTTGCCAAAGGCACTGCAATCCCACCTTCCCTTTATCTCACTTGCTTTGACTAACAACTTCTCTGTGGTCCAACCTACAACCCACAGGCTGGCTTCTGCCCAGGGGGTGGTTCAACCAGCCCTGCTGCTTAGGGCTATCAGAGGCCATATCAGAGTGGGCAAATGCCTCCTAATGTGCTTATCTCCATGAAATGCCATCTTCCCTTTGGAGGATGAGACAGCTGTAGTTCCACCAGTCTCAGAGCAGCACCCAGCTGGGTTGGCAGCAGCTCAGAGGTTTGCAGGTCCAAGATGACATTTCTGTATGCATCCTCCGGAGGCACTTCAAAAATAGTCTTAAACCCACTGCACTGAAAGGGCTGGATCAGCCCAAGAGAGATTTTCTCCACTATTCTCACAGCAGCCTGCAAAAAAAGCATTTTCTCTTCTCTTTGCATTAGTGAAAACATGAAGACAGAGCCCACTGCCACATCTGATTCACAAACCTACCAGTCCAGTTCAGCAGGGCCTTCATGTTCAAAACCCTTTGGTAAAAACCCAAGTTTTTCCACCTGGCTTTTCTGACCCACTGTGTGACTCCTGCTGTTGTTCCTAAGCAAAGCCCAGTCTCAGCAGGTCCTCAGCTTTAAAAGGACTCCCTCTTCCAGGGTCTACCCCCACAGCTGCCTGTTTCAAGTTCTGACTATGTTCACCCCCTATTTCTCCTTCTCTTTGCTGAACTAATAATCTAACACAATTATACTATTAGAAACACTATTAGAATGTTTGTAAGAAAGACATGAAATAGAATATAACTACAATAAAGGTATCAGACATTCAAAAATCTAATAAGGAAATATATCTTTCCATCTCTCTCTGCATAACAAATTCATTAGTATGTTAAACCAGTGGCTCCAAGACTTTATTAATTAACATACCACCTTCTTGCAAGAATTATGTTTGTGGTACTGTGTGGAATTTTCTCCTTTCCGTACATAGTGTTTCAGATTGAAACAGGGCAAGCTTGTATTTCTGGATGAGTACAATAAATGCTTAAGGAAACTAATAATTTCCATGATAACTTGGGCTAGCCAGCAAACAGGAGTTGCATCCTTTGAGGAATGCTGTGGCATCTGTGTTGTTTTGATGTGGAATAAAAGCATAACCCCTGGAAAATCTTAATAGAGAAACATAATGGAAGAAAGCAAAGACAGAGAGCCTGACAGAAAGCCAGAGCCAAACAGAGAGTAGAAGAGATGGAGGTTCAGTTGCCAGGCACTTTGTCTGCAAGCTAGGACTAAAAGGATTGGTTCTCTAACCCAAACCAAGAGAGATGTCCTCCCTCTCCTGCTTGTCCTCCCTCCCTCTTTGCTTTGGGCTTTGCTTCCAGCATTGACCTGAGAAACATCCTGACAGACTAAATGAGGCACAAGTTGCCCAGAGAAGGTGCGGATACCCCAGCATTGGAAGTGCTCAAGGTCAGGTTGGACATGCTTTGAGCAACCTGGTCTATTGCAACATGTCCCTGCCTATGGAAGGGGGCTGGAATAAGAGGGACTTTGAAGGTCCCTTCCAACACAAACTGTTCTCTGTTCTACAACCACAACTTGTGAAGAGGAATGGATTTGTCAAATCAAGTGCTTCATCCAAAAGGTTCCAACCTGCTCTGATAACAGTACAAATTGTAAAAATCTGTTATGAATGGAATGCCACGAAGCAGCACAGCTGAGCTGTCAGTATCACTGTTTATAAATTCCAAGTTGTGTTAAATACACATGCTGTTAATAACATCTTGCTAGTCTCTGGCATGCTGCTGAACTGCTTTCAGAGACCTCACTTCTCATTGCACCTGACTGGATTGGAAACTCCTGGTAACTCTTACTGAAACTATCCATAATCAGATGCCAAAATTCACTTAACTCTTCCACATTCAAAACAGTAACCAAAAAATATTTTCTAAATTCTTTAGTAGATCTCAGTATGAATGAGGAAAATGCCATGAATGAGGAGGGCTCTGGCTGTGAACCTTGTGGAGAGTGACAAGTTTTAGGAATGGCCTGTCCTGAGCTGTCCCTGGCCCCAGGCAGTCAGTCAGCCCCACAGTGCTGCTCTGCATTTGATTTTTTTGGCCCATCATTTCTAGAAAGTTCTGACAGAGCAAAGGACCTGTGTACCATTCAGTCAGCTCCATATGGTTTGTTTGCTGTCTGGTGGTGTGGATCCAAGAAACTGAAATGATAGATTTGTGGCCACAGCCACTAGAAAATAGTCTGGAAATCCCTACCTGCTGATGGAGAACTGGAATTTCAACTGACACCTATAGGAGACAGGAGTTTCCAGGCTGGCAACATTTCGATTATTTCTCCTTTAAGAAACTCAGCTTGCAAATGATAAAACATCCAGGCAGTGGCTGAAAGGGCAATTGCCTTCAAAGGCACTCTCTAATGGCAGATGCCCAAGATCAAAAGCATATTTGCAAGGGCTGAGGTGGAGCATCCTTTACACAGGCACACCCACCCAGCTCCCCCTGGCTCAACAGCAGGCAGCTCAGGTTCTGGCTGCAGCAACCATAATTAAAACCATTCAAACGTGCTCTGTGTTGTAGGAGTGTGCAGATTTGGGCTGTTAATCTTGCCTAGCATTAAGAGAGAGTCAAGGGGCCGTGCACATCCCCTGTTTAACACCTGGGGCCGAGCATGCTCTGGTGGCAGGAGCAAAGGCCTGGTGGTCAGGGTTTTGACCATCAGGTTTCTGACCCATCTCCTGACTCCTCACAAGTGAGCAGGTTTAGGACACTGGTAGGTAAGTTGTACCTGGTAACCACCCTAAGTAAGTCTGAAAGTGACTGCACTGGGGGTGGCCAAGAATGAAAAAAACTTTCCCTCAAACCCTGACTTTTCCTTACAAGGCATATTCAAAATGTAACACTGATGCTAAAGAATGAGAACAACACATTTCTGGATAAGCAAATTATGCTTATGACTCTAGGTCCCCTTTCTCTTGATGGGTACATAGAAAAAATTAATTCCTCCAGGCAGAAGCCAAAGCTGTTGCTATCCCTGTTCTTCTAAAGGAGCTCCCCACTTAGCAGGAGGAGGAAGGGCCACACACAGAGAAGCCCAGACTGATTCCACCAGCCCAGGTTTTTGAATGCCTAACCTGAAACTCCGTTTTGCCTCTGTTTTGCCATTGCTGGTTTGCTGATTTTACTGGTCTCTGGAGGCAAGCAAGCCTGATAGCAGGACTCACCCACCAGCCATCCACTTGTGGCAGGGATTTTTACTAGAGAACGAACAACCAGGCAGTTCTTCAGCCATTACAGGTAGTCACAGAAGTTTCTCCTACCAACTTTGCATGGTTATGTTGGGTCAGGAAGATTCAGCTTATATTACAACCTAATTTAACACTTACATGTTAAGACTGAGAGACACTGTGCCTTCTCCTCATAGCTCCTGTGTCTCACAGGCAATGCCATTTCACTCCACCATCCTATGGTCAGCCCAGAAACCAGTGGCTGGTAAAAACTCATCTTCCATAAATACACCCTGTTTTAACTGATAGCCTAAAAACAATGAAGCAATGAGTATCTTTTGAAATTTGTTCTGGTGATGAACTTCTATTGCCTTTGTAATTCTGTCTCACTTCAGCCCCTGTTCATGGCAGTGAGGATGCCCATTCCCCAAGTCATGAAAAACTTCTCTTATATAACTGCCTTCTCACTGAGAAGAGACTTCTCCATTCTTATTATGACATCTCTCAGCCTTCCTTTTAACAATTTAAGGGAGCCAAAGTCTTCAAGCCCTTCACTTCACTGCTCTAGCACTTTCCAGTGCTCTGCTCTCTTCAGCACCTTGACTTCTTAAGTCTGCACCCTGTAAATACAGGACTTCAGCACTTATTTCACTGGCATCATACCAAGAAATAAAATCACCTCCCACTACCACTCACTCACCATTTTTGCTGTCTTCAAGGGCTGCATTAAGAGATTTCTGCCCAGCATATCTCAGGAGCTCATGTTCAATCTCTCACTCACTTGGCTCTCAGGTATTTTTGAGTCACTCTTTCTGAGGACAGCTGAAAGGTTGGCTGCTCTCTCCACCCTGAAACGTATAACTTCAGATTTGGCTTTGGACTGAGTAACTAAATTATCAAATGAAGGAGATCCCTAAGGAGAATTGTGCTCACCTCATCATTATAGACCTGCCTGCTAATGTTTGCGCCAACTATAAATGTTACTAGCAGTGATTTTATGCCTAATTCCAGTGAACAGTGTCAAATCTGGTAATTATTCCTACAGAACTCTGCCATTCTAATAGCTAAATACCCATTAACTTACACAAGACAACTGTTTTTACAAAGCTAAGTGCCAATCACAAAAACAAGACTGTAAGCATTACATGGACACTGAGGTGCTCCTCACATTTCCAGTGTTCACTGCCAGGAATAATCCCATGAGCAGTTCTGCATACAATACTAAGAGAAAACCTCACAAAGCTTCAGCAGAGCACATTATTACCCAGCTTGCTATGTATGACCTTCATCAGTAGCAGTATTTTACTCCAGAAGCAGCTGTGTAGCAGTGTGGGCTTGAAGCAGTTCTAGCTGCCTCAGTAGTGCTCATGGCATGCAAATGGTTATGGCAGCACTGAAAAAACTCTTGTTTTGTCCCCTGCCAATTTGGTCTGGCACAACAAATTTGAGCTGCAAGTTGCCAAACTGTCACCAATAGAAGGGGAAGAAATAGCCTGTGATGTCTAAAGGAAATATGCCAAATTATTTTGGAGTCACATTCTTTAAACATTTGATCTATAATTCTGTCTTATCCTTGCTATTTCTCCATATGTGTCTATTGACAAAATGACTTTTTCCTCTTCTGTCAGACTTTATTCTTCAGTCTCCTTGAAAACTCCAGCATGAGCTGTATAAGCAGAAAATATGCTGTCACAGCATGAATTTATTCTGTTTGTTTTGCGGACAGTTTGAGGCCCAAGCTTAACTGTCCGTGCCTGGTTCACAGACAGGTACCTGTGTTCCCCAATTTCAAAAGCATTAAATCCTACTTTGGGGAAATCATGTCAAAAGCATTTCCTGTCCTTTCAAATCCCCACGTGGGTTTGTCCTTGTCCTTGATGGCTGACCTTAAGAACTGCAAATTTGCTGAAGGAAAATGCTATCATATCTAAAATGAAAGAATGAGAAAAAACAGAAGGCAGCAAAGTTGCAGCCTGAATGGACTTAGAGAAATGAGGGGGAAACATGAAAGGTGTGAAGAAGTGAAAGCAGGAAAAGGGTAGCCAGGACATGCTCCAAATGCCAGTGCAACTGAGGCAGGGGGAGGGTGCTGGCAGGTGAGAATAGAGACCAGTCAGCCTGGGCAGGGGCAGGAGGGAATCACACCCAGAGAAAGGACTTGGGTGATGATTAGTGGAGGCCGCACAGAGCCTGACAGCACCAAAGCATCCTATCAACCAGCAGTTACCCTGGTCTATCCATGGCCTGGAAAGCAGATACTCCTGAATGGCTGCTTTCTCACTGCTGGGAACTTCTCCAAAAAACAGATCTATGCCTCTCTCTCCTCCCAGAGCCTGGGGGGTAGGATAAGGCTGTGCTAAATTGGACCAGAGATTCCCATGGAGGTGAGAGCATGCTGCAAGGCCAATGCTGCAGCTGTGTCTCAGCAGGATGTGGCATCACAGCACGCTCCTGCTCTCTGCCCAAAACCTGGCTTTGGGGCTACAGGGTGACTTTAGTGACTTCAACAACAAAACAACCTAATATCTTGTGATTACTCATGTAAGCAAAGAGTTAATCTTGTATTTTTTCCCCTTCTTATTTAGGAAAAATAATCTTCCTGTCCATGGGGAAAAAGGAGTGGGGGGAACACTGACAGAGGACTGCAAAAAAAGAGATCAAATCAGATAAGAAAGAAGAAAAAATGGTGGATAATTAACACCAGTCATAATTGAATTTGCCCTTGTGGATTCATGCTTGTCATTAATATATCCCAATGAGATACTTGAGAGGGTAGGAGTGATCAATAACCACAAGTCATACACTTCAGCATGTGGTGACCAGAGTCTGGATGAAAGAAGAATTTTGTATCTAACTATGACAGACTCCTCAATCTTGGTCAAGACAGGGCAGAGAAGAATGTTCCACCTCTTGATTGCAGGATAT
This sequence comes from Certhia americana, assembly GCA_018697195.1. Taxonomy (NCBI): domain Eukaryota; kingdom Metazoa; phylum Chordata; class Aves; order Passeriformes; family Certhiidae; genus Certhia; species Certhia americana. The sequence continues at coordinate 26,056,692 of CM031861.1, read as the reverse complement.
AACACAGAAAGGACCACTGAGTCCTTGCTAGACAAGCCGTAGGCTGTGCTATAAATCAGAACTGAGGAGAGTCCTTACACCCAGGACCATGCTCTGGTGCTGAGAAGGGTTTCACTTCTGCAGTGGGCAGGGATGATGCAAGAACAAGGAGATTTCTACCCACTGTCCCCAAGCAGCCACAACCGATGTGGGTGCAGCTATCAACTTCCAGCTCCTTAGGTGATCCTGGTGAAAGACCCAGTGTACATCTGGGGTGACCAGGGAGATGACAATTGCAGGAGAAGAGCAATGTCTCACTGCTTTCCAGGGCTAAGTGAACTCCCAGGTCAGATGTTCATTAGTACAGTGAGAAGGAGCCTGACGGGCTGTGCTAACCCAGACCCTGGTGTAGTGGTGGGGAGAAGAGCTCCTCCACCATGTGACTCAATCTGGGCACTGCATGGGGTATCAGTAATAAGGCCTGGTAAGGAGAAAGGGAGATTTTACAACAGGCATCTCATCAATCCCCTCCTGGGGAGCCTGAAACAAAATGCCTCCTGCCATCCATCTTGAACGGCAAGAAGCCCATTACCCCTAGCTCCTGCTGAGCCAGTAACAAGGAAACGGAAATACAAGGGATAGAAGGCAAAAAAAAAAGGCCATTTTGCATCAAAGATAATCTCCCTCCAGTCCTTGAATACATAGCAGATTGGTTGCTGTACATCTATTTGCTCATCTGCCACTAAACTCCTGTGAGAATAAAAACTTCCTGAAGGTGGGGGCCATGATGCCAATGTATAGCAGAAATGCTGTTCCTAGGCTTGAAAATGAGAACCTGCATCATGCACTCCACGTGTTTGCAGCATCACTGGATCAGGCGTTGGCAACTGCCCTCCTGTGGTGAGCAGGGATCGTCTGGTTTCTCATGGTTTAAATCCCTGTGGAGATGTAATAACCTCCTTCCATCAAGGGAGCTGTCAGGGGAAACACCTCAGTGTAAGCAGGTGCACAAAATAGTAGCATTAAATCCTTTCCACAGCAAAGCCTATTGCAAGACAAGTCTGAACTATGAAAAGACACAAATCTTGCTGATCCACCTGAATTTCAGGTCTGGAATGCCCCTGAAATACCATACAAAGACAGTCTGTTATTTCACACTAATCATCCTCATGAATTCAAGGCAGAATCTGAAGAGGAGGAAAGCAGAGGTCAGGACAGAAGGAGCCTACAGTCCTCTAAAATGTCAGATTCAGGATTAGTTCCTGCAGGATACTTCTGAGTACTTCAAGCAGAAATAAAGGAAATTCCAGAAATAAAAGACATTTGGATCTCTGCCAACATATATGCTGCTCATTACAGCAGGACGGAAAGCCACTCGGTACAATACAAGGGTGCATATGTGATTGTCATAAAGAATATGGCCCTAAACACATCCATAAGTGATGCTTCCTCATGCTGCTCCAAGGAAAACTGCAGTTGCATCTTCAATGCCTAGGAATCCTAGCAACAAAATGGTCACGATTTACAAAATAGAAATTAGGGCTATTTTTGTGGCAGCTTTTTACAAGATCACCAAAATGCTGCACTAACAAAATTACTGCTTTTCCATCCAAATTGCTGATGTTGCTGCCACTGGCTTTGACTCCATACCAATCAAAAGAGCATATTTGGATGCAGAGGATTTTTTTTCTAGTAATGCCAATGCTGGGTATGAGTTTATCAGGAAAGAAAAGCTGGAATTCAAGCTGCCTCAGAGCAAGAGAGTAACTCCAAGTTCTTTTTTCACTTTAAGAACCCGTCGTACTTAGCTCATATTACCTACTCCCCTGCCTTGAATATTGGTGGTTTCCAGCAGACACAGGGTAAATTTTATAGGTATAACAAAGTGGCCTACTTCAACACTTATCAGTTTACTGATAAAAGCATAACACAACAGCAGGAAAGCTCCTGGGATGCAGTTCCCAGCCACTGCTGGGAAGACCAAGTGAATGACATGAGCCATAGCTGGCTGTCATTTGGTACTTTGCAGCCTGCCTCATATCTAGGCAGCCACTTGTCCCCACCACTGCCAGCCACACTGCACAGAGGTGCCCGGCAGGTGCCCTTGCCCCTGTTCCCACACTGCAGGGACATCCTAAAAAAGGGCTGATGGCAGCATCCATCCATCTGTTCATCCTGTGGCTGCAAAGTGGAGCGATCCTCAGCAGTGTGCTCCAGCCTGTGAAAGCCAGACCCAGCTCCCTGCACCCCTGGTATGCTGCCAGCAGCACAAAAGTACCACAGCCCCCAGGGATCAGCCAGGTGCAGCTTGCTGACCAGTGCACTGGTGTCCTTTATCTCAGGCTTTACTGAGATAAAGGGAAAATTGACACCAGCCAAGGGAAAACAGAAGGGATAGTGGGACCAGCTCCCACTGCCTCCTTCCTTGAGGGATGGGGACAGAACGGAAAGGAGAAGGGGAGAGTAGCTATCTGCCAGCCTCTGTGCTTGACAAAGCCTCATCTGGGTTCAACAGGAATCCTGTAAGGCTTGCTTTGCTCCCACCTTTACACAGGAGATGCAGCTCCCAAGGGGTGAGAGAGAAGTAAGGAGGGACAGGAGGCTGACTGTGCTCCAGCAGGTGTGTTCTCCTGTGCTGTGCACACCATCAGCCTGCAGCAGGGAATCTAAGTGCCACAGTCCAGTGGTGTATGGAAGCTTGTTCTTTCCCACTCCCAGGTTCCTAGGGTCGCTGGTGCTCTCCTCATCCTTGAGGACCATGCCCTGTGCCTTAGTGTTGTAACCACTGCCACAGGTCTTGTGTCCTGCTCAAACTTCCCTCAGCTTCAGCATGTGGAAGTGAGGGACTGATCTGAAGCCAAGCTGGACAACAACTACGAACCCTGGGGGAAAAAGCAGAGATCCAGTAAAGACATCCTTGTGAGGAGGAAGTTGGAGTTCTCTAGTTTGCAACTTAGTCATTGAATGCCTCTGTTTAGAGACTTCATAAATAAGAAAAATAGCTCATTATTATGAATCCCTTTTAATCTTTGCTCAGTCTAAAGGAACACCTTGAGATTTAAATGAAGGATATAGAAACCGTTCTCAAGTCCTCGGGAGAAATATGATCCAGGACTGATCCAAACTCCAGTGAAGTCTGGGGAAGTCTTTCAAAGGGACCTGTGAATGAAGGTTTGCCCAGACCCCATGGTGTTTTATCTTTATTCTCACTTATTTGCAATGCCATCCTTTTATCTAGCTAAACCAGAACAACATGACTCTGTGATTTGAACTGCCAAATTTCAGCCCTTCAGCCACACCTCAGCAGAGGCAGTGCCAGTCCCACAGTGCTGGGCTGCGGCAGCTCAGGCTGTGACCATGCCAGGTCTTTCATGCTGCTGAGCTGAGCATCCCTCGCAGTAACACCCAGCCACTACTCATGCTTCAGTTGCTCTGTCAGATTTGGGGAGTGTGTTTCCCCATCTCTGCACCTTACTGAACACAGCTGTGACCTCAGCACATTCAGGTTTTTATAATGGTGTTTCAGTTAAGGTAAGGGAGTATCCCAGTAGCTAATGCTTCCCTGGGAGAAACAAGTTTTCGTTACAAATATAATTTCTCTCTCCCTCTTGCTTCTCTGTAACACATTCTGCAGCAAAATGTGACAGCACAGCAGGTGAAAACGTCACTGAAAATTCATTTAAAAACCTAATGGTTAAAAGGGATCCTGAGAGTCAGGACACCTGGCTTTTATTTCTTGCCTCGACTTTGACCCATGACATACTGTCAGCACACCTTCTTACACCTGCTGAAAAAATAGCACTTATAAAGTAATTTCACATGAGCATCACAGCAGGACATTCCACGAAGGTACATCATCTGCATGCAAGCTGTTGCACCCTGCCACTCTGAGTACCACCTGGTGAGAAGCAGAGGATTTAGCTCCTTACCCTGGCCTGCAGAACACCTCAGGCCTGAAGACAGACTGTCATCCCCACTCTTTCAGCACATGCCCTCACTACACTCCTCTTCTACCAGGTACTGGCACGTCTGCCTGGCCACCTCACCTCTAGGAAGCCATGAGGGAGTTGTTCTCTTCATTTTTGGTGTTTAGAGGGACCCCAATGTTGGCAGGACTCTACTGGCAGATGCTACCACCCCAGCCTCCACGGTACTCTGTGCTCCCTCTGCCCATTGCAGGGTGGGGAAGACGGCACGGCTTCTTCCTGTGGACACACTGTACTCCACAATTCTTGGGCTAGCTCCTAAGGGCAATCAATCACACAAGTATGAAGAAGGCCTCCAGCCACAAATCCATCACCACAAATCACTTCACTCCCAAAGCCATGACCTGCAGAAGTCTCTGACTGATCCCACTCTCCTCTTCCCTGTTAAGGTCATGTTATTCAGACTCCTCATTTCCCAGTCACCTCAATTACCTACCCTTGGTTTCCTTGCCAGGAGCAAGGACCCTTCATGACCTGCTCTCTGCCCTTTGTTGTCAGCTCCTACCTTGCCAGGCCCTGCTCTCACCAGCTGGCAACTGTTTCCAGCCCATCTTCCCTGAGGCCCAGTACTACTGATCTTTCCTGAACAAGGCCTCTGGTGGCTAAATGCTGAACTGGGATGTGCAACACCTCAGCTGTATAGGAACTGTGCTATATGTGAATTGGGATTCTCTGTGATTATTATGTTATAATATATCACATTATTATATGTGATCTAAAACCATGGAGGCTAAAAGTTCACACATCTCAGGGGGTGTGACCCCCTCATCCTCTCCCAGTGGCATGCGTGGCACCTTGAGAGAGGCTGCCAGCTACATCAGACACTGCTTCACAACCTGAACTCCACACTGGGAAGGCTGCCAGCCTCCTGTGCCACACGCAACCAGGCTCTTCCATCCTTCCCACTCGTCATCTGTCCTGCCTGTTTCAGGCACTTTTCTTCCTTGCTTTTACTGCAAGGGGAGATGCTCAGTGAGCAGAACAGCCAGTGCTCAGGGAGGAGCTGGCATGGGTGCCTGTCAAAGGCAGCCTCTACCCCTGTACCCCCATGTGCTCTTGCTGGCAGAGACCTGTCCAGCTCCAGTGCAGCAGCATCCTCACTATAACACATGCTTGGCTCCCCTGCAGAGTGCTGCTGAAATGAAGCTGACCCATTAGAGTTGTGGGGAGTTAACAGAGCTGTTACAGCAACTGTGACCTCAAAAAGTTTCACTATGTGCTATTTTTAACTTTACAGGTCTTAAGCTCCGAGGAGCACAATGAGTGATTGGAGTCTGAAAGTGAACTACATTTTCCATTATTAGAACTTAAAAACTAATTAACTACTTAACCGTACTTTATCCAAAAAGTAGAACTTGTGAAAACTCAGATACGTGTGAGTTTTATCTGCTGTGTCACAACAGTGTCACTGTAGCCACTGAAGTGCCTTACAGTGTTGGTGATAGCTCAGCTGCCATTATTTTTGGTGCCAATTCATGACAATGTGTTAGGACACATGGACCAACAAGTCCTTCTCACTGTGGATTACTTGGGGATACTTTACTCCTTTTACTCTCTTTTTCCACAAAGTCCCTGGTCACTGACAATGATCTGAGCTATTTTCTTCCAAGGTGTAGAAACAGATGAAAGGAAGTAAAGCGCTGCATTCCCAGGGAGAAGATAGCTCCTACTTCACTCTTTCAACGGCTTGCACTGATTGCAAAGCATCCTTGGTATCCACACTTCCCTTCATGGGGGAGATCATCCTCTGAGGTCTCTGAAGTGACAAATGGAGAACAAGGAGAGTAGTTGGGTCTTACAAAAAGTGTGCAGACCCATTGCTTTTCCACCAGTATCAGGTGACTGTCTGTCCATGTCAACAAACAGCAATAGAAATCAAGTCTGAAGGGGACCTACCACCAAGTCACCTAGTCTGTCCCTTTTCCATGAAGCAACACCTACACATTTAACAGCCATTTGCCCAAATTGTCCTTGTAACCCTCCAGCAGCAAAACTCCACAAGCTCCACAGTTGCTACAGTTCAGCGCTTCACTGAGAAAACTCCCTTGCTGGAGGGATTGGAAAAGTCATCCTGAAGGAGTAATTTGCTTAATTCTCAGCCATGGCGGCAAGGAGCAGAAGACTCTGCCTGTAGTGGCCCACACAGCTGGAGACCAGGCAGCCCTTCAGAGCTCAGACACATTCACTTGGTATTTCCTATCTTTTTTTTTTAAAACTCTTGACAGTTTCTGATGTGAAGTGCAGAGAAGACAGCCAACTCCAGGGCAGCAAGAACAGACATGTGATCGGAAGATAAAGTGGGACAACAAAAAGGAGAAAAGCAGAAAAAAGATGCAATGGCTCAGCATGGATTTTCTCATAACAGAATCTGCAATGCAAATACTGCCTGAAACTGCAGGATCATGAAAAATACTGCCACTCTTGATGGACATTTTCTTTGTCTCTATGAAGGAAATAATTTGGAATAAGGAATGAGGAGCACTCTTTGGTTTATGTCTGCTGAATAGACCAAGGTCAGGAGAGGAAGAAAGGGGCCTGTCCTATTTGACCTTCATTCAAGAGAGTTAATCCCATGCACCTTGCCTTAAAAAGATAACTGTTTGGTCAATCATACTCACTTGGGATGGTGACAGCCTTCCACCAGGCTAACCAGCACCTATCATTCACGGAATTAGCTGAGCAGGTTTTTGCACGAGGTTTGGAAGAACCAAATAGAAGGAAAAGAGTTTTCCTAGGAATCATGTCTCACTCATTTCCTACCTTTCTCTGGGCAGTGTCTGTTGTGTGAGTGCCCTGGGCAGCTTTTGAAGGGGGAAGTTTACAAGGAAGTAGGCCCTATCTGGAGATTGATACCCAATGGTGTTTCAGCAGCTTTTGCTTAACCTCTCATCCACCTGGGTACAACTCAGCCCATAGATGGGGACAATTTAAAGCTAACTGGTCTGTTACTAAGGGCTTTATGATTGGTGTTTTCAATGCCATAAATTAAGCCTTGACAAATAAAAAAAATGTTGAGGGGAAAAGATAAAAAAGCTGGATAACTAAATGGAATCAATGCCCCAAGCAGAAGGTGCACACTGAAGAGGAAAGGTCCCAGCTACCCTTCTGACCCAAAAGCCTGTAAAGTTGTAGCCTGCAAACAAGCACTATGTATGGTTTCTTAACTTATAACACCCCTTTGGCACTGTTGTGACAAGTAGCACTACCCAAATTAGCTCCTGCTGCATTTTGCAATGGCAACACATGGCAAATGAGGCAGTCTTAAGTGGCCACTCTTTTCTGTAAAATTTCCATCAGAAAGCAAATGACCATGGGTTTCAGGAACATTGACCCATGAGGTTTTCCCTTTTATTTAAATAGCTTAACTGATTACATTATGCCATACCCAATTTAAGTTTTTAAATATGGAAAAGAAGATAAAAACAGGCATGAACAACTGCTGTTTGACTTTGCCAGTACAGACAAGACAAATATATATTTCAAAATGTCAGGTGGCTCCTGCTTTCAGCTTTCTTCAGTGATTACTTGGCTTTGGAAACAAAAAAATTATGCTTCTACTTACCAGATTTGTTTTCCTGAAAAAACCCCTCTTGATTTCCAACTAAGTTTTAAAGATTTTAATATTTAAGACCATTTTGCAATTGAGTTATAAATTGGCAGAAATTAAGAAAAGTCACTATCAATTCTTCAGTGTGGATACAGGCTGTCACAGTAACAACAAAAGCACCCTGCCTACTGCTTAACCAGGGCAGTACAGAGCAGCAGGTTCTGCTATTTCAGAGGAAAGCAAAGGCAAGTATCTCCAGAGAATCAATCTTCAGTAATAACTGCTGAAACATTTAGAAAAAGGAATCCTTTGCATACTCTCCCCTGAAAGATCTTGATTCCTCTTCACAAGAGTTGTTGGTGGAATGGTAGAATCCTACACTAATAACAAAAGCACATCTGTTCCAGGTCGTTCAGCTCAAGCAATTAATGTTTCATTAGAAAAAAACCAAACCAGAACACTGTCAGGTAATCTGAGGGCTTACTCTGACATTCAGCAAAGTCAGCAGGAAACCTACATGGTCCTTGGCAGAAGAGGACAAGGGCTGAGGCAGGTAACTTAACTGCTGCTCTCCTTCCTGCTCTGCAGCTACACCTTTACTTGTCCTTCTTTCAAAATTAGAAACTTAGACTTCAGACACATTCGCTGTCACTAGCTCAGGGTTGTATTGATTTAATACCCAATAAAGGAAATTTTCAATCATTGTAAGCATTTAAGTCCTTGCATTTGATCTAAGTGAAATCCAAAAGTGACAAGGGTTAATAGAGGAGCCCATGAAATGCCCATTTAATACCAATACAGGGCATTTACATGCAACTGCAGGCCCAGGTGCAAGAAGACTTTATTTACATGGTGATGGGGAAGGCATGAGGAAATACCAACATTGTAGGACTGTAATGTTAAAATACCAAAAGCATTTGAGATATAGACTCAAATGTGCAAATGTTTGTGTTGGAACAGAAGAAAAACTGAGAACTGGATGAATGAAGCAAGGTACAGATAGTGCTTAGCAGAGAGATCAAGTGCTTTCTTTCTACAAATGGCTTAGATGTTTTTATAGCAGACTTAATACATTGGAAAGCCTTCAGTAGCTCCTGGTCCTAGACCAAATAAATTTAAAAATCCCTTCCAGCATTTAATATCTATTGATCATCTGCAGGGTTGTAATTACATTGGTGTGCTCTACTGCTGGAACATCAGCTGTATCCTGGATCCAGACACAGCTCTTCATGGTGAACTGTGTCACAGGTGTTTAAAAAGCAATCTAATAGGAGAAAACCCTGATTTTCACCCATGGATGACAGTTTTTCAACCCAAGCTGCAAAGGCAATTTTCAATTATAGGAGTTTAAAAACTGCTGTTTGTTTTTCAGCTAAGTATCCTACAGCTTCACATAGGCTTTGTTGAGGCTGCTGGATTTTGACTACAGGATTATGTGACTGTTGGTGAGCCATGGGACCTGTTAACAAAAGCTTTAAGCAGACTAACTGCACACAGCAATGTTCCAGGGCTGCTTACACTTCTGTTTTCAATTTTCTCGTCTCTAAGCCTGTTTCAAGGCTGCTCTCTGCATTCCCAGGATCATGTACATTCGTTTTTAACTCCATATTACGAAGAAAGTTCACTCACTTCCATGAACAGCACATGGATTACATGATGTAAATGGCTGTCAAAACTATTGGAAGCAAAAGCCACATTAGGCATAGAAGAAAATCCCAGATATTTCTAAAACATGACAGCTTGCTGTCCCAAGTCTGCAGGATAGCACACATACATTGTCACCTATTGTCACACAGCCCTGCAGTTCGGTCTGGCCAATACCTTGTGGCTCAGGATTCTGTGTCAACACTTAGACACATCCATTATTCCCTCTCTATGATGTGCAAGGCCACAGTGAGTGCTTCAGAGGATCTGAAGAAACATTACGCTATATTTTCTCCACTGGTTTCTGTTGCAGGTTAGGCAACAGGACTGCCTAGGCCCAAGGGAAAAGGAGAGGCACGACCTCCTCCTTTGCCCCCAAACACCTGAAAGCCACAGAGCCTCAGACTGCAAGCCCGTTCTCATGCTCCGTGTGCCCCTCCGGCCGCTTCGCAGAGCTGCAGTCTCCTTGACCATTTCACAAGTCCCAGGGAAGAGGTAGGCTCTCCTAGGCCAAACCCCAAGGGGCTCATCTGGCCAAACTTCCACTGGGCAGGCCCCCTTTCACCCCCGCTGCATCGTTCCGGTGCAGAGCCGCTGGCCCAGCCGCCGCCCCGAGCCCGGCAGCCGGCGCGGAGCTGGGCGCCGGGGGCCCGTCGGTAAAACCCCGCAAGCAGCGGCCACCGGGGGTCCCGCCGGCGGCCCCGGCGCTGCAGGGCGCGGCGGGGCAGCACCGCAGCGCACGGCGGCTGCAGGTACCCGTGCGGGCTGTAGCTGCGCTCCTGTTCTCCCCGCGCCGCAAACACCCGCAGCCGGGGCACCCTCCTCCGCCGCGGCTCCCCACACCCCAGCGCCCTGCACCCCGTCCCCGCGGCGGGGCTGCCTTTGCCCCTCCAGTCTCCCCCGGTCCGGCCCGGGGCGGACGCCCCCGCCGCCGCTCACCTCCTCCCGCTCGGCGGCGGCGGCCCCCGGCGCGGGGGTGCTGCCCGGCCCGCTCTCAGCAGCCGCCTCGGCTTCCCCCTCCGAGGACATCCTTGGCCATCACCGGCAGCTGCGGCGGCGGCGGGGGCTGCGGGACCCCGAGACGGCGGAGCCCCCCGCGGACCGCGCCCCGCGCCGTGGCCGGGGCTGGGGCTGGGGCGAGCCGCCCCCCGCGCCCAGGGCCGCCCTGCCGGGTGCTCCCGACTCCCTCCACCATCCCAGGCAGGCGGGCAGGGAGGGAGGGAAGGAGGCGGCGGAGGGGAGGAGAGAAAGACGAGGCGGAGTGAGGGGGTGCCCCGGCCGCTCCTGGCCCCCCCAGGTGGGCAGGCGACTGCCCGGCGTCTCCCGGCGCGCCTCTGCGGGCGTCTGGGAGCTGCTGCGTGTGCCTCCTTTCCAGGATACGACCTCGCAACCCCTATCCTCCCGGGGTGCCCTCTCTTGTCTTCTTCTCAGGGTGAGCCGCTCTCCCCATGCCCGAGCGCGCCCCGGGTGCACCCCCGCCGCCGGCCAGCCCCCTCTCAGCGCATCTTCACGCCTCGGCCGCCCGCAGCCCAGCCTCGGCCACTTCTCCCGCTTTTCCCCAGCGCCCGGACTTCGCCCGGGCTGGCGGCGGGACGCGGCCCCGCAGCAGCAGCAGAAGGGGCAGGAGGAGGAGGAGGAGGAGGGGGAAGGCTCCTCCGCGGAAGCGCTCCCTCACGGAGCAGCCCGACCATGCCCCATTCCGCTCCCTGGACCTGCGTACCGGGAACAGAGGGCAGCGCTGTCGGGACGGAGCTCTGGGGCTGCCACCGCACCCCGGCCCTGCTGCCCTCCTTCACCTCCTTATTCTCGGAGGAGTAGCTGGCAATAGAAATGGAGGCACACAGCTGCTCCTGCCCCTTCCTACTATCCTTGCGGCCTGAGCCTCTCCTCTGGCTTCATCTGCCTCCTGCACAACTCCCTGCCCTGTCAATATTTCTTCCTTCTGCTTGCATCCTTTGCTCAGCTCATCCAGTCAAGATTGGCTCTCCTGCTGATGAGAACTGGTGTACTACACCATCTTACCTTGGCATGTTTGCTTCATGTTTCATTACACTCTTGTGAGGCTCATCTCATTTGATCCATTTCTCCTTCTGTGCCTTAGAGCAGCATATATTTTAAATCCTTCATAAAAATCTTACAAACAGGCAAGTGAACAGTCTTGAAGCATCAACCTTCACTTTAATATTCGTACTTCAACTCCTGTCACAACATGCTTGCTGCTTTTTCAGGCATGCTGCTTTGGAAAATGCCACTCCAGGTTCAAGGCACTCAGGCTGCATAAGAGATTGTTTAGAAGGACTGTAGGATAGTGCTTGTTGTGTGTGGATGCATAAAGCAAAAAACCTCAAAAACTTGGTTTTTCTAAAAGTATTTGGCTCTGCTATATTTGAATTTTAGGCTATTCCTTGCATTGGAGAAGTCTTGGCCGATGCCACATTGAGAAACCTACCAGTTCTTGGGGCTGCAAGATGTCCACAAAAGACAATTAACAAACTCCCTTTGCCTCACATTCTGGCTTACACTGCAGTGCAGTGACTGCCACTGTAGCTACAGATACATGTGCCTTGCCCTCCCCCTGATGACATCTGGCAGAAATGGCATTTGTTTGACTGCATCCTATATATACATATCCAAAGTAGTCCAGCTTTTACTTCTCTCAGACCTGGAGAGGAGCTGTGAGATGCACAGTGGAAGGGACTACGATGCAGGTTTATAAACCACATGTTTAAAAGACAAAATTTCCTTTCTGTAAGTGGTACAATGGGAAATCTCTGGAGGATAAGATAGTCAGCAGATTGGCAGGGCGTGGGTCACACCTCAGACACAAAAAGGAGCCAAAAAGAATGCATAAGGAGTGCCAGTGACATACCCACCAAGATCTACAGAGCAAGAGAGAGCTGAAAAGTGTTCTTTATTGTCAGCTCATACCTGTTTGTCTAGGTGGTTTTAGTGACCCTTAAATATGCTATGGAATGCATGCTGGGGCATGATGAGGTGTTGTGGTTAGAAGGGAAATGTGCCAAGCCAGAAAACTGCACTGAGAGACTGGGAATGAATTTTATATTTGTGCCAAATTTCTATTTATAAGGACTGTTAAGAAGCACTAATGAAAGGCAACATAAAGGGAGATAGAAAAAATGGGCCATAGTGTATCACAAGGCAGCATGAAGAAGCAGTCCCATTCAGTAAGGAAAAAGGCTGACAATTTTCACAAGATGGGGCCCCCATTTATACAGACAGCAGGGTGAGGCTGTGCACCAGAAAGGTGTCAGCTTGGCAAGCCACATAGCCCAGGAGTAAGAGCATCATATTCAAAAGCTGAGTCAGACAAGGACAGAAAACAGCGACCTGGCAGAGCTCAGCTTGTCAGATTTGCCTGCCATCTCAGTCCAAATGGTTGCTTTTATTTATTAAATACATCTAATACACACTGGACTTCGGCACTGCCTGAACTGCTTCATGAATTTATTTTCAATTCCACAGTCACTCTGGTTTTGATGTTGAATAAACTGTGATTTATTTCATCTAAACAAATCCTGACTGTTGTTTGGCTACAGCTGCCAGCAGTCCCAAGGACTGGCTAATTGGCCCTTCCACCTTTAAGAGATGAAGTTGTCTCTGAGGATATGTGGCCCCCAGTTGAATTCAGAGTTTCGATCTGGAAGGCACATGCATATATCTCTTCCCATCTGCCATACCATCAGAATTCTGCTGGTACCAAAACATGGGAAAAAAGCCTAGAGATGAAAGGAAAATGAAGAAGGGAAAATGAAGGTTGCTATCCCTGAGATTTAAGCTTTGGAAATGTCATCTCTCACCGGGTGCCTTTGTTTCTACCTCTGTAGCTCCCGATTCTAGGTATCAATCTCTGCTATCAAGGTTGCCCTCACAAACTGAACGATCAGGGCAAAAAAGGAAGCTTGAACTCCAGAGACTACTGCAAAATCTATGCAAAGAAGCTCATTTTTTAATTTCAGAAATACAGGGGATCAGTGTCACTGCTATGAGATGCCTGAAGGGGCTATTTTTGTTCTTTAGAAGCTTTATACTCTATTCTAACACAGATTAATTATGAATATTTATGTATATAGCACCAAAAATGTGATAAACAGTTTGTGGTCTGGCTTGCAAAATATGTATATCATATTGCAAAAATCATCTCTCTCTTCTGGGCTTTGTGCCTGGTCACTCAATCTTTCTAAACAGCCAGCAAGGAGCAGAGACAACATGCATGTGTAGCTTTGCTGCCTCTATTCAGAACAAGAAGAAACTGGTGCAGTCAGGAACTGCAGTTTATGTAAAAGATCAGCACCCTGTCATTCAGAGCATGCCACTGTAAAAATATTGATAATCCTTTCTCTGAGCTCAGCTGGGCCATTGTAATGTCTTACAGGCAGAATTTTGCTCTGCTGTTTAGTGAGAGATGGCATTTGGGCAAAATTTGCAAAGATCTGGTACCATTTTAAAGATATACCTGGAAGCCTGGTGTCTGTCTTTAGGATGAGACAACTATGAGCATTTCTGGCCATCAAAACTTGCAGAATACTTGATTGAAAGAGAAAAACTAAGCCTTCTGTTCCAGGGAGACTCCTACCCAGAAAATTGCAGTATGAGGGCTTCAATTTAAGTCTCTGCTGCTCCAAAAAAGGCATAAATTAATATATGCTATTTAAGGAACTGCCACATACTGCCCCAAAGCTGACAGTAATGTAAAGACTATTTCCAATGCAGATGGTTTGTTAGTTCACTTATGCAAATAGACATATTGGAAGAGAGGAGTTATTGCTAAATATAAAGTAAGTCTTACTGTCCTATGACTTGTATGTCCTGCCAAAGAACTATGCAGGCTATCTATAAAGACTAAATACAGTGATCTCAACAGGCTTTCAATATTAAAAAAAAATAAATAAATAATGTATTCCTAGCTAATAATAAGCTCTGTCTTTTTAAAATTACAAAATCAAACATCTTTTGCAGTTACAAGTATCATATCACTGTATCTATTTATGAGTCTGTGTAATCCAAAACATGTCTATTATCTTTTGCTAAACCTGTAAAGAGAGAACACTATGTTGTTTCAATATTAACGCTTAGTGAAATATTTGTGAATCAAATTGTGGATATAGCAAAAGAGAATCTGTCTGGACCATTCACAAAATGAGCTTTGATATCCTTTTAGTAAGTAAAAAGCTGAAGGGAGATATCAATAATTTATTAGCACTTGGATTACATCCGCCAGTGCCTGTAGTTTGCTGCCTTCTTGAAGGAAAGGAGGACAAAGGCGATACTGGCTCTTAGATTGTAAAGTCTTTGCATGCTCTGATCTGTTGGTGCTGACAAAGGATGCCATATATTGAGGGGCATTTTGACAATGGCTGTGATGATCACAGCTCCGAGGATCACAGTGGGATGAGCCACCAGCCCGTTGTCGTGTGATGCCTTTCCAATTACCAACATGAAATGAGCCAGGTGGTATTGGTACCCCCCTGGCACAGGGGCACCCCTGCTGTAAACAACAACTTGATGTTCCAAGGTGAGTTGAGTTTTAACAGCCCATCTCTACACTTCAGGCATTTTGCTTCCATCCTGTTCTCTCAGATGTCTGTGCCCTGTCTCCTGCCATCTCTTTCCTGGTGGCAGTGATGCCTATGCTCAGTCTTTAGATTTAGTAATGTAACTGCCAAATTGCAGAGATATGCCAGAATTTGCACTGACATTTGCTCTTTCTTTTCAGAATGAAATGTTCTCTCCTCTCATCTATTTCTCTGGCTTGTGTCTTTCAAATTTGGCACCTGTCTCCTATTTCTCTCTCTTTCCAATACCTGAACAATCACTACCCACCCCCAACTTATTTCCCAGATTTTCCAACCTCTAAGCCTTGAAAAATCTTTTCTAGTTCTTTCCCTATCACTGTCACCAAGAGCTTCATCTTCCCTCACAGCATTGTCTTGAGTTGCTCCCAATAAGCACCTAAGAGTAAGCACAGGCTATTCCTCTGCTGTACTGAGGCAGATTCAAACATCTCTTTTCTTCTGCTTCATCAGCCTTCATTGATGGAATGGATACTCTCAATCCCAGATAGGACAGGAAGGGCCATGGGCAACCTGAGGGATCTGGATGTGCCTCTGCTCTTCTCTGTGCACAAGGGTGTTTCCTGCAGGTATTGACACTTCCTGTACCAGGTGTGCTGAACTGACCTGCACAAAACTGGACAGATGTTCTGAGAGACAGGCAGCAGCAAAAGGTCATGTCTATGATAGTCCACCAGCATTCTCTGAGGCTGGTGCTTGCTGCTCATGTCATTCCAAGCCTGAGCTGATGCACCCTGCTTTTCAGTGGGACTTGGTAGCTCAGCCTAATGCTAGCCAGGTTCTGCCCATAACATGTTTTGGAGAAAATGGGGACACAACTCTTTTTACAAATACTGTAAAGACATCTCAATATTAATGGGGAGCTATGGACAATCATGAGAAATTTGAACCCCCAGATTTTTCCTCCACAGTACTGCAGGGCTTTGTAAATCCAAGGGAATACCAATGAAAGAACCTGTTCCAATAATTTATCTTTTATAAGAAAGAGAGGTTCTCAGGCAGAGTGGCTGACCAAAGGAGCAATTCTAGGCTAGGCAAATCACCAACAGCTCCAAGCAACAAAATATTGCATGTGTGGCTGGAAAATGAGGAAATACCTTTCATTCTTGTCAGGAAATACCTAACTATCATGGGACTTGGTCAACTTCTTTTTCAAGTTGAACTCAGAAACCCAAATCCATCCATTAACCTCCACAGCTCACAATTTCTGATGCAAAACTGCCATCTGGTCAGTGTCATTCCAGAGCCAAGTTGATAATCTGGAAAGTTACCAACATTTTCTCATGGGAAGAAAGCTGGGCAGTTGCTGCTGCTGTGTGTCTCTAGAAGGCAAACTGCCAGCATTCAGGGCTGCTGTCCAGTGCCAAATGGACTTTTAAAAAGCATGGGCCTCAGTGACAAACCACAATGGAAAGGTCCAACACATGCACCTGAGCAATCAGTGACCCTGAGCAAGCACTGCAGTGATCGCTACCATTTCTCCTGTAATTGTGCTGCAGAAGAAAAGGGCTTTTAAATATTGGTGTTGCTAATGGTACAGTACTACCTGCCACTAACAGGAGGGGCGTTCTCTGCCAGTGAGCTTTACTTTGGTCACTGTCATCTTTGCTCCTGATTTAGGCAACTGTCATGGGAGATACTGCAATAGCTATAAATACTTCTGAAAATAAATTTAAAAAAACCCCAGCCCACAACACTGAAGAGAAATTCTTGTCAGGCAAAAAGTAAGCATAAGAGAGTACTCTAGAAAGATGCCTACATGTCAGCCTGGTAGAAAAGTGTGTACAGGTGAAGCTTTCTGCTGACTTCACTTCCATCACCAAACACAACCAGTGAGAGAACAGTCCTGTCCTGCTGCTGTGCATACATCAAACCCCACAAGCACTGAGCCTCTGGAAATACAGAGTGCAAGCTCCTATCCTGTGGAAGACTGGAAAAGAAATTTCTGCTATTTATATGGTGGCAAGAGAATTTTAAAGTGATGCAGCACTATGTATCAGAGCCACCTCTTGGCATTAGGTATTTCATGTGATAAAAATATAGTTCTGGTAGCTTCCTTAGAATACCTCTCTTCCAGGTATCTCTTCGACTTTGCTGAGCTGTCCTTTTGTTTCTCATTAGGCTGCTTGTCTTTCTCTAGCAGAAAGCTGGGTGAAGCAGTGTGTTGCCATGTGAGAAGCAGAAATACATGCCACTGGCACACTCCTCTGGGAACCCACAGTTTTTCACATCACTCCTAAGGAAATGGGAAACCTGCTCTGGCCTAATAAAGAGTCATGGAAAAGTACTGAAGAAGACGAGGCACAGCTACCCATCACAGCCCTTAACATTTCCAAAGATGAAGGTGAAAACCCAACTCTATGTGACTGCAGTTAGTTCTGCCAGATCACTTAAAGCATCAGGACATCATGATCATCACTGTTAAAAACTCTTGGCAGATCTAGCTGCACTAGCACAGCTATTTAGAGTTGAGTACTTCAGGCTTGGGTTCACTGGCAGTAAGAACTGCTGCTGTGCAGGTATATACATTGAATATTCACAGAATCATTGTAGGCTTTGGGCTTCAAAGACTGGAAAGGTCTTTAAAGAACACCTAGTTCCACCTGCCCTACCATAGGCAGGGACACTTTCCACAAGAGCAGGTTGCTCAGTGTTGGAACCCTGAATGCTGAAAGCATCAGGCCTTCTGCTTTGACAGGTAGGGATCCTCAGATAGGTACTGCCTTTGACCTGAGGCCATGGGAACAGCTTCCAAGATTGAGTGATAGCACTGAGAGAGGATGTGTGTAGTTGCATAGAGGTGTGTAATGTTACAGGGTGAAATATTTAAGGTTTGGGGTTTTAGGGTATAGAACCTTTAAATATATATGTATAAGAGTCAATATGGAGAGATTTGGGCATTGTCTGAGTTCTTCTGCCTTCTTCTTGGGTTTAGGTGATCTTTTCTAATTGGGTAGTAAAAGTCTCATTGTGGACATTGAGTGATCTCTGTACCATAGATAAGATATAATAAATAACCAGTAAAATGAGATACCATTGTGTCTAGTGTCTTCTGTCCAGACCTGACTAAAACTAATACAGTAACAGCTCAAAACCTCATCCAAACTGGCCTTGAACATGTCCAGGGATGGGGCATCCACACCTTCTCTGGGGCAACCTGTTCCAGTGCATCACCACTCTCATAGTGAATGATTTTTTCCTAGTATCTAATCTAAACATATCTCCTGTCAGTTTAAAGCCATTTCACCTTGTCCTATCATTACCTGCCCTCATAAAAGTCCCTCCCTAAAGCAAGAGCATTGCAGATGCCATGTTTTCTGTTCCCAAGGTGTGAGAGTTGAAGTCTGAGAGAAACGAGCTTCCCTGGCACTCTTTTCAGTTCATATGCTGACTAGTACAGATGGATTTTGGATAAAGCATGTACACATCGCTCTTCTCCTGTTCAGGTGCAAAGATACAAGGTTTTCCCTATGATACAAGAGTAAATAACCTGAAAAACAGAAAGGAACAAATTCTAGTGCCAATAAAACAGCCAGTTCTTCACGAGATTTGCCATGGAGGGCAATCAGTGAGCATATCCATGACTCTAAACTGTCTCAAATTGCTTAAAATCTCAGGCTTAGGCACTTTGACAGGCTTCCTTTAAAGTCTATGACAGTGGATTTGAATGCATTGACTACGTCACTCAGATTTTGTCAGCTAGATCTCACAGCAGCAGCCAAGGGAAAGGCGGTCCTCAGCCCAGAGAAGCTGGATTTCAGAAATGTTGTTTTACTCATTGATAGCAGGGGCAGAGGGCACTGTCAGGCAGGGTCAGCTCAAGACCATTTTCATTTAAGCCTTCTGTGAAGCAGCGACTGTCAATGACAATGCATTCACTATCTATGCAAATACGGATTTTCACCTGCAACACACTTTCAGAGGCAGTGTCTGAATGACCTGACTGGAGAAATACATTTTCTTGACTGCCTATTCCAATTTCCACAGGAGCCTGTTCTCTGGAGTCCCAGCTGTACAGTGACTCACTTTTATCTGTTTTTCATTTGGACATTGTAATGAGAAGAGGAAAACCCAGTATGACAGGGATACAGTATATAGACTGAGCAAGAAATATCTGTATTTGCTGAAGAGGTGTGTTATTTCAGGATATTTTCATCTAGTCTGATAAAAATGGCATTTCTATAGAAACAACTGATGAAGAAAAAACAATAAAGAGGAAATTCCAGGCTAACTGTCAAAAGAAAACATAATATTCAGCAGATGCATTACTAGTGATGAGTAAATACTCTGCTGTTTTGGGCTTTTAAAATACACAATCCTCTCCTCTCACTTACATGGTTAAATCACTTTACATTGAGCATGGATGCGTGGTTTTGTTAGTGAAAAAGCAGACATTTGATTTAAAATATCCCTGCTTCGACTAGTCTCAAGGATGCTCTTTACTCAGTGGGGTGTTGCTGTCATGGAATGCCAGGGTTCCACCCAAAAGTACATCGGCTTTTAAAAAAGCTAACAAAAGTAAGATGTATATGTGGGACTGATCCCTCATGAGAATTTGTTTTCCATTTACCAGCAGACCTGTGTGCTGCCCACCACACTGCTCTCCAGCTGCTCTGATTTCAACTTCAGTTTCTGTCTTCTCAGCAGAATAATTATCTGCTTCCATGGTCGCCTGCTCTTTGAACAACTCATCTTAATATTTATCATCTCTGCAACCTACTGCTACATTTAAAGATGTACCTTTCTAATCCCACCAAGGCCACTGCCATATTGTTTTTGTAGTTCTGATCCCTTCCCTTTCATAATCCAATGAGAAAGTATTCAGCTGTAGGCACTCCTGCTTCTCTGTTTTGGAAGACCAAAACCATGTTTTAGAAAGTCATGCAAAACTGACTTGTGGCAAGCTAGAAGAAGAGGATGAGAGAGATTTTCAGGGCTTGTGAGAAGACTGACAATCTTTTAAAATCTCATAAAATAGCTCTCATTGAGTAAGGCCTCCTGCGTTATCCCCACAGNNNGCAAGCTCCATAAATAAACAGCAAGTAGGTGTGTGTGCTTATGCTAGGATTACAATGAAATGTATTTGCAAACAGTTTACTTTCTGCCTGTGAGAAATGGATTGCTATTCCCAGGCTCTGGGAATCAGGTGGAGAGCAATAGTTACACATATTTTCCTGCCTGGTAGATGAGAGGTGGAGTAGTTGCCTTCCTGGTGAGTTGTCATGTAGACAGAGTAAAAAAGTGTGTGGAGATCTCACCCTTGTTTCTCAACCCCAAAGTGGCCTGGGCAGTGAAATAGCACATCTTCTGCCAGTAAGGGGCCAGAGAAAGAGAACTAAAGCAGGAGGTCCACATGACATTTTTCACCTAGGGGTTCTGAGTGAGAAGGAGAGCAAACAGAGTCAGGGAATGCATTGTCCATATCTATGTGGCCAGTCTCTTGCATCCTGCCAGGGATGTTTATGCTGGGATCTAAGGAAGATGGTATGCTGGAGGGGGATTTTATGTGATACTGTGCTTCAGAGATTCTTGGCTGGCATTGATAATTGAGCAAGTCAAATCTGTTGTCTTGGACAAGATGTTACTCTCACTTTGCAAATCCTGGGCCATGTTGTTGACATTCTGGCAGTGATGCAGTTTTTGTCTGGCTTCTTGCTGGCTGGGTGCCGTTGTGCTCCTAGCTGGCTGGCAGACCTTGTACAGGCTTGTCGAGTAGTCTTTTGTTCAGCAATAAAGAACAGGGTTTTGTTCGTGTGGGATTCTCATTTAAGTGTTTGTGTTTGGGTGATCTTGAAGTAGGGGATCTGTAGTATGTACAGAAACATAAGAGTTGGACAAAAATGAGTGGTTTTCCCATGCTGTCCCCATCCTGTCTCCAGGAAATACAGTTCTGTTACCAGTTTTCCATGTGTCCAAGTCCTATGTGAGAAGCACGTTTGGCTGGGCTGCAAGAGCAAGAAGGCAGGATGTTGTCAAGACCAAAGCCTGGGGAGTCCGAGGCAGACCTGCTGCGCTTTCAGAACCAGTTCCTGGCAGCCAGAGCTTCACCTGCAGTGAAGATTGTGAAGAAAGCAGACAAGAGGAAAGGGAAGGAAGGGAGCACAGATGCTGAGAGACCCCCACTACAGGACAGCAAAGATGTAGTCATGTTGGATGGTGAATTCGTTTGTTTCTTTAAATTGCTAAGATTCTCTGTTTCTTGACTCTGTTGCTTTTCCCTTACATTTGTGCCCTTCTTGCAGTATTATTTATTCCTTAGCCTTGGAAATTGGCTTGTCCAATGTTAGTGTAGCATCCAGTAGAGCTACCTTTGGTGCTTTAGTCCACATTTATCAGTTGTCTGTGGTACCTTGCCAGCAAGAGGTGTTTTCTGTAATTTGTACTGTTTGGACGCTCACTGCTTATTTTGCCAGCTGTCCATACACAGTGTCTTTGAGAATTACCTCTCCTAGCAGCTCCAATTTTCAGCCAAAAGATCTGGCTTGCTTTTGTTTTCTCCATCAATAGTAGCTGTAACGCTTTTGTCATGTGCTTGATCTCAGAAGCACAACGTGCTTTTTTTAAAAACAACACTCTAAATCTTGCAGTACTTTGTTCCAGGTAGAGGAAATATGATCTCTTTATAGCAGGTGGAAAGGAGTTTGTTCATGATCATACAAATCTCTCACTTTTAACAACTTGCAGTGGAAATGTGCTATTTTATGCCTCAACACAACCTGCAAGGACAGTATTTGTTTCTGTGCAGTTTTGCTTCTTCCCTCAATATTTGCAGTCAGACCTCAGTACCCTTCCTGGTTTTGGAGCCCTTTGGAAAGACTTTGTGCCAGTACATAAATAGAATCTTCAAGCATGCCACTACACACTTCAAGTTAGAGACAGGGACTCTTAATTATCTTATTGCTTCCTTAACTATATTTCTCATCAGAGGCATAAAAGGTGCTGTTAGGAGGCCTTGGTCTAGTACCTATTGCACAGAGGTTATACAGCAATAACTTGACTACTTTTTTTTTCTCATTATTGCTTTCCCTCCTCAGGTTTTCCTGACACTCTCCCAGCTCTAACTCCAGCTCCTCCAAAAAAGTCCAAGATCAAAAGTGCTAGTGTCCACTTTGAGGATGAAGATCCAGAGGAAAGATTGGAGAGTCATGATCGACACATTACAGCAGTCTTCAGCAAAATTATTGTATGTCTGTCTTTTGTGTGCTGATCTAGTGTTTGTTTATTTGAATGCTGTGAACTAAGCAAGGATGAAGGGCTCTGTGGCTGCTTTGTATTTCTACTATGCAGTGAAGCAGCACTATAGACCAGTGTCCTGGAGCACCTTGGAAGAAAAAAGCTCTTTAGGTGTATTTTTGCTCTCAGTTAAATACAGATTCAGATCTGCCTTCCAGCCCTGACTGCCTACAGGTCACACTGATTGCATGCAGGCATGTGCTGTAGTGTGGATTTGGGTGAGTTTCTGGACTCTAACGGGGATATTCTCCTTGCTTTGCTCTGGCCTAGGTTTTCCTTTATCTGATTCTTTGAGTGATGTGTGGAGTTTGATAGCCTTACTTTGACTCTAAATAAACACAAGGTATTCTGAGCATAATGACAATGTGAGCTGCAGAGATGAGAGATTTTGAGCCTGCTCTCAGTTAAATGATACAAACATGTCTGGCTATTGCAATGGTTTTGCAAGGTTTGAATTTTTTTCTTCAGGAACGAGACACAAGTGCTGTAGCAGTGACCATGCCAGTGTCCACAGGAGACCCATTTCCAAGGACATTTCACCGTTCTGAGATAAAAAGTGAGGTAAGTTTAGGAGCAGATGTTTTATGCTAACTTCATTAAGAATTAAACTTTCTCCCATTAAAGCCTAATGTTTAGTGGGGCTTGGTAAGGCTCAAAATAAACAACTCGGTATGCTGGAGATTATGAACTAGCTCAGCATATCTGTGGCATTGCCACCTGAGTGAAGGAGAGAGTCTTCTACCAAGCTGCCATGAAGTAGCTACTCCATACCCTGCAGTTTAGTATCATTGGAATCTTCTTGGTTTAGCCTTCTTCAGCTAACTTCACTAAAGTGAATCAAATCTGCAGTTCTGTAATAGAATTGATCCTGTTCTGCTTGTTTTTCTCTGAGGAGCAATCTCTGTTAATTTGTGCACCAGGCTCTTATTGAAGTTGCGCCTGATTTGTCCTGGCATAACATTTGAGTATGGTTGCTCAGGTTATCTTTTGCAGCTTTTTTGGTTTTGGCATAATTTTTTTCTGGGGCTGTAGAACTGGAAGCTGTGGTTGCTATTATCAGTCAATGCTGTAATAGCAGGGACTGCTAGCTAAGTAGGAGTCAGATGCTGGCAATTGATACGTGACTGACAGCTGTGGTTGCTTTGAGGAGGTAGCTTATTTTGAAGGACAGCTTTTTTGAAAGGCAAGAGTAATACTTTTTAAACTACCAGTTTTGTTTATATGATGCAGAAGGGCACAAAGCAGCTACCAAATGTTCAGACTGCCTTTTAAGCTTCTTCTCTAGACTAGGGACATATAAGAATTTTTTTTTTTGCCTAGTCTCCTTTGGATTTCCTCTGCAACCCCTGTGCAAGGCTGTTCAGAGCCATGCCCTTCCATTACCTAGGCAAGCAAGACAGTAATTTAGCCAGGATTATTTTAGCTCTGTTTGCCCACTTCTTACTGTGTAAATCTCTTCACCCTGCTGCTCACTAATCACCTTATAAGAAGCCCGTTCCAAGCATGGGGTGAGCACAGTGAAGTACAGCCCCTTTTATACTCAGAAATCCAAGGTATTCAGCTATGCAGAGCTTCCAAACAGCAGGAAAGTTGGAACTGTTGTGTTTGATGACATTTTAGGTTTATTTTCCGTGCTTGAATTCACTTATAATTAATCATCTTCTTTCTCTAGGTGCCAAAAACATCCATGTATTTATCTGTCATAACAGTAAACTGTTTAAAAGGTCACACATGCACAGAAAAGGGCAGGTGACTGCCAGCAGTCTCCCTCTGTCATGTCCCAAAATCTGATCTGAGGGTGTCTGTAGGGACAGATCTACACATTTAGTGGTAGGTGTGCAGGGGAGACTCTGGAGAGAAAAGTGAACACGTGGCTTCCCCGTTTGCAGGTGCAGCTGGGATCTGGAAAAAAAAGCATCTTTGCACAGAAGATGGCAGCGAAAAGAGCTGCTGAAAAGGCAGCGACGGCTCCCTCTGCTGCCGAGTGTGTGCAAGTAAGATCAGCTGCTCCGGATGTCTTGGATTCTGTGGGATCCGTGGGAGAAGCACCTCTTCCCCGCAGCAGGGATGGTAAGTGGAGAAGGTTCTGCTTATGTAGCCGTATTTATATAGCCTTAGTAACTATTATGTCAGGGCACCATATTTTTAAATTAGGGTAGCATTGTTGTCCTCAGTTTAGGAATCTCAAAGTCAGTTGGAATGTCTGTATTGTGGCGATGATATGAAATGGTCTGAGATTACTAAAAATTCCAAGGAGATCAAACTAAAAATTCTAAGGAGAAAATTCTGAGATGCATTCTAAAAAAATTGGGTTAGCTTTCTCACTGGTTTCCTTTTTCCTTCACGCAGGGAAGTAGATTTATTTTTCAAGGTTCTTGTCCTCCTTTTCCTCTCTGTTTGTTATGTGTAAAGTTTTTTTTTGTTTCATTACCGATTTCCACAATTTTAGGAAGAGAGTGGTTCTGTGTTGAAAGCGTTTGAGACCACTCTGATATGGGTTCTCACTCCTACTGAGATGTTTGAAAGCTCAGTTTTCCCTCACCAGGTCTGCTGCCATGTGGATTTGCTCCATAAGGAGTGCTGTGAGGCAGTGCCGATGAGTCAGTGCCACCTTCAGCAGTTACTTGTCTGACAGCAATGAGACAGGGAAAGATGAAGCCAGTTCAACTGTTACCAGCATCTCCAGGCTTTTTTTAAAATTTGTGTTGCTGGAGCGGTCCAGTTTGCTTAGGACCACCCTATGTCTGGGTTTTACCCTGACACCCTCTTTTTAACATTGAAATAGAAGTCAGATGCCATTTGAAGATTATCAACCATTTGTCTAAGGTTTGTGTCAGCCCTGCCCTCTGTCAGAGAATTGGTAAGAGAACTGCCAGATGTGCTGTGCTGTGTGTGCACAAATCCAGTAGTACAGTAGGCACTATACTGTGCCTACTGTATGTCCTATTACAATTGGACATGTATAATTCTGTCTGAGAAAGCTGAAAGGGAAATAGAGCAGCCTTATAGCTGTCATCCTCTTGAACATGAATGCTTTTAAAATGTAATAGCATGACAGAGAGATTACAAAATGGCTTGGCCTCTTCAGCCAGACTGTTGTGGCAGGATCACTAGAAGCAAGAGAAGAGGGGGAGCTTAATTTCTCGTAGTATCAACGTGTTTGTCTGTTGTAACCCTTAGTTTTATTGCTGATGGTGGGAAGCTTACTGAAGCTTTTGCCAGGTCACTCTTTCTTACCTCTTTTTGCTCAATATGCAGAAGAATTGTGGAAATGACATCAAATCTTGGTGTTATGTTGAGAGTTATTGCTGCGGTTTGAACAGGGATTTGATGCTTTCAGGGCTGCTGATTTAGGGGCATAGGGATGGTCCAAGTCAATATGTGGAGGATATGAGCAAAACATAGTCACAAAGTCAGGTCCTTGTATGGTGGGTACAGGAGAGCTAGAGGGTCTCATAGTGACCAAAGGAGCGTGTTACCTGGTTCTATGGTTAAATGAAGTGAATGCTTAAAATGGATTTAGATCAGCTGATAAAGGGGACTCAGTTTTGTTCAGAGTAGGAAGAATACCACTTGCTGTAAGTTGTAATATGTTTAACCCTTGAGAGTGAGTACAGGCCATTGTTAGAAGCCGATGTGCCTGTGTTGAGAATTGATCCTGAATCTCTCTGGAACCTGGTTTACCTAATATAATTTTCTGTCTTACTCAGCAGATATTTACTAGGTCATGGTTCAGCTGAATACGAATACGGGTTCAGGCTTTCTTGGGCAGAGAAAGAATCTAGTATTCACTAGCTGAAGAATGTTCTGATGCATCAGTTGTGAATTATGCTTCAGTTTACCTTTTCATGCTGTTGTGTTGAATTAAAGAATCATAATTTCTTTCCTCTGCCATCCCTTCTCAATCTCCCAAAGAAACAAGCTGTAAATGATGTCAACATGTTTGTTGTGACATGGGATGAAAGCACAAATGTTTTAGTTTTGTTTGAAGCTGAACTAAACTGCTTTACTCATATTCTAACTATACTACCAAGGTAAAAAAAAACAACAAAAGGAGAAATTATGCAAGCCTGTTAATAACAGAGTTGAGATTTATTTATGATGCTGTAGACACAGATCACTTAACAGCTTTCTTTGCTGCTTCTTATAGATAAAGGTGGTGCATTTTTGACCTCTCAGCGTCCTTGTCTCATAACGGGAGAAGGTCTTGGAAGCCAAAAGAGTGAGCAGGAAGCTCAGGCTATTCACAAAGAGAACTTGGAGAAGCTGCAGTCCATGTCTGAGGAAGAGATCCTGCAGGAGCAGGCAAGGCTTCTGGCTCAGCTGGGTATGTGCTTCCCAGGGTCAGCTCTAGAGCTGAGGCAATTTATTAAATGTGTAGGTGTCCTGAAGTCTTAGCAAATTCATAGGTCAACATTGGGAACTTGGAATTCCTGTTCATTCCATATGTGGATAATCTTGCTTCCGTGTCATTTCAGTAGCTTATGAGTAAGAACTAAGTGTGAAGAAATTAAAGAGTTTTTATTTTTCAGTGAGGTTTGATTTGGTTTAAGTCTTTCTCATCACCCCTCTGCTGAGGGTTAAGATGATCTGTGCACTTTGTTGCCTTGCACTCTAAAGACATGGTTGCACATAAATGTTTAAGGTCCTAAAATGTAATTCTCTGAAGCTGATAAGAAAGCAGTTTCATAGCAATACTAAGGTGAGAGAGAACCCTTGGTCTTCCCCTCCAAAATACCTAAAACTCGGGCCAGAACTGTCAGTACCTGATAGGGAGAACATATGGGCCTGTGGGAGATTTAATTTCAAACCTATACTTGTAGAGCAGAAAAACTTGCAATTAGCCTTGACTTCTTGAAAAAGTGTTTTAATTATCAGGCTGTTGGATACAGGCAAAAAAAAAAAATCACTGAAAAATATTCTGGCAGGGGTCTGGTCTCTGGATTGGAGCCCTGTCCACAGTGGTGCTCTGGGAATGCTTATCACTGGCACCTGATGACAAGGTAGAGGAGATCACTGAATGTAGGATGTTTGATAAGACTTCATGTGATCTGGGGCACTGCAACACTTCTTGGCGTTGGTTTGATGAATTTGTATGCTCAGGAAGAGCAGATGTACAGATGTAGGTGTCAGACAAGGATTTTTTAAGTTCTCATGATTTCAGGTCCTCTAGCATCGAATTTGGATGTGAGCGGCATTTTAGATGTGTTCACCTTAAAGATCATATTAATTATCTTGACTTCATTGCCAGCAACATGGTTGTTTAGGTACATCTGTCATTCAGAGACCCAAGTAATTTATTTGGCTTCACTGCTTATAAAAATGGCACACGTGTGAAAAATATCCTGATTATCTACTTGCTTCTTGTGAATGATTTGTGATCTTTGCTTCTTGTCCCAACCACTCCGTCCTTTGGGATATTAGTGAAGTGAATATTTAAGGAGTTTAAAGTGGATGGGATGTATTTTAAGTATTTTTCAACAATATTTTCTGAAGCAATGTATTTTTTATATACCTTGTAGATAACAGTTGTAGATACTTTAGTCTTTTGAGGCCTTAAAGAACCTGGGAGTAATTTCTGAATTCTCAGAATATCTATGGGTAGAGAATTATACATGATGAAGCAACTCCTAAACTGAATTGCTGACTTACAGATGGATTTAGGAGCTGGACAGGCACACAGCTGTGAATTAAGGAGACTTTTTCTCAGTATTTGGGAGTGTGATTGATTTGTGCATGTTAAATGCTGTCCAGTCCCTGAATTAACTTCTTAGTTATGAAGCAGATGATACTCTGTGGTGTGAAGTATGAGAATGGGTATGCAGTTCTGTGCTGGGCAGCGTCTTATTGTTGGTACTGTGCTGGTTTTGTTCATGGAAACTGGACAGAAGTAGGCTTAGTTTCTGACACACTGTGCACAGATTGTCATCAGTGACTTTTTGTCTCTGTGTGAAATGATGAAATAATGAATACAGTTTTTCCTTGCTGTATTCAGTGAAGTGTTAGAAGTGAGAGCTCTGCTTGCATTCAGAAAAAATAGGAATACTTTAATGAGACTGGGCTGAATGCCTGTCCTTTACCAAGGACAGTTTAAACTGCATCATTGAGGAGAACATGCAGCAATCATGAGTGTGGGATAAGTGTTTCAGAGACATGGGAGTAATTTTTGAGATGACTTATGTCAGGTAAAGAGCATTTCTCAACTGCTTGTCATTTGTCCTCCCAAAAATAAATAACCACCATAGGTGTTATGTTGTACTTTACATATCTCTGACCCTGCTTACTGGAGTATTTCTGTACCTTGTTGGGGCACAATGCACAATCTCTCACTGTCCACCCCTGGCATAAGCATCTCAAAACCATCTTCTAGAGAAGAGTATTCAGAGACAGTGTACCCCACCCTAAATGATGTGGGATATCTGTAGCAGATCTGAAAGTAAAATGATGATCTTAGAGCCATATGAGCATAATCTATCCTTCAAAACACATCTACCTCCCAAATGTTTCTCTTCAAAGCATGAAGAGAATGGCTGTGTCTTTTTTCTGGGTATTGTCAGACCATAATTGCAATGGGGAGTCAGTGCAGAACAAAGGTCACCTTGTAACATGATATCTGAGCTATGACTTGCAGTTCTACTGTAATTCAATAAAGATCAGGTAATTCTTTTTATGATATCTGTCCTGTGTGTTCTTCTAGGGTTCAGATTGATGGCACTGAGTGGTTCACACAGGGACCACAGACTAGAATTCTCTCCACAGTTAGTAGTCTTGTTTAGATGTCCCATTTGAGTGGCAGTGTGGGGAAAGAAGAAATTATCTGTATTCCTAAGCTGGGAAAATAGAATTTTTGTGGTTGCTTTACCTTGAAAGACATTTGTCAGTTCTTTCTCTGGTGTCTCCTCACCAGTCAGTTACACCCACCTCATATGCCTAAGAGGTCAGGAAGCAGTGGAGTGCCTCAGTTTGAAGAGAAATGACAGTTGGTAAGAGAAAGAGGACATGTAGAAAAGACTGAAACATAAATAGCAGGAGCTATAGGCATATGAAGTATTTTGAGACTTTCTGTCACATCTCTGTCTGTCTCTTTGTCAATATTTGCAGATCCCAGTCTAGTTGCTTTCTTGAAATCACAACGTGCTAACAATGAAGGCCAGAAAAAGGAACTAAAAGTGGAACTGAACAGACAGGAGGAGTTTGTGGAATCTATGCCTGTGGCTCAGCATGGAGTCAGATCATCTTTTTCCATGCAGGAGTCAGGTCTGGAAGAACAAGTAAGGAAGGAAGAAAATATGAAGGTAGAAATCATGGGTAAGAAACAAAATGTATGTTGTTAATTTTCTGAACAAAAATACAAGATTTGTATGGTGTTTACATCAATCTGTATTGGATTGTTGGGCGACTTTGTAGTGGTCCAC
The DNA here is from genome assembly GCA_018697195.1 of Certhia americana. Taxonomy (NCBI): domain Eukaryota; kingdom Metazoa; phylum Chordata; class Aves; order Passeriformes; family Certhiidae; genus Certhia; species Certhia americana. The sequence goes on along the minus strand of CM031861.1, from coordinate 26,027,297 downwards.
ATCTGAATTTTATCATTATATTTACAAAATATGTATTTCGGGTTCAAAAAAGAATATCACTAGATGGGCTCCACAGATTAGAAAGGTGGTATGCTGTGTAATGGAAGTGACCTGTTCATTGGGAGGTCATTTTTGAAATCTGTTCTAAGGCCTCTGAAGAGAAAATGTGAGTTAAACTAGGCATCATTGCTCTTCTATTCAGTCACGTGAATAAGGAAACAGAATGTAGTAGTGAGATTCAGCTGGTGCCTGAATAATTTCTTTTAACTGTTAGCAGCTGGGGCAAGAGAGTGTTGGGTAGGTAAGGGTTAACAATTTGTTCACAGGATAGCACAGAGGTGACAGTCACTCTCACTTCAGGGAAATTCCTCATATAGAGCATGTATGTCTTAGGTGACACTTCTCCTGATGGCCCCACTCTGTATCTTGGGTCTCAGAAACCACCCAGTGATTTTGACAGGGTAGTTACTTTCTTTGTTCTTTAGGAGGAGTTAGTATTAAGGTGTAGAATGTCCTGCTTTTTGTGGAGTGCTAAGAGCACTCTTATGACAGAACCCTTTAATGCTCAATATATGTTTATATGAGGAGAAAGTTGCTTTTTCTCCAGTAGCTAGAGCAACCCCATACATTCTCATGGCAGAGAAAGGAAGAGTTTTCTCCTTAGGCTTCTGCCCTTATTGTTGCTTTCCTCACTGCATTTTTTCTTTAGCAATTTTTTTTTCACTCATGTGATTTTTAAGCTCCCATTGTAATTTTCCCTACACTTTTGTTCCTAACATACTTGTCCCACAATTTTGTGTCAATTTTTGCCTTTCTCCATGTTGTGATCCTCTTGTCTAGTGCATCCTTTGTGTTCCAGTGTGACCTGCAGACTGATTAAAGAAGTCTCTGGACCACTTTGTGATTTCATCTTGATGTTTGCAAGAGATAACAAGCATTTACCATTTTCTTGCTGAGAGGGATGAGTCTGTCTCTTTTTATTTGTGTGTGTACATGTGCAGGAGAAGTAAAGCTCAGCCTCTTTTGAGAAGGACACTTCACTGAACAGTCCTTTTGCAGTTTCTCCCCAAGTTTTACTTTTCCACAAATCCATCTTAATCAAAGGGACTATTTTTAGTTCTTTTTAGTCCCAGAACAACTGAGTGCACAAGTAGCACCAGGTCAAGAGACATCTTTTCATCTCCTGGGAACAATAGAAGCGAATTGTTCAGTCTGTAATGGTAATAATAGTAATGCTCTTGGGAATAGCTTAGTGTTTAAAACACTGTGTACTGACATCTTTTGCCTCCTATAGAAGGCAGCACAAAACAAAGAGGAGTTTGCCCAGGTTATTTGAAACAACAAAGAAAGGGTGAGCAGAAACACAGTTTAAAAAGCAAGGGAAGCATTTTCAGTACCTTGTTTATGCCTGCAGCCAATCTTGGCCAATAGGAGATATAAAAATTAATTTGATATTAACATTTATTGTTGGAATTGTCTGTTTATACTCAGAAGTAAACGCATCATGAATAGCCCAGCAGAAATGGTCACACTGAATTTCCAGTGATGACACAAAGCAGTAAGATTGCTCAGAAGTCAAACCTGCCTCTCTAATGACATAAAAGGATACTGTTTATTAGAAACAAGATGGTGAAACCTTTGTCCAACAGCTTGTAACCCTATCAAATGGAAAAGTTAATTCTGTCACTGAGAGAAAACAGGACGCAAAGCAAAAAGTGAGGAGGTTGAGTGGTTGCCTTTAATGTAGCCCAAGTCTGATAAAGTTCAGTGCAAATGTTGCATTCACACTGCCAACTTGTGCTTCTGTAGAGGGATTTCTCAGTAACAGTCTGCTGATGCCTTGAAATATATATCCATCTTTTCTTGTTGACAAGATCATTGTACTAAGGGCTGCCAGTAACATGCATAATCTTATTCATAGAATGATTAGCTCAACTATGTCAATTTAGTGATTAATAGAGAAAACATTTTGTTAAATTACAAATGTCGATATATTTTGTTTTTCTGGTTATTTTATTTCCTCTCATGTTGCATCTCCCACCCACAAACATTCCACTTTCGTACATTTCAGATGCTTTTTCCTTCGCTTCAATTAAAATGCATGCTGAGCCTTTGGCTGAAATTCTGCAGAACAGCTTTCTGGCTGAGCAAGATAACTCTGTGCTTGGTTCCTTGCCTGATTCAATACCACATTGATCATGAGGGTGAAGCTCCATTCTGGAGAGGATGAGTGCCCTTCTTGAAAGTTTATCTGCTAATTGGAAGAAAGTAAAAGGTTAGGTTTCAGGCCAGTTATCAGCAGGAAAAGATCTGATGAAAGAAGAGCATCTCAGTGGGACTTGTTATTCCTTGCAAGAGAAGACTGGAGTACTAAGATTAATAGCTGCAATGCAGATGAGTTCTGGGCTGCTCCAGCAGGAGTGATGCTAGTGCTTTCCATGCCCTTAGACTGCCTATTCTTACATGTACTTTCTTTTGAGATGTAAAAACTTCTTAGCTCATCTCTTCTCATCTGGTTTGGGCTAGTATCCTACTAGCAAAGCCTTACCTCTCGTGGTTATATCTCTCTGGTCCCTTCACTTGTGAGATTCTTCCACATGCTGATCTGTCTCTTTCCTAAAGCAATTCTTGGGATGTCAGGCACAAATGTCTTGTTTCTCAAATTTTTGTAGTCTTTATAAAAAGTTAAATTAATAATTTCTTCCTTTACTACTAGCACCTTTGAAATTCTTGTTCAACTGTCCAGTTTCCCCACTGAGCTGTCTCTGGAAAGCTGTGCAGATTTTCAGACATTTTGATCTTTTCTTCCCAAGCTGATCTCCTCAAGCCTTTAGGGAGGAATACTGAAAAGCATCATCACAAAATGCAACCAAAGCACAAATATTGTGCTGCCTTCATGTATCTAAGATAAAATCTTACTGGGTTCCAATCATCTGCTGGGACTCTGCGTTAATACTTTTCAATTTCATGTCCCCCACTAATACTCTCTTCCTTGGATGATATTAGTTTGCTTTCTCAAAAGTAGGGCTGATACTATTTTTTCTGCACTGGTTCTGATGATTTTGCCTTATTTGTGTCCTGACTTCTGTTCAGCTTCTCCTAAATTAGCCTTGTCTGGATTTCATTACAGTGCTGTTTACTTCCTCTTCTTGCTCTCATGAAAATAGCTTTAAACCTTTGATGTTTATGCATCAGACAACAGTCAGTTTGAAAATTGTTTTCTTTTTATTTTACATAATCGTATATTTGCTACAGTTTTTAAGCTGAGTAGCTTGGCAAAGAAGGAATAGTATTTCCTTCATTGCTGCCTTGGAAAGTAAGACTGACATTTCTTTCTCCCCACATAAAGATGATGATCTGCCTGTGAAGCCCAGGAAGGAGTGGATTCACATGGACAATGTAGAATTTGAGAAGCTGGAATGGATGAAAAATTTGCCCTCACCTCGTCAGAAGAAAACCAAAAAGGTTTGAAAGCAGAAACTGATACTTTGCATGTTTGTGTCTGGATCATGCTTCTCAGCAGCAGCAGTTTGGAAGGCTTCAAAAATGAGTCCTCTGGTTACTCTGTGTAATTTCATCAGGTTGAAATATTCCCCATTTTCTTTCACAGAATGGGATGGTACAGGATCAGTTCAGTCTGTAGCACTCAAGAGAGCTAGGAAGTGAGAGTCTAGCCATTGTAATCTGGGATGAAACAGATGTAAAACTGAGAAAAAAGGACAGATAGGAGTATTTTTTTTTTTTTAAAGAGTTTGAGACCTGAGGAGTTTTTGAACTGTTGTCTTCCAGCAGGTGATGTAAAAAGTGTTGTTTTAAGACACGAATTGAGTGGACAACAATAGATATAATAGTTTTCTCCCTCCACCCTTTTGCTGTAGGGAATGCAAGCTCGATTCAGTTTAAAAGGAGAGTTGATTCCTGCAGATGCTGATTTGCCAACACATTTAGGCTTGCACCACCATGGAGAAGAGGCAGAGGTAGGTGGGTGTAATATAATAAAAAAGGTACACACATTGCTGTTTCCTGCATTTGATTTGGTAGATTCCTTTTGTGTCAAGCTTTTTAGTGACAAAAACCCCTGCTTTAAAAAGTGCAGTAATTTTTCTTTAGAAACAGACTCCTGAAGACAGGTTGTGTCTGCATGAATTTACTTCCAGAAAACTGTTGATCCTTTTTCTGTTTAATGCTATTAAAGTTCTGTGGTGTTGGAAAAAGGCGCCCATACTTCCTTTGCTTAAGAAGTTCCATTTTCTCCTGTAAAATCTAAGATAAGAATCTCTTCTGCAATTGCCACAAAGTGGCAAACAACATTGGCTTGCAATTTATCTTCTGTTATCCAGTATGTTACAGGTAATCTTATTTTAAGGGGCCTGTTTTTAGCTGTAGCTGAGGGTGGTTTTTTGTTTCTTTTGGTTTCCCCCTGCCTTTTAGAGAGCTGGTTATTCTCTGCAAGAGCTCTTTCATCTGTCTCGCAGCCAAGTTACACAACAGAGGACACTGGCTCTACAGGTCTTAGGTCGTATTGTTCAAAGGGTAAGTCACTTGAAGGAATTTCTCCCCATAATTCAAGTTTCTGGTGGATCAGGGCCCAGATTTTCTAGTACTAGTTGTTTGTTTTCTGCTGTTCAGTGAAGATGAGCAAAGCCACCAACAGGGCATTCTGTTCCACTGAGGATACTTTCTGTTAGATAAGCTAAGTTTTGGGATACAACAAACAGATGCAGGTTTCTCTGGATGGTTCCAGAGTATCACTCTTCCAACCAGTTGTTTCAAGTGCTGTTCAGCAGCAGTGGTGCAATTTCAGTTCTCTTGTTAATTTGGATCCAAGTTGATTTTTTTAATGTTACTTTTGTGACAAACCTATTCTTGGCATTGACCCTTTCACTCCTGTTGTCTGAGCCAGCTTCATGATGTGCATTTTCTGTAGGAGGTGAGAAAGAGCCAAGCCTACTCACAGAGCAATGTGCCAAGAGGAGAAAGCAAAATGAATACTTCTGTGTGCATTTCCACCTAACTTTGGGGGAAGTGCTAACATTTCTCCTAATGGCACTGGAACAGAGTAGAAGAAACAAGGTGGTTTTGAGAAGGGTAATGGGGTAGAACAGGATGAAGTCAAAAGATGAGTGCAGACTTTAGAAAGAAGGATTTCTTGCACTAAGGAACTGTAGTTGTATTTTTCTGTAGAATGAATGGAGGATAAAATAAAGGAAGAATAACCTCCACACAGATTAGCAGCTTTGCAGTAGAAGTGGAAAGAGGCAAAGATGCAAAATGTTGGGATCTGACAGCCCAGGGACATATCCAGCTGAGATGAGACAGCCTTAACTCTGGCTCTGTCTGGCACTTTCCAGGCCAGGGCTGGAGAGTTTGCTTCATCGTTGAAGGGCAGCGTTCTGCGTCTCCTGCTTGATGCTGGCTTTCTCTTCTTGCTGCGCTTCTCGCTGGATGATGCGGTGGAAAATGTCATGGCAGCATCTGTTGGTGCTCTCCAGGCTCTGCTGGTGTCACTTGATGATGAGGTAAGATAATCATTCAGAGCCATTCAATTGGGTTTGATTTCATGCTGAGCTGCTTACAGGGAATGAGAAGACATGGTAAGTAGCTTGAATAAAGGTTCACTGGATGTGTTAGCTTTATGGTGAATAGAACGTCACTGTTGTGCTTTGAGACAGATGATGGAGTGTATTATCCCAGTTTGAGAGATTCAAGTATCTTTTTTTCCTCCTGTTTGAACTAACTCTGCCCTACGATTAAATTCAGTGCATGCAGCAGTCTAGATCAGGCCACTACTAATGTATATGTAGAATTTATTTTTTTATTATGTCCTTATATGTTGTTTTCTTATTTTATAGTTTTTCTGCTTCTTAACAGATTAAATATTCTCTGTGCTTTCCCTTATGCCTCATAAAAATGCTGGGGTTTTTTCCTCACATTGTCCATTTTCTGCTGTTCCAATGTGTTTTTGTAATACTGATACATACCTAATTTTGCCTGTTCATGTGTTTATTTTCTCATTGATGCTTTTTCACCTGTTAGAAGGTTGAGACTTTTTTTAAATTTTCAGGGCTACTAGACAGCCTAGAGCAGTCAGATGAAGATGTACTCCTAATGGTTGGACAGAAGCAGTGTGTTTATAGGCAGAGCATGCTGTAGACTGTGTTACAAGTTCCTTCCTTGAGAGTTGCTTTTTTGTTTGACTACAAAGGGGCTGGAGATAGAAGAGATGGGGTGGAAGTCCCCTGCAACTTCTACCAGGCCTTTAGAGTTATCTCTAGTGGGAGGCAAGAGAAATGAAGGAGTAGGTAGCTTTCTCCACATTTTGCTACTTTTCTATCAATAAGCCTAATGCAGTTCTGCTAGATGAGTCCTGCCCACCCATCGTAGGTAATTACGTCGTAGGTAATTATCAGATTCTTAATATACTTTTTCTCTCTTCTGGTATTTCTGTGGTTCATAAGTCTGCAATGCCCTGATTTTTCAGATGGAAGGTTATGGTGTGATGTCTTGTGTAAGCAGGGATTGCTGACTCTTGCTGCCAGAAGCAGCACTGTGAATGCTGTGTCAGTATATTTTCTAACCCACAAAGTTCTAACCCTAGAGTCCTGTGTTCCTGAATTTCAAAAGATCTCTGAGAAAGGGACAGGGTTGGAAGCTGGGCCTTCTGCTCCAGGATTTGTAAGACAAAGAGGATTTATCTGCACTATAAACATAGAAGCACATATAAATCATGCTGTCTTATGGCTTTGTTCATCCTTCAATGGCTGTGGGAAGGAAGCAACTTTCGTTTTGTTTCCTTTGATGACCCAGCTACCTCGTCTTAATGCTTTTCCTTCTCTTGGTGGAAGGAAGGCTATAATCCCAAAATCTGTATTCCAAATGGACTCATGGCTTCATCTCCCCAAGTCAGGCCTCTTCTGACCATGCCATTCACTCACCATCTTTAGTTCATATTGCATTGGAGTTTTTTCTAAATGTCTGATAGTAGCTTATGCTTCCTTGGTACTTGGCAATTGAAGTCTGCCACTACTTTTCTGACTAATGTGTTTGTTTCTGATTGTGGGTGCAGGAAATGGAAAATGATGGCAATTACTAAGCAGTGCAAGCATTTGATTTGGTTGTCTTTCATATTCTAGGGCATTTTGGGGGTAGTAGGTCTGTTACAGGAGCAATCCCCTCTCTGAAGAATTGAAACTATTACCCTAGTTGGGCTGTTACCCTAGAACTTGAGAATACCTGACACTGTCATCAGCTGTGAGCAAAAAAAGAGGTTTCTCTATTTGCCTAAGCTGAGGGATGTTCAAACAAAGTGAAGCAAATGTGAACAAATAGACCAAGCAGTCTTTATTTTATCATATCAATTTTTGCATGATCTTGATGTGTTATTTGTGACCTATGTTCCACATAGGTCCCAAAATAGGAAGCCAATAAATATCAAATTTCTGTTTAATGCCTAGAGCCTTGGTGGTTGTTTTATTTATTTATTTACTTATTTATAATCCTAATTTCTTTCCAGTTAAACTAAATTTCTGTTAGCTGTGTAGTGAATTTGATTCACATCACAGTAATTCTTTTTAATGGTTTAAAAGTCTCTCTGTGTGTCAGGTCAAAGTAATTTCCCTGAAAAGTAATTGAATTCTACTTGTATATGTTTAGAATAGCTTTTATTGTCTTCACATTTTCTTGGGATTATATAGGAATCAATAAAACATTCCATATTCAGAAGCATCCCCAAAAAGTTTTTTGTCTTTGTCTTTTTGTTTTTCTTTATGAGAATTTTATTCTATATACTTTAACCATTTCTACTCCTTGTAGAAATATCTCGATTGGACTTTCTCATGGTACCAAGGGATGGCTGCATTCCCCTTTGTCCCTAACAATGAGGAGGAGGAAGAGGAGGAAGAGGAGGAGATAAATGGAACAGAGAAATCTCAAGATAAAAAATTAAAGGATGAAAACAAGCCAGACCCAGATGTGGCTCGATATGATGTTGTAAAGGTAAGCACATAGTTAGACCCAAAATCTTTTTAGGAAAATAGGCTCAGCAGAGTGCTGTGTGTGCTGTTGAAGCATCCACCCTCCTGTGCATGCTGGACAAAAACATTCTAAACAAGAATTAGTACTCTTTCCTGGCTGTTGGTTGTGTTTGTCATGTATTACTAGGAGGATAATTTTATTGGTCTCTAAAAGTGTTGAGACTTGACTTGTGTGATTTCAGAATCATTAATATCTCTCAGCTTCCTCTAGGGAATTCAACAACAAACACGCTGATGACCTGATAAGACTTCCTGAAGGACTGCATACAGACATGACTTTCAGGCTCACTTACTTGAATTAAAAATGAAAAGGTTCCAGCCATTATTAAAATGTCTATATGCATTTTTTAAAGTTAAACAAGAATATTATAGCTTGATAGGTCAGAACTAATAGATTTGTACAGTGATACTCTTTTTTTATTTGACATAAGGTGGCTATTTACAATTTCCCCAAATGTCGCGTCTGCATTTCTCAGATTAAGATTTTTACAGCGTCCAGAAGGAATTCCTCCCACATTTTAAACCTAATCCTGTATTTTTGATATGAGATCTAAAAATAGCAAACTTAGTTATCTCAAACTCACCCGTGGTGCAGCCAATGCACCCCTCTTGCCCACTGCAATTATTAAAACCTATGATCACATCACTCAATCCTTGAGCTTGTGTTTGAACAGCACTTGGTCTAAAAGCATCATTGGGTGAATGAATTACTGTACTTGGGCACTTGGTCTTATTTAGAGGCTTCATGATTTCAGGTGTGTTCTGCTAGATGTGTGCCACTGTTCAAAAACATAACAAAAGAGTGGTAGATAGGAGATCAGTTTATGATTCTGTAAATTGTGTCGTGGTTCAGCCTAATTCAGCTTGTTCTGAGTGGCCTGAACTCAGAAGGTATTTGGGATAAAATTCCCCTCTGTTCCCATTGCTGTGCAGTTCCATTTCAAACTTGCTTATTGACTGTTACAACCAGTTGTTCCACACAGTTGGAAAAGGAGTACTTAAACTAGCTGCTGAACTTGGTCAGGCCTAGAGCTACAACTTGCTTGGCTGCAAATTTTTAAAAGTATCAGTAATATGAACTCAAGTATTATGGATTTGCCTTTTCCCAGAGCCAGGAGTGCATCACACTGTTACGTAAACTGATGATTTGTTTCCTGGCACCGCCACTGGTCTTAAAAAAAAAAGAAAAATCACATCATCCATATGCATCTCTTACTGCAAAATAGGAATTTGTGTCTCTTCTCTGTTTCTGTCGACTTTCTCTGACGTGAGAGGTACTCTCAGACAGAGTGCTGCATTAGCTGGAGGTGGTGTTTGGCCAAAATTATTCAAGGACCATGAGAACCTTCTTCACCAGCGTAGGTTTCAACAGTCTTTTACAGGGAAGGTTATTTCCCTGGCACTTAGAATTTTATACTCTGGAAAACACAAGTATCCAAACCCCTCCAGTGGTCTGATTCAGAACAGAACTAAAGTTGTTTCTGCTCTGTTCAGATAACTCTTGCTCATTTTCCAGCATACTTACAAATACACAGAAACTCATTTGTTTCATGGCTGTTAATTTTGAAACAGACCCTGAAGAAGATGTTATCTCCTTTTGGCTTCTAGAAATTGAAGTTCAGAGAGCACTTGTTTAGACCCTAACAGATTTTTTTTTCAACACCTTTCAGGGACTTTTGAAGACAAGGATCCAGCACCGACTGAGGTACATCCTAGAGGTGGTGCGACCTGTTCCAACAGTAGTCCTGGATATACTGCACATCCTCACCCATATAGCAAGGCATTCCTCTGAAGCCTGCAGCCAGGTAAATCTCCTATTGTATAAGAGCTTGGGAACATAGAGAAAGGTTTGGAAAAGGGAATAAAGGTCAGGTAAAGTTATGGCAAGGAGATCAGACAAATTTGTCTGTTTTGCATGTCTTCTGCATGTCTGCATGTCTTTAGTTATTTGTGCTCTGTTATTTCTCTGCAGCTGCTTGACTGTCCTCGATTGATTGAGACCATTGTCAGGGAATTTCTCCCTACTCAGTGGGATCCCAAAGTGGCTGAACCAGGATTTTTACTTACCAGTCTCCATGGAGTTGCTTGCGCCAGTGCTATGAAGTTGATCAGGACGTTGGCATCTGGAGGCCGAAATGCAACTGCCAGGCTGGTGAGTGGTTCCTGGAAGAGCTTTTCTGATTGCAAAGGCCTTTGTTCTCTATGCCTTAATTCCTAAATAAAGAGAAAGCTAACTGGAGGTGACTGTGAGCTGAAGCTAAAAAAAACAGGGTGAGGAAGATGCGTAAGTGCGTTTTGAAGGAATTGTTGACAGCATCATAATAATGATGCTTTTCCTGCATAATGGTAGATGAGCTGTCTCAAGCTTTACTCTGCTTTTTTATGGTTTGTGTAGTGCACATATGTGTAAGTCACAGAGCCCAGCAGGGTGATACTGACCAGGACCAGATGTTTAGAGCATGCATTGATGTGTGATGCTTTGTACACTCCCATAACATAAGCATAAGACTATATAAACCAGAGACATAATCAGTATCCTTGTGTTGTACAACCCTGGTTGAATTTTTCTGCCATTATTTTGCCTTAATAACTCTGTGATAATTCATCAGGGTTTTAAACTCCTCTTAACTTCTGGACAGGTTTTCCACTTCAGAGATAATTGCATTCCTTCATATAGGTTGTGATGCTGGTGCTATAAATGCATGAAATCTACCAAGAGCAGCACCCATTACAGTGCAAAGAGCACTTCTTGAGCTTTTTGGTTCACTATTGTTAATGGCACCTAACAAATTGTTACCCAGGAAATTGCTATTGTCAACAGAACACCAGTCTGCTGTAAAATAAAGAGAATAATGGTGGATAGTGGGATATTTAAAGACTGTAAGTGGTACTAGGAGCATAACAGAGATAAATTCAGATGTTTTTCTACTTCAGGCTTTGTGTACTCCAGGTATTTCAAGGCATACAAAAATTGCTTAGAACATTCCTGACACTCAGGCTTTGCTGCACTCTCATATATTCTGTTACATGCACTTAGACGTGGGAGTGGAAGATAATAAAAAACTAAATCAGAGCCATCAATGTAGGAATTTATTTTAGCTAACAACAAAGTTCTTCCATCTTCCTTCTGGAAGTAAATTTGACTTTGTTCTCTGTTCTGTAGGAGAGGTGTCAGAATTTATAGTTTTGACTCATCAGCTCCTTTGCTTTCTTGCTGGTGTGCATTGATTTCCCTACAAGATGTCTCTAAAGCATTTGAAATTTAAATTACCTATAATATGTCCTTGCACTGTGAAAAAGACATTGTTGCCTCTTTTGTTTAGACAGAGCACATTGAAGCTTTTGTATGTGTGGGAGAAGGAAAGAGAAGCTCTTTTTTATGGTTAAGTAAAAATACCCAGATGTAGGGGAGGATAAAAATTATTTCTAGAGAACTGCAAATGAGTCATGTCATGCTTAATTCAATACCAAAATAACCTCAGAACATTTACAAGGCATCAACATTCTATAACCTTATGAAAGTAATAGGCAGGAGGTACCCTTTGCATAAAATAAACACTGAATTATAGAAAGACTTAGTTTGTAGAACGTCTGAAACCCATCTAATGTGACTTCCCCAAAAGAATGTCAGCATCAGTTCAGTACTTTTGTAGACATTTTTTTTTCACAAAGTGTATCTTTACATGTAATCCTGACTAAGAGAGTTGTATTTATGACTATTTAAAAAAGGATAATTATATATTTCTTTTAAAAAACCAGTCAAATGCTGCAGAGAGCCTCCAAAACATGAGTGTGTGTCGGGCAGACAAGCCTCCATCAGAAATTATTTAGGTGTAGTTGGTGTGTGTTAGGAATAGATTAGGTAGCCCTGGGTATCTCTTCCAGGAATACTTCTCTCTTAATGACAATTGGCCATTTAGTGGTCCTTTGTAGTCTGCTCCTCAAGATAGCACAAAAAAAAAAGCAGATTTGAGCAGTGCAAGAAGAGTTCAGAACGAGCTGAATTGAAATCCGAAATCCGAATTGAAATCCGAAATCCGCAGCTCCTTCTGTGTGTCACAGCAATGAGGCAATGGTGCATGCAACTGATGCCCCTTATCCCTTTGTCTTTTTTGTTCTTCATCCTTTTCTTTGGTTTGTTTTAAAGCTTAACAAATTCGAAATGAAGAGTCGGTTAAGTCGCTTTATCGCTGAAGACCCTCTGGATCTGCCTCTGCCGAGGGAGGAAGCCATGAGGCTGAGCACTGAAGCCTTCCGGCTGTGGGCTGTGGCTGCTGGCTACGGGCAGGCCTGCGACCTCTACAGGTACAGCTCCGAGACAGGTGGGCGTGGGGGGCACGGCAGAGGCCTCGGACAGCCTGTTCCAAAGGGGCAAAGAGAGGGCTCTCCAGGCTCAGTCTCTATTCCCTTCATGGTGTCTTACCATACTTTCTCTGGCCTCCTGCTGTTGGGGATTTATGAATTCTATAAAGCAGAGAGACAGAACCTTCTGAGTTGCTTCAGATGGTGAAGTTTATTTTCTTCTTATCTTCTACACAGACTGAGTTCAGCTCAGAACTCTACCTCATGGTTCAGGTCACAAAATGTCTAGTTGGAAGACCTTTTAAGGATTTATTAACCAATAAAATACCACCACCAAGAATATTTCCATTTTTAACTCAGTAATCAGTTTATATGTTTTGCTGCAGTGTGGAATTTCTTAACCAATCATCTAATGACACACAAACCTATACTACTACATTTTAAACTTCTTCTTATCATTATAACTACTTCTATATCTTAAACTCTAAACTTTCTTCTACTTAGTTTTAACGTGTCTCTACTTAAACTACAAATCTATGTTTTTGTGTCTAATATCTAGTTTTGGAAGCTTTTCCTAAGGTCTCAAATCAAACCCTGTATTTATTTTTAAGCTTTGACCTGCAGGCCAAATATTCTGAGAGCTCTCTGTATTTTTGGATTCCAACATCCTGCTCTAAAACTCAGTTTCTAAGGGTATTCATGCTGTGCGTTACCTTTTTCTGATTGTTTGCTATCTCCTGTGTTTAAGCACTGCTATTTTGTTGTTTCTCCTTTACAGTGGGAGATCACTGTAGCTTTTTAGGGCTGCATCTTTTTCCCCTTGAAGGGATGGATAATCTGTGCTCCTGTGGCATCAAAACACGTGGTTTGCAGCACACCCAGGACTGAATCTGCTTTACCCTAAGGGCAGTCTGTGGGCAGCAGTCTCCACACAGAGTGGGGCAGACTGGTGCAGACAAACGCCATGATGTATCACCTTCCAGATCAGGCCAAGTTCTCGTGCTGTCCGCCAAGTCTGTGCCTGGTGTAGGTCTGACCTACCTCAAGCATTAAATCTTCTTCCTGTAATTGTACTGAATTGGAAGAAGAGAGATGGCTATGGAGTTGCTCTGAAGTGGAGTAAAGGGGAGGCCAGTATTGAGTTTCAGAAGGGAGATTATCATCTATAACAGCATTTTGTGTTCTTTGGCACAATCTTATGTATGATTAAAGAGTAAAAACTGTATATACTATTTTAGCACTGTAAATAATTTTGAGGAAAGAAACAGCAGAAGATTCCCTAAAGTTGCAATATTATAAGCTGAGAATGTGAGAACTATTCCCCAGCAAGAATAAAATAAAGGTAGTTTTTTCAATAGATAATCAGAGTGCTGGTAATCGAGGCAGTGTGTTAGGTAGGTCCCATTCAGGTGAAATTGGAATAGCAGTGGTCTTCCTTTTTCATTTTTTTTCTATGTCAGTTTATTTTTGTTATTGTGATGGTGGTTCTCATAATCACATTTTAGCAATATTCATAAATTATTTGAGAGTGTAAAGAAGATAGAGACAGATTCTTCCAGTGGAAAGTGAGTGGGCATGAATGGAAATACAGGACATTCCACTGAAGTGATTTTACTGTAATCTTTACTAACTTTTCTGTAAAAGTTACCAAACACTGGAGCATTGTTGCACAGCCAATAGATACTGAACTCTCCATCTTTGAACATATCTGGACATATTCCTGGGGAGTCTTACTCTTGCTGGCCTGTCTTGGACAGGGAATTGAAGTACAAATGATCCCCAGAGACCCTTTCCAACCATATCAATTCTGTGATTCATACTACAGTGATCTCTACCCTGTGCTGGTGAGGATACTGCAATCCCTGCCCGAGTTGCTCAGCGGGAAGAGCCCTGTGGTTGAGCTGTCTGTGCAGCGAGCTGCAGCAGTAGTCACTCTGTTGACACAAGTGACACAAACAGCAGGATACACGGCAGAGCTGCAGGCCAAGTTGAGCAGGTAGGCTCTCTGAGTCGCTATTCTGTGCATCTCAGAATTGGCATCTCATCTTCCCTTTCTATGGTTTGGAGACTTGTCTGTCACCCTTTTTTCCTCCCCTCATTTTCAGGTGTTTAATGTCCCTCATGTGAGCCCCTGCACTGTGGGGTGTAAGACACATTATCAGAAGTAGTGTCTGGTCTGACAGCTGTATGCCTGCTAGCATGTCCAGATGCAGGAGGGCATAAAAGCTAGGAGGCATAAAAGGCACGGTTAGCCAAATGCCCTGCTGAAAGGAGCTAGGAAGCTGCTTTGAACTTCATCTGGGAGTAGAGAAAGTAAAGGTCTTGAGGTTTGGAGGAAAGAACCTCTCCGCAGAGACCAAGATGAGTCAGGATTAAGATGTGGTTGGTTTTGATAGACATCAAAGCAGTAGGATTTGCTGCAGACACAGGTACTTTCTCTGGTGGAAAGGAGGAAACTCTTTAACTAAAGCTGAGTACTAGTACTGAGATAGCATTTCTGGTAAAGCTAGAGCATAGCTTAGGGGCAGAGTAGTGCAGGGGAAGAAACTTCAGGTTTCCTAAGTACATTCTACATTTATCTTTTCTGCCTAAGTTATTTGGTCCAGGTTGTGGGACTATGCACAGGCTTTCCCCCGGTTATGCTGTTGGATATAATTTTCTAGACTACATCTTTCTATTAAAATTGATGATTTAGAGAGACAGTTATTTGATATTTATTTGCTATCCCGTTTCATTCTTCCATTGTGTTTCAGCAGTAACTCAGAAGATAGCGAACCGATTCCACCTCCTCCAGTAGCATGGAATCAAGTGTCAGGTTTACAGCCCTTCCTTGAGACAAGTCTGAAAAAAATCCTCCAGCAGATATCCCAGACAGAAACTTGGCAAACTCTTCAGCCTCTGACCACAACTTGTGTGATTTTCTTAGGAGTTTATTACAGTGCTTACAGTCAACAGGTAAGGCCTGAAAACACAGGCTGTCTTCTCATCTCACCAGCATCAGCTTGTGTATTACCTCTGAAAACTGCAACTTACAGGCAGCACTGAAAAAGACAGATATTAAGGCATCTAGCTGAGCACTGTCTTTGTTGCCACAGCTCATATATAGGCTGCATGACGTTCAGGGTCATGGTAGTCTGCTAACCCGATAAGTCAGCAGTGCCAAATATCTGTCTTCCCTTTTTGTCCTTTCATCCTTTGGGATCAGAGTCTCAATCAAGGTATGTGGTAGTGCTGTGATTGTTCTGATTTACTACAGAGCTCCAAAGCATGAAGCAAATACAACGTAATTTTATTTGGCAGTTGTTTTTCATAGTGGGATAAATCAAGTCATGCATTTTTGCATTTGCTTTGGTCTGAGAACTTACATGTGGACATCTACACTGCAATCATCTGGATGGAAGATTGAGCATTAAGGGTCATGCCATATGAACTTTGGATAGGAAATAATAAATATAGATTTATTTGTTGCCCCACTGACATTCAAGGTCAAATTCTCTAACACACAGTTGTAGTATGTGATCATCTTTTAAAGTGAGTTTTCTGAAAGTGACATGTCAGTGTGATGCTGTTGAAGAATAATGTCTTACACTTTAGCTACCTTAAAGATTCATGTTCTAAAGATAAACCCAATTTTCCTCTTTACTGCCCAACTGACATGTCTGAGTTCTAACTTGGGAGAGCTGTGTTGAAGGTGTGGGGGTAATTTAATGGCTGTAGTTATTCACACGTATGCAATTCCACTGAAACTTGCCAAGAGCAACTGAGTTTATTAGTTATGGCTGGGGTGGGAACTACCAGTATCTCTCAAAGTTGTCTTCAGGGCCCTGAAGGTTGGTACACGTTTCACAGGCTGTGATTATGTCCTGAGCATTAGAGAACCAGGACAGCCAAGAGGTTAATGCTCCTTTTTAACCTTTTCATATATCCCAGGAGAGTGACTGAGGAAACAGTTTCTTAAGTCCTTGAATTCTGCTGGGTTTTTGAAATTCCACTTAAAAATAAGTTCAGTCATCTACCTGTAGTTAGCTGATTAAAAAAAAAAAATTGTATGTAGCATGTTTGAGTAGATTAGTGCAAGAAAACTAGCTTGTATAGTAATTAGATTAGTGTATACTGGCACCTTCTTGGAATGTTTTTGTTAGACTATTAAAAACTAAGGTTAACATCTTCACAAAGGTTTTACTTATTTCTGGAGGCGGATTTCACCTGGGGGAAAATCATATTTTATGTAATAGGAATGAGTATTTCTGTAACCCAAAGCAGCAGTCTAATGAAGATAAAAAGTGTTAAAATTCACCAGCATGTTCCTTCAGTCTGGAATATTGCTTACTAGAAGAATTTGGGTGATTCTCTAAAAACCACAGTTCCTCCTCTGTGCAGTGTTCATCCACAGTCATGCTTTGATGGGTAGGCTGATCACACTTCATGCGCCCCCTTTTTTTCGTTTTGTTTTGGTTTTTTGGAGACCCTCATGGTGCCACTCAGATTTCTCAAGGTAGTTCTGATCCCTTTGTGTCATCTTCAGTTTAAATAGAAACATGTAGATGGTAGGGGGGGCTAGCCAAGTTTTCATTAAGGGAATCTTGATTCTGAGGATTCCGTATCTTGTTTCCAGCCAATTAAGTATCTCTGGGCTGCACTTTAATTAATACTTGAGTGCAAGAACACCTTGCGTTGTCAGCTCTCAGCTTCCATGCTATGAGCAGTGAGGCCAGCTCTAACCTAGAGCAGTTCCACTATGTAGGTGGTGGGGTCTGGCAAAAAAATTATTAATAAACACAGAGGAAGTAAATAAATCAGTCTGTCTTTTTGCTGTCACTGGATGCTATGGTCATTCACTCTCTTTTCCCATCATTCTTCATGTTTTCTACAGCCATCAGTCAATCCAGTTGACTGCTTGGAGGAACTGGAACGTTTAACATCGGAGATGCTCCAGCCCCTTCTCAGCCAACCAGCCATAGGCAGCATGTGGGACTTGCTCAGGTAAAACCATTCCACTGCTAAGATGCTGTTGTCAAAATCTAAGAGAGCCCCATTTCTGTACTGTGCTATGTGTCAGCTCTCCCCCTTCCTCTCTTTTTTTCCCTGTGCAATATGCCCCAGGTATGGGAACTGGAGTGCAGTAGGGGTGTGTCTACACCCTGCTGTGTCCTCTTCCCCCTCACAGAAAAGACATGATGGCTGCAGAGGGTTGCAACTCCTCCCTTTCTGCTGGTGCTGCTGCATCTCTGCTTGGCCACGTAGCTGGGCTTTTCATATCAGTTTCAGATTATTTTAGTCACTCTTGGCTTTAATTCTTCTTTGGCTTCTCTGGTCTAAAAAAACATAGCACAAGTAGCATTAGTTGAGTCCCTCTTACATGATGAGGTGAGTGTGTGTGTTCATGTACTGTTCATGTGCTCTGTGTGGTGCTGCTTATATAAAAGAATTTAACTAGATTCAAATCTTTAAGCACCTGCAGAGCTTCACTAGGGCTTTAAAACTCCTGCAGAGAAGTGCAAGAACAGATACCAAACTGTTCTTCCAGACATTTGGATAATATAAGCTCTGGCAACAGCTAAGCACTGCAGATATTCTATCTTTCTGCTGTAGAGGGAGCCTCTTTACCAGACTGTGATTAATCTTCTGGAGTGGGGAATCTAAAAGGCCTGGCTTCCATCTGCCTCTGAGAACGTCTGATATAAAGGGCACTTGAAACTTTGGTGACCATTCACATACCACTTGAAAACAAAACAGTTTGACTCATGTTCTTTCGTGACTGCAACTGAGATCTGAAGCTCTTGGCACCAAAGCTTCCAACACAAGAGCACTCATTTGACCCTTTTCTGCCTGTCCTTGTGGTCTGAAGACAATGGATTTGGTCAAGCTATAAAAGCTCATCTGCAAGAATTCTTGCTCTTCTTAACACTGGCTGGTAAAATCCAGAATCGGCTGATCCCTGGCATAATATTTTTACAGTTTTGTCTAAATTTCTGGGCA
Source organism: Certhia americana (assembly GCA_018697195.1). Lineage (NCBI taxonomy): Eukaryota > Metazoa > Chordata > Aves > Passeriformes > Certhiidae > Certhia > Certhia americana. The sequence goes on along the minus strand of CM031861.1, from coordinate 26,008,983 downwards.
GTTTAGATCCAGGAGTTCAGGGTACTTTGTGAACCCCACATGTGTTTTTGCATCTCCCTACATGTAATACCAGTGGTAGAAAGAGCAATGCATTTAAGCAAATAGTTTTCTGCCATTGAGTAATGATATGGATCTTTGACAGGGTTTGCCCTATTATCCCATTACCATTGAGCAGCTTGCTTAAGAGCACCACTCTTCTTTGTGGTGGTCTTACCTGCATGATGATCTACTCTGGGCCCTGCAAGCACTTCTGGTGTGGGAATTTGTAGTTTGACCTGCAGAGAACACACAGTCCAAGAGTGGTCTGCACAGTCATGTTCATGTACATTAAAACTATGTTCTTTCTGAATGCAGTTTACAAACATGCATTTCATTAGTACATAAAGGGTAGCATTTTTGCAATGTCAGTTATAGATATAATCTGGCTTTTTGGGTTTGCCTACAAGTTTATTACTGGAATGTCTTGAGTGGGTGGGCAGCATATTAACCTGGTGTGTGTATCTATGTGGGGAGCTGCATATTTTTTTAAAATCAAAGGTCCAATGCTTTCAAGTATTTGACATCAGAGATGCGTCACTGCATCAGTATTTCTGCTCATCATGACCAATTTAGCTGAATTCCTGACAGCTCACTGGCATTAGCTTGTATGGCAATAGTGCTTGGTGTACCAGCTGAAACACTGGCTTTTTGCTTTCACTGTCTTCAGGGCTACCATTTTACTGCAATGTGTGGTATAGTTCAAGATAGATAGCAACATTTCAACAGGGTAATTCCTCAGCACTATGACTGCTTTTGACCTAGCCTCTCTCTTTATTTGTTCACACAGACCATGTTCTGCTTTGTGCAACCCTCTGTCCTGTTCCCCAGCACCGGAATCTGTCGGCAGCATTGCATCTCTGAGTTGCAGTGGAGGCAAACCTCCTTTGAGCCTGGTTGGCTCAAAGTCACCTTTCCCCTTCCTCACTGCCCTCCTGTTTCTCATCAATAACATTACTCACATTCACAAGGGCCTGACCAGCAAGGTGAGAATAAAGCTTTTCATTGTAAATTCTAGGTGAATGATGATATACTTGTGAGGGAGGTTAGTATTTGTACCTTCCCAGGCATAAAAGAGATGTTAGAAGGACTTTTAAAAAGCAGATTGTTGTGCATTTTTATTTTAAAAATATTTAAGTATTGTAGACAGAAACAGCCCGACTTTCAGAACAAGTGGGATGAGGATCAGAAAAATATCTTGTCTTTGAATTCTAATATTCATTTGACACCAGGAAGCTGGAATTACAGAGCAGGTGATGCTTAAAGGATGGATTTATGAAGAATGCTGAGAAGAGTTGAATAACTGTTGTTTGGCTAAGAAAAATATAAAACTTGAGTGTCAGTGGAGGAAAAACATAACTGAAGCATATATAACAAAGAAAAATGGAGTAATATTAAAGAAGAGAATGAGTCCTACAGTGCTGCTGAAGATGGTCCTTTCTACTTTGTTTTGTTCTGAATTTTTAGAATGAGTGAGTCATGGAAGATTGCAGACTCTAAAGAGTAAATGTCTGAGCCCTAGAAAGATGGAATACCTAGCATAAGCTTTCTCAAAGCCTTCCTGTGTCACCTTGTGCCAAATGAACTGACTGGCTACTAATGGAAATACCTGGCTAGATGAGGGGAAAACATTTTAAGCCACTGGCCAGATTTCTGCTTTACAGAACACTGCTGAGAATATAGGCAGTGACTGTTGGTTAGCTGTGATGGGGATGGTCATGATGAATGCAGGTGAGCCCTGAGGCAGAAAAGCAGGTATTTGTAAGCCTATTATTAAATATGGCTTTTGGAGGAGCCAACAGGAATTCTCATGCGAGAGAAGGTTGGGGGTGGGCCTTGGAGAGGGCTGTGTTTTGCTTTCCTCCAAACACAAATTGTCTTAATATTATTTGTCTCCACTTGTGATTCCTTTATAGTACAGCTCTGTGCTGGGCTTCAAAGGCTTGAAGGATTATCTGCATCAAAGCTGGCAGACTGGACCTCCTTCTGTGACTCCCTCATCAGCGTGGATCCTACGCCATGAATATCACCTGCAGTATTTTGTGTTAGCATTGGCTCGGAGAATGGTATTGTTATTAGTCCTTTCATTTCTTTCCCCTAGGGAACTGACTTCACTGGCAGCTGGTTTTCATGTCCCTATTCTTTCTTGTGTCTGACTGAGGTCTGGCAGCTTTTCTGCTGATTTTTATGACCCATTAGCAAATAGCACCTTTCCAGTTACTGATGTGGGGATTTAGTTCAAAATACTTTTGGATGGAAAAATTATATTTTTGCTTTTCTTTGGGATAGAGTAAGAACAAAGTTTTCAACTGTGTTGCTAAAAAAAAAAATCTGACTATCTGAGGCAGTCAGGAGAAGCCAAAATATCTCTTGGTATAAATGCTGACAGTTCTTGCAGTCTGCCTCAGTCTTCCACTTTGCAGTGAGATCTGTGTCTTGTTTGACCCTCCTGTCCTTGTTGCTTGTCTTGTTGACAAATGATGGAGTGCTTTTATCTGTTGTTTTGTTTCCTGTACAGGCAGGCACTTGTCCGGATTACACCCAGCATGCCTCACTCCATCACTGTGTTGCCATGGCATTGCTAAGCCGTCTGTTGCCAGGGAGTGAGCATCTGGCTCATGAGGTCCTGCTGGATCTTGCCTTTAATCCAGAGTTTCTTCCGTAAGCTTTGCATTTTTTCCTTTCTCCAGTCTGGCACATGGGAAAACATGGGGAAAATGGAAAAAACACGTTGGCATTGCAATTTTGTCATAATTTTTGGCCTTTAACAGGGCCTGTACTTAAATTTTACTCATTGGCTTATTCTCCTGGCATGGAGCCTTCTAATCAGGGAAGCAAGGTGGTTGCATATTTTTCTCTGATCTACCACTGTTGAGAAATGTGACCGGTTTCTTTTGATTTCCTCTGTGACAAGGCTTGTGTGATTCCTGATAGAACTGATCCTCCCTAAGGTCTAGCATCTTCCATCTTGAGAGCAGGGAATCTAGAAAATAAATGAGAAGTTGACATAGACTGAAAAGCTCAATGAATCTTCCTCAAAGCCTTCCTCAAAAGATGGTAGCAGTTTATCTTGTTCTTCTCAATCTGTTTGAAATTAGCCATAGTGTATCCCTGTAGCAGGTTGAACAAAGGTGCTGCAAGGAGGTACTATGTTTTTTCAGAAAGAAGGAAAATTGTTAGTGGATTTGTTTGTGTCGTGGTGTTTTGGGTTTTTTGTTGAGTCAACAAAATGGTGAGCCTTTGGTCTGAGATTGTGGCATATAGTTTTGACAAACACCCTCCACATGCAGAGTTTCTGTCAGTCCATATGGCTCCCCTGACCTTGCCACTGCAACTGCAAAGCTTGTGTTTTCAGAACTGTCTTACTGGTTGGTGTAGGCCTTATCTGATATGCAGTATTTCATCTCAGTACTCTCATGTCTTACCCTGTTTTGGTGAGTACGCTGCCTCTTTGGTCAAGGGGTTTCAGGCTCTACACAAGGCTAGCTCCAAATGTGGTTCTGTGAATTCCCTGTAAATACCAAGATAGCTGATGCTTTACAGGCCCTCTGTATTAGAATAGCTCAACGATGCAGAAAGCGTTGAGTGCTCTGCATATACTGCTCTTCCTGTTCCAGGAAGACTGTAGAGATGAATTTATGTGATGTGTTGTTTATGTGGCATTTCAGGAGTGGGTTTGTTTGTTTGTTTCTTAAACTGTTTTTTGTCTTTAACTTACAGTGAAGGGAAAGCAGGTGGGCCAGAAGCAGCTGACTTCTCTGATATTCTGCATCTGGGCAGCAGTGCCAAACTGGCACAACCTGGCTCTGCAGCACCATCTTTTCCAAAGGTTACTCGTGGTGCCCTGCTGAGAGAATCGTACCAGAATCTGCCTTCCATTCGTTCCTGCTACCTCTCTCACTTTGTCCACTTGCAACCCACGCTTATGCGTTCTCAGACATCCTACCAAGGGCGGAATTACCTCATCCAGTCAATGCTGCTTCCTGAGGTCAAAGGGCCCATCCTGCCTTCAGACTGGCCATTCTTTCCACTTATCAACCTCTACAACAAAGTGACTAATGCAGAGACACATGGGGCTATACTGGACTCTCTCCCACTTGATCTCATCAACACTGTGACCTGGAACCTGCAGTGGGTCTTGTTGCTGGAAACCTGGCGTTCTAAAATCCTTCAGAGCATCCCGACTGCTGCCAAACTTGCACGGCTTATGTGTGTCTTCCTCACAGGCAGTGACCTCTTTCTAGAAGCACCAATCCACCGCTACACAGCTGCCCTTCTCTCTGTGTACTGCCAACCCAAGGCCCTGGACTCCCTGAACTTGGATGCTCCTCTCCCTGGTTTGGCATCCTTCCACGATCTCTATATAAGCCTCCTGGAGCAATTTGAGGGCGTCTCCTTTGGAGATCCACTCTTTGGAGTCTTTGTTCTTCTACCTCTCCAGAAGCGTTTCAGTGTTCATCTGCGTCTCTCCATTTTTGGGGAGCACACAAATATCCTGCGGGCGCTGGGAGTGCCACTACAGCAGGTAATCCTGCCTTATGGTAATTGCCTGTCATTATGTATTTCTGTTGCTGGGCTCTTGCGTGTGATTCTCCAGCCTTGATATGTGTGTGTATTAGAGGGCAGGTGTCACACTACAACACGAAATGAACACACGCACTTACTTCAACTCTCTTCGCAAAGAAGGGAGGAAAAGAGAAAGTTTGTTGTGTGACCTCGATATATATACTATTCTAAAAGTGACCAGGGATTGGAAGGTGAAGTTGCCACCTCTCCAATCACACTGGTCAAACCAAGAGTCCATCAATTATCTCTTCCTCTAGAAAGGAATGCAAAACAATCACTGTTTACATGAAAGTGCATGAGAACTCCACTACAAGAGTGCAAAACATCAGAAGGCTAAGAAAAACTTTCAAAGATCAGGGCGACAGGCAGGAGATGTGAAATTGTTCAGTCTTCAAAGGGAACTGTCCCAAACCTTGCTTGATTTAACCATTGAGAACCTTCTAATTTATAGGTTGTATATATGAAGGGCTGGTCTCATGCTGTGTTCTGCTAGCAATTACCTTTCCCTTGAATAAATGTTTTCAAACCTTGCTGAGAACTTTTTCCTTGTCTGTTCCTAGACAAATGCTCATTTTCTCTCAACCATCTTTCCACATATAGTTATACTGGTGTTGTGCTCTGCAGAGTAACAGCAAGAAAATTTGGTCTGTCAAGTGCAGGACTGCATTTCTTTTGAGTGAGCTGAGCACAAGAGATAGAATTTAGCAGTGCTGTCAAAAATACTGTCTTCTTACTTTATAAGCGCTCATTCTATCTGTGCCAAAAATGAGCTGCAGTGATAGGACCAGTAAAATACCTCTCCAAAAAGCTGAAGAGGTCTTGAGAACACTTTGTCAAGGCACATCACATCAGTCAGGGTGGGTCGTAGCAGCTCAGCTGCAAATGGGGCTCTTGCCACTAGGGTATATCACGTTATAGGACGGCATGCACAAGGAAGGGCACTCTAGAAGTCATTAACTTCCTCTCATGACTTATACCCTGACAAAAATTGTAATGTTGCCTCTGGTTTGTTGCAGTTTCCTGTGCCTCTTGAGCGCTACACTTCCCCTCCTGAGGATAACCTGAACCTCCTGCGACTCTACTTCCGAACTCTGGTCACTGGTGCGCTGCGCCACACCTGGTGCCCTGTTCTGTATGTGGTGGCTGTGGCTCATGTGAACAGTTTTATTTTCTCCCAAGAAAGCACAACACAGGTGGGTAATGGATAGCAGAGCTTCCAGGGCTGCAGTCTTTGGGTTTTCCATATGGCTCTCCCTGTAAGTCCAACTGACCTTTCTTTGGGACTTGAAAACAAAGATTGTAGGCAAATGTGTTGAGGACTGGTCAGCTGTGTGAAAATCCACACACAAGGCAAGAGCTTTTGTTCATTATACCCTAATGCACTTGCATTAATGGTAGCCAGTCCTGCCTAAATTTTGAGGTCAGCAATTATGTGTTCTGTGGTGTGGAGGGAAGAATAAACAGAAAGAATAAAGATGGTGATCAGACAGAGAGAGTTTGTAATAGATTTGACCTCTGCCTTAGCAATCTTAAGGTGCAAAGTACTCTTTTCTTTGACTTTCCTTAAGTAACCAAGCAGAAGCCCTCCTATGGCCTTGAGGCCTCTGTCAGTGAGTAGTTGTGCTAACAACACCTCACCTCTGATCTGCAGGTTCAAGCTCAACCTGAAGGTTGAGAAGACAACTGAGATTCAGATCAGGGAAAGGAGCAGAGAGGCAGGATTTAAGTCATAAGACAGCTCAAGCACTTTCTGCTGGAACAAACTGCTCATCATTATAATGAACAAATAATCCTGGAGTGCTGTATGCCCCTGGGCAGAGGTATTACTGCACCATATTAAGGAAAGTATGTGTTTTGTTCCCAGGAGATAGATGCTGCTCGGAAAAGCATGCTGCGGAAGACATGGCTGTTGGTGGATGAGGTAGGATTTGTAACATTCTGCTTGTGCCACTGGGAGTTAAGTTTTCCATGCATGGTCTCTTTCCATGCACCCTTAGAGAATTGTATTTGGCTTTTGAATTTTGTATTTAATTACCTCGCTTATTTGAGAATGAGAGGAGATTAGCAGCAAGATTTTGGCCTGCAATATCTGTAATATGCTTAACCAGTTCTTGTAGTAATAGACCTCAAAACACTGAGCCTATTGCAACCTAGATGAATCTCCTGTACTGTATTTCCATGCCTCTTGTCCAAGCAGCATTATATCTGAATAGCTAGAGATATTAGAGGAATGATTGTAGTACAGTTATGAGTAGGGGGCTAGCAGTGATCTCTCTTAACTCTTATTTGGATGCTTTCCCTGAAAAGAAGAGGACAGATGTAAAGTTTCTCTTCTTTTCAAGGAGCTTGCCAAAATCTATCCTTGGTGGGACAGAGCTGGGTCATTTGGCCCTCTGTGATTTGTGTCCAGGGTAAATTATTAGGTCACACTCAAAAGTCCACTTGGGTTTCTGACAGGAAATCATTGTGAGGAGCTGTTGAGGAGACAGTGGAGTTGTGTTTAGAAGAGGAAATCTCTGCAAAAAAAAAAGTGAATTTAATTGTAATACACTTGCCTTTTATAGCTCTTCTGTTGAAGATTATGTAATTAAATATCTTGGGCATGATGGAATTGTACTATTTGCAGATTTCCTGTGTTGTGTTGGAGACAGTGGAAAAGATTGGATACCTTTGTTTCTTTTTTCAGAACCTGAAAACACACCTGCTGTACTACAGACTGCTGAATGCAGAGAGTCCTTTGGGATTTGACCTTTATGAGCAGCTGCCTCCCATGCGACTGAAGTACCTGCAGATAGTGACACAGAAAGAAATTACAGAGAATGTAGCAGCACTAGACTCATAGCAAAGCACTTGTGCAAGAAGAGGGCCAAGGTGAAGAATGGAAAAGCTCATTTCATACTTCACTGATGAAACTACTTGCAATTCAGATGGTTTTAGTGTCTTACCTGGACACTCTTGGCATCTTTGCCTAGTGGAGCACTAGTAGAATGCTCCCAGCCCTGCAGAACAGCATACATGTTGTCAAGATACGACAGCATGTATGTGTGTGGCCTGTCTGTGATGGATGTTGGAGCATTTTCCTCCATTCTCCTTCAAGTTGTTCTGCTTCTTCCCGGAGGAGGTGAGAATGTGTCTGAAAGGCACTGGACTGTCGAATCAACTGAAGGAACTGGAAAAGCTGTTTTGTTCCGTCAGGCTGGAAACTGGGTTCTCAGGATAATGTCTGTTTTCCCAAGATCCTTCCATTGCTTTTTTTGTACCTTGGGTTTTGAATGGTCCTTTCCTCACACTATACCCTGCAAACAGAATGACAGTGTGACAGGGAGAAATCTGATCCTGAGGGCTTTTTTTTTTTTAACATATACCTACAAGCAGTTTGTCCAAGATAGTGTTCTGTGCATACACTTAGTAACATACATGTATTGTGTCAGACTTCTAAGAAATATGAGTTCCTACGCAGTGGTGCAAACACTGAATATCCTCCCTTGGCTGTCTTTTGGATGGTCTCTAAACTGCTTTCTTTTCTCCCTTAATTTGGTTACGTGTATAACAAGATTAAAAATAATTTCTTTGCAGGCCAGAATGCTTGGCAGTTACCACCCCTCATTAGAGGAAAAAAAAAATAAAAATCTGCTTGTTAAGTTAGAATATGTATTGGTTGCCCTCTGAGGAGAATGCAATTTAAATTTTGTAGTGGAGCTTCATAGCTCAAACCTTATTCTAAAAATGTTTAATCTGATCCCACTTCTACATCCAAATTCTGAATTGCAGCCTCAGATATAAGGGCTGCAAATACAGAGCCCTATAAAGCTCATTGCAAGTGCCACATCAAGTGGTAGGTATATGGTCTCACTGGGTGTTCTCTTTATATTTTTGCATGGTCACTGTGGCAGGCTTTTGTTTGGAGAACTTAACTTTAATGAACAAAACTTTTTAAAGAGATTTCTGATGTTTTGTTTTTATGAACAAATATGAATGAATTATGAATAAATATGAATAAATTCGTCTGGAAGATGCAGGGTGATGCCTGGTCTGAAGAGCTCAGCCTCTGTTTTTACCTGAGGCCAAGCTAGCTTCCATCTGAAGAAACACCTGTATTAACCTTGCTCCAGTCGATGTCCCAAAAGGAGTGTGAATCACTGTTAATAGGCTGACTCGTCATGATTCAAATTGTTCATACAAGAAACAAATTTCAACTTGATAGAATCAAAGAATCATTGAGTTTGGAAAAGAAAAGACCTTGTGTCCAACCATAATACATTATCTTTCTTTCACCTGCCAGTCAAGTGTTGCTGCCCCCTCAAAAGCCTGCATAATCACATAGGGCTTAGGGCATTTGTGACTGATGCTGTCTTTGTATTGGCAGTTTTCTAAGTGTACCTATCCCCTTCCTTAGGTTGCCAGAAAATAGCCAGTTTCATCTTTTTTCCCCCATATTTCAGAGAAGAAATGGGCAGAACTGGTGTTTCTTTCTAATCTCTCTCTCTTTTTTTTTGTTTCCTTCCTGTTTGATCTGTGGTTTTTATCTGCAGCAGACCAATGTCATGTAAAATAACAAAAGCACAGTGGTCTAACAGGATTTTTTTTGTTGTTAATTATGTTAACAATAGTGATTAAAAGTTTAATCAAAGTAATTCAAGTTTTAATCTGTCTAGATGGTGAGAGCCCAGCAGTTGTCTTTCAGAGCAATGGATGGTAAAATTTAAGGACTCCTAGTTGCCCATTTAAGAGCAGCCTTCATCAAGGACTTTACCTTTTGCTTTTCAGACCTTCAGTTATAAAATCTCTTCCAGTCCTTTGTGGGATGCAAAATTGTGTTTTGTAATGTGTACAGGATGTAAATAAACATTTTGATAGCTCTGCAGGAGTTTTTTTGGACTCTGAGTATACTTTGAGTCTTTCTTGAATTTGTGTAGTTGTTTGCAGTGTATCAATATCTTGGGACAGCTGCTGCCTTAAAGAATTCTGCTAAACTTTGGAGCTCAGTAAGAAGGCTCCTTAAGCCAAAAATTCCATCCTGCTTGTGTGATGGGTCAGTTACACAGTGTACCAAATTCTATACCTGGGGAAAGTGCAGGGTGGTATGATGTGATTTCACACATGCCCCTGGTGGGAAGACTGTCCACAGATGGTATTTGAAGTTATGATGCAAATATCAGCAGCAGAGAGAAGGAAAAGAATGGATCCCAAATGGTTCTGCAGGCCGCAGTCATACACAGAAAATTCCAAGGATGCTGCATGTGAGCTGTAAGCTTTCAAAATGTTGACTGTCCCTTGAGATGGTACATGAAATTTTTAAGGCTTTCAGCAGTCTTGTATGGGATTTCTCCACAGAACACTAGAGGGCATTGCTTTATTTAGTTTAAATGTGTGATTTCTCAGCCTCAGTGCTATTGGAACCTGAAAAAAAAACCCACCGCCCTTATATATTGTTTGAATTTTTTGCACTTTTTATTTTGCATATACTTGTGGAGGATTAAATATTTTATATGATGGGTTGCTAAGAACCATGCAGTGTTTTGCCAGCAGGAGCATTTTTGAAAAATCATGATACATTTGAATGTAAGATTTAAACTTTAGCTGAATGTAGTCTGAGACAGGACCAAAGCATGCCCATTCTGTTAATCCAGTTTAATCCTTGTCAGGGTAAGTGAGGAAATGAAGAAAATTGTCCAAAACCGTCCAAAAAAATGAATGTGACTTCTTAATTCCTTACTGAAGTCTTAAGATTTCTTCGAGAATAAAATAATTCTGCTAAAATAAGACCCACAAATAGGTTTCTGATGTTGAAGTGGTTCTAATTCAGAAGAACATAGGTTGTCTGATAACTCTTATGAGAAGTCAATTTAATTTTTAATCAACTGTAAAAATTCCTGCCAGTCTTTTAATTCTTAAAAACAGCACTCCATCTTCTGGTCCTTTATGGCTAGATATGGTTCATCCAAACTACAGATGATGTCCCATGTGGGTTAACAGTGCAATTTCTATTGGTACAAATCTAGCATGGGCTGTGCTGGAAGGCAGCAGCAATGTGGTTTTAGAAACAAATGGTTGATTGGACAGAAGATGAGTTGAAGATAATCCTTTTAGCATTGCTGTTGAGTAGGCAGGTGAGAGAGTGGGGCTGTCACAGGTTTACATCCTATGACTATAATGGCATTCTACTGAATTTTCCTTTGCATTTTGAAAGGGAAGAGAGAGTTCTCCCATCATTGGAAGCATGTCTTTTCTGCCTAAAAGAAGTGATTTGTGATCCTTCAACTGCATGAGTGGTTTGAAGTCCTGGAGTTTAGAATCCATATGTGGTGACTTGGCTCACTTTGCTGAGTAGGGACAGTTCCCAAAAAGATGTAAGCAAGTCAGTAGCTGGCAGTACTACACACTGAGGTGGGACAAGGCCTGACAGAAGAAAGTAATGGGTTAGGCAAGGAAGAAATCAAAACATGACTGAAACCACACTGTATGGGAACTTTTTAACAGTGCACATAAAGCATTATATAATTGAAGGACTTTCATTCTGCTCTATTTATTGGCTACTTCAGTTTGACAGTGAAATTTAATAATCCATTTCTAAATAAATACATTCTGTCTGGCCACTTTATGCCAGGCAAACAGCTTTTGCTGATGAAGTCATAGACAGAGCAAGCCATAAGATGAGGGTGTATAAATACTGTGGGCCAGACAAACATGCTTCTTTTGGTGTCAGACATAGAGCAGATAGGTGTATTAATCATTGCTTTTGCTTCTTCATAGTTTTGCAAAGTTCTTGGAAATTTCTCACTGATGAAATGATGCTGCCTTCAGCTGATGATCATATTTGTGCAGCAAAACGTTTATTCACCTTGGCTTGCAGGAGCTTATATAAGCTTTGCATCCACAAAGCTGTCTTTCTGGTGTTCCTTGTAACTTTGTGGTAATTTACTGGCCTTCGCCCTAGTTTTTAAGAACTGTCTTCCCCTATCCCTTTGAATGGAGAACGTGCAGGGAATTCCTGCTCTGTTTTGCACAGTAAGTGGTGGTTGTAGTCAGAAGTTTGCCACAGTGTGCTCCCCTCCCTGCCTTTATTGTGATAATCTTGAGTCTCAAACCAGCTCAGCAATGCTGTGTTTAGATTTCTGGGCAGCTGCAGCACAGAGTTCCAGCTCAACCTGAGGCCGTGCTAAAGGAGCATGCACTGGCTGTGCACTGGCTGTGTTGTGGGCCTCCAGCCACTCCTGGCCACAGCACTAGCTCTGTGCAGGTTAAATGAACAGAGGGCGTTTCAGACAGAGCAACACCTGGCCCATCTTCGGGTCTTTGTTTGTAGGTGGGCTGTAATCAGGAGGTACCAGCAGACGCCTATGGCTCCAGAGAGCAGGTGAATGTCCTTTAATCTGCGTCTGGGCAACTTTTCGGCAGTACGTTGTTGAGCAACCAGCTCATAAGCCCAGTCAGGGTGATAAATATTCCCAGGAAGTCCAGTGTATGGACGTTAGAATCAAGTCTAAGGCATAGGGGGAAGGCTCAAGGCACCCACCCTCTGCATCCCCCTTCCTTAATCTGACATGGGTGACAAACCAGACTAGTGGTGTTACTGCTCACTACAAAGCAACAGCCTGTCCTGGCCGCAATAAAAAACGGAGTTGTGTCATGTGGAAGTACCACTGATATCAAAGCACAGCTACATCCGTGACAGTGTACGCTGAAATCTGAGGTATTAGTTGATGACTAAGGCTGGAGGAAAATTTTGTGGAACAGTCTGGGTTCTGGGAGCTCGTTCTGAGGGTCAGCAGCTGTGGGGCTGGGCAGGTAACGGGGTGCACCTGGCCCAGCACCGGCCCTTGTGGAGTCCGGGGGGGGGGGGGGGCCAGCAGCATCATCGGTGGGAGGTAAATACCGTGTCTCATGCCTTTTATCTGCTTCTCTGGAGAGTGGGGGCCTGGCTAAGCGCTGCAGAGGACACAGATCAGGCTGGGAAAGCTGAACCACGTGTGGTAAAGTTAAGCTCTGTGCTGGGGCTGATGTGGTAGTTGTCTTTTCAGGTCTATGCTGACAGCGCTGCCTCACGTTTCCCCCAAGGAAGGAAGGAGGGAGGGAGGGCTGCCCGAGTCCTGAGTGGCCATCCTGCCCTCAGCAAAGGCTCTCTTTGGGGTGGTTGGTGGGGTCCTGGGTGCAATGAGGGGGCCCTGGCAGGATTGTTTGTTATGGAAACAGGAGGTAGGAGAAGCCAAATCCTTATGGTCACTGAGGGGACAGCAGAGCAGGAGTGCAGGTGCTGGAGGTCCTGCCACAGTACAGCCTTGTTCCCTGACCATAGTGACCAGTCTGAAGTTTTTGGAAGGGACAAAGGGAAGGATTGAGTTGAGCTGGTGAGCTTGGAGGGTGGCTCGGCTTTTACTTCTGGGTCTCTCAGGTTGAGAGGAGTTTTGTGATTCCTCTTCTCCAGTGTCCCTTTCCTTCAGTACTCTGTGTTCCGTGTCTTTCTTGTCCTTCACTGGACTCTCCTTCCCTCTGTTTGCCTTTTTATTTTTAATTTTCTACCATTATAGTAACTTCTAGTTCCCTGTTGGCTCTTCTCACTCTTTCGGCTGTTTGCAGAAACAATCAGTAATTCAGCAGTTAAACTGGAGAACTGAGAAATTCTTACTGAGTTTGAGGTGGAAGCTCACATCTCTTGAGTTGTTCATCTGAAGGTCTGGGCAGATGTCCATAAATAACATGCACAACATGCCCATTTGGAAATGTTACAGCAAAGAAGTCTGTAACTTTACTTTTAAGACTCAGATTGCCGTCTGGTGTAAGTACACCACACCATTTGGGTCTGATCTGTCAGATATTTGATAACACTTTAGCAATTAATGTATTGGATCTGTCTTCTGAAAAGGAGACTGATGCTTGTGTATCAAGTGATTATTTACTGTTACTGCTTCAACCATGATAAACTTTTGCCTCAAAAAATGAATATCTCCAAAACAGTTTTCTAGACTTCTCTTAGCAGCTTTCAGCACAATGCATGTTCAGGGAGGATCTTTAATACCTTCCAAGTAGCAGGAAGTGCAAAGAGCTCTGAATTAAATTCAGGTATCACATTGCTGGCAGTGAATTGTAGCTTCAGAGGGGTGTAACACCATGATGATACAATGACAGCCACTGTGAAGGTATGTTGTTAGCATCTTTCACAAAAAAGCAGCTTGCTACTCCTGGCATCAATGTATCCTTCAATTTAGATTATAAACCCCAAATTTAGAATGATACAAAAGTTTCTTAAAACCATCATGCATCTCTTGTCTCTGACATGAGTGTCAGCTCACTCAGAAAATGCTAGTTGGGCTGCCACCCAGAAGACACCACAGATGGTGGCTCGTTTTTGTTCCTCTTGTCTGCTGTAAGATTGATCATGTTTGGATTGATGAAATTATTTGGGCAGGAGCTGCCATTGCTCTCCTCTTGTCTGTCCACTGTTAAAAGAAGTGGGAGGAAAGGGGATGTAAAATACACTTTTTAGTCTCTCTCTCTCTCTCTCTTTGGTACTGTTTTATTAACACTTAAAATATTTATGGAGGAGAGTGTGGGCTTGCTGACCATGCTTCCTTGCAGTGAGCTCTTATCAGCAAGTTTTGTATTTTATAGCCTTCTCTGGGCACCTTTTTTTTTTTTTTTTTTTTTTAAAATACAAATTTCCAATTTAAAATAGGGTGCAGAACTTTGTGTATTTGCATTCAGCAGTGAATAAAAAACTGCTTCTGTGCAATGCAAGTCAGACGTTTTCATTCTCAGTGTGCACTGGTGCTGTGAAAGCCAACCATTGCATTGTTGGAAAAGTCAGCAGGTGCCCACCTGCATTTTGCAGAGCTCCTCTGGAGTTAGTATATTATTGCCAATATTGTTTTAGGGACAATAAATTGCCCTCCTGTATGAGTGTCTTCTGCTACCAAGATGCTTATGTGATTATGGAACTTCTGAATTTTGCAATGAAACTTTCCCTTTCAACAAGCAACTTTTGCCTACTGCTTTTTGTAGTTACTTATTTTGGTAGTTCCTATATTAGCTGCAAATGGAAGAAAGCAGCAATAAGTCTACAGCTAGCATGGGATTCTTGGCCTCTATTTAAACAGAAAATGCAATTTTATAGTCAGACTAGACCTTTGCCACAAACAGATCCTTCCAGGAACTGTGTTAAGGTACATGGGATATAAGCAGGTGATTAGTGACAGCCAAAATATCTTCACTAGAGGCAGATGGTGCCTGATGAATTTGGAGGTCTAGGATATGGTTACAGCATTGGTGGATTGAGGGAAGAGCACTGACATCAGTCACTTGGACTTGTGCAAAGCATTTGACACTGTCCCACATGACATCCTTGTCTCTAAACTGGAGAGACATGGCTTTGATGGATGGACCATTTGGTGGATAAGGAATTGCCTGGATGGCCGTGGAGAAAATACTATACACTCCAGAAAGATGAATAGCCTGAGGCTAAGGTGGTTTTTCATTATGTGGGAGACCCCAATTACTGTGTTAACAGCTCTTCTAATGTGAAAGTTTTTCCAGATTTTCTGAGGTTTTCCGCTTTTCACATCACTGACAAAACTGTATCCAAAATGGAATTATTTTCTGGTTCATCCTCAACACACTGTTTATAAAAATTAATTGTTATAGGAAAAACGTTCTCAGAGTGTGATAAATGTATTTTGTGGCTTAGTTAAGGTTTCTTTTTTGTTAACCACATACTCTTCCAGAAAAATGTACTAAATCAGTAACTAGAGAATATTTGCACAGTCTCATTACTGCATGCCCCAAGCTGAACTTTACCAGTGCCTTTTTGGCTTGTGAGCTTTTCCTCAGTGTGAGAGGAACAAGAGAGAGTGAGCATGAGAGTCCTATTGGGGTTGTATTCTCTTGGTTCCAGTGCACAATATTTTGCCAGAAAAACATTGCATACATTAAAAAAGCTGTTGTGTGCCCCTGTTCTGTAGGCTCATCAAAGAAACAAGTGTCACTGTGAGAAATTACTTGTTCTTGGATCCGTTTGCGTAAGTTGTGTTTAGCTTTTGGTTACATAGTCTGCTGAGAAAAATAGATAGTGAAGATCAGGAAAATGATAACCTACTAGGCTTTTCTGGTGAAGAAAACTTGGATGTTTTTCTTTGACAAGATGCAGGTGAGAACATCTCTGTAATCATCTGCATATAAGCCTTGGTCTTTTACCCAGGGAATCCGGTCTTAGATCTTAGTGGGTATGGAATCATGGCCTCTGTTTAGTAAACCAAAGGATCATGAGAGGTACCTGCTGTAAGTAACTATAATTGAGTGATGCCTTGATAACAAACTTTCCTTTTCATTTGTAAAAGAATAACATAGTTGCCTTGACAGATAGGTGTGAACAGAGAGCTCAATTCAAAACAAAACTTGACTTTTAGTGCCCAGACTCGTGTGTGTGCAGGTGTGCTCATGTTAAGACACTATCTCTCAAAGTTTAATCTTTTTGGTGACAGATGTGATTGTCCTCTTATATTTTTATTACAGTAAAAATCCACACTATTTTATTGCATCCATATTTCAAGTCTTCTGTAGCTTGAGCTGTGTGCCTTCAGGATTTTATTGCTGCTTTATTCCTCTAAGAGACAATTATTGACTGTTTTGGATGATTAACTCCCTACTGAATAGCACAGTTGATGCGTGTGTGTTTGGTTTTGTCTGCTCTCTCATCCACTCTTATGGATTTCCACATGGAATGCACTCTGAGGAGTTTTGGAACACCTTGTGATGCTACTTGTAAAGAACTTTTGAAAACAGGATGTGTTATGAATCCTGGGTGGAATCTGGAAGCTCTGCTTGGGAAGGACTTGTGTTTCCCTTAAATGCCTATCAAAAAACCCTATCCTTATGTTTTGAAAATTTAGTGGTTTGGACCTCCTGTAGTTTCACCTGCTGACCAGTGGCCATAATTCAGGCAATATCCAACTGTCCCAGTTTTGTCCCTGTCTTCTTCCATAGGCTTATTCAGTGACACAGGTATAAGCATTCTGCTCTTCTGCTTTTTTCATTTATTTATTAGCTCTTATTCACTGTGCGAATATTCTCCAGTTACTGATTTAGTACATTTTTCTGGAAGAGTATGTGGTTAACAAAAAAGAAGCCTTAACTAATTGGGACCATCTAATTTCCAGCTACTCTAGTGTGAAAAGGGTTTCATGGAAGCTGAATCATGCTGAACATGGTTATAAATACTTTTTCTGTTTGTTGTGGTTTAGGAATGGAACTCCAACATTTAGTGCTCCCACTGGGACTCCCAAACCTGATGCTACTGGCTGCTCTTCCTCCTCGCTCTGATTGAAAGAAGAAAAGACAAAGATCTTGGTTTGAGATAAGAGCAATGCTAGAAACAGCCATGAGATAAGAAAACAAACAGGTGCAGCAGCAATATTAATAACAAAAAGTATAGGACAAAGAAATGACAAATACCAACTGGCTCTTCTCTGCTACCCAGAGTCCCTTTCTCCAGTCTGCTAAGGATGTGAGGTGGTATCAAATAACATTAGGGTCTGACCACACCACACTCCTGGCTACTGTAAAAATTAACCCTGTTCTGGCTGAAACTAGGACACCACTGCACTTTGCATGTCCAAGTTCCTAATACACACTAAGGTTCATAACCCCCTGTAGGAGTGGCAGTGAGTGCATGTACAAAGATCACTTCACCTGATGCTGAGATAGGGAGGACTCTTTTAATATATTACAGCATACAGAAATGCCACAAACTGTTTTAGCCTGGAGAACAGAGTGCTGTATTTAGATAAATCTGTAAGATTGATTTAGGTAGTTACCTAAATTGGATTGTCTCCAGGCCAGTGGGATTAAGAACCCACATTTTGCAGAAAGCGTTATGAGACCTTTAATGATCATACAAGGTCAGGACCTGGTTTTATGTTTCATCTAAGAGATCATGAACTTAAAACTACTGATCTGTCACTGTCTGATCTGACTTTCTGTTCTAGAGACTGCTTTATTTTAGAAGAGATTTGTGTAGCCAGGAGTCTAAACGCCATCAAAGCTTTTAGTCCTTGCTCTGTTTCTTGCCTGAGGAGGTTTCTAACAAGTTTTTATTATGAAATATTGTCTTGGTTTGGTTTTCTCTTTTCATGTCAGGCCAAAATGAGGCTGCAAATAATATTTTGTAGTTTGTATGTCTGTCATTTGCTGTGCTGTGCACAGAACTGCTTACTGATCTGTGCCTGAAAATTAGTTAATTTCTGGGTTGTTCAGAAGGGTATCCAGTTCTCAATAATTCTGTGTAAGTTCATCTTTCTGACTTCATGGCCACTTCACTCCCCTGGCTGAAAAACTGCAGCCACAGCAAACTGTGTAACTGTAGCAGGAATGTGTAGACCATGCCAGTCCTGCTTAAAGTGTGTCAGAGGTAACTAGTTTGTGTGTGCTTGTGTACCCATGTTAAAAAACCCTCTAGTAGTAGTAGTAGTAAAAGCAAAATCTTTCTGTGCAGTACCTGCACTCTGAAAAGGGACGTGTGAGAAAGTTAAAGAAACTCTGCTTCCCTTCTATTCTCAGCATATTGTATGTAACTTAGCCAGTTTTTTCCTTCATAGCAGAGGTAGGGACCCAGCTCATAACTTCACTGCTCACGTGGTGTGGCCATCTGACTCCCACCCTCTGCCATACACCTTTACATGTGCCCATGCGATTTCCACCTTGCCCTCAAAAGCACACTTGCTGTAGTGTTACTTGATAGCGAAAGTGTGTTTTCCTGTGGTTCCTGTCAAGAGCCTGTTTGGCCTGCAGCAAGGAAACTTGTCTGTGCCAGATGTTATCTGGGACAGGAGAAATTGCTTTCCTATTTCATAGTGTCCAACAAATGAGCTGTGCCAAGTTTTTCCATCCACATATTACGAAGTTTTGCCTAGCCCAAAAAGGACATTGCTTTGCGTCATCTTTGCTTTTAGCAGTTTCATTTTAGCAGCAGCAGAGGAGGTGAAATTTAAATCAGAAGGTCCTAATTTCAAAGAGAAATAAATTTGTTCAGAAACAAAAGGCTTTTCTCTCTCGAGTCACCAATATATTACAACTCTTGATTTGATTTGGAAGCTATTTAGGGTGCTGCAGTTATATGGCTCGCTGGTAGTCCGGGTAACCTCATCACTGATGTGCCCATGAATGGCAGACTGTGAGTTGGTCACACCATACTGTTTGACTCATGGATTCTGAAGGTCAAATGCAACAGCTTCCTTTGAGTGACTGGGTTGGCACCAGCAGTGAAAAGGGATACAGGACTTCATAGTGAAATGTAGCAGCAAGTCAGTCCTTTCAGAAGAGGTGGGTGGAGAAGGAAGCCAAGTACACAAAATGAAAATATAACTGGTGATATTGTACATTAGTCAGTTTCTGAATCATCTGGGGAAATTACGCCAGCCAGTCCTATTTGTCTAGAGGAAACTTCTTGTCTCAGAGCTGAGATGGCACAGCAGACTTGAAGGCTTGCTCCAGGCTTTTGTGACCTGTGCATTCTGCTGTTTTAGAACAGAACAGAGTAATCCAATATCCTGACCAATAAGTAAAGCAGGTTATTAAGGGCGTTGTCCAAAGGCCTTTTGCACAATGTCAGGCTTGAATTGAAACAAGGTGGAATTGAACACCTCTCTAGAAAGTCTGTTCCAGGGTTTGACCAAACTCTCTTGGTAAATCAAAGTAAAGTGTTAAAGTGGAAAACACTTGGTAAAGTGTTTTCTAATGTCCAGCCTAGACCTCCTCTGGGGCAGCTTTGAGCCATTCCCACACGTCCCTGTTTCTGCATCCCAGGAAGAAGCGCTCAGCACCTCCCCCTCTATGTCCCCTCCTCAGGAAGATGTAAAGAGCAATGCAATCACCCTTCAGCCTCTTCCTCTCCAAATTAGATAAGCCCAAACACCTCAGGTGCTCCTCAGGACATTCCAGCCCTTTCACCAACTTTCCTGCCATGCCCTGGATGCATTCAAGGACCTTCACCTCCTTCTTAAATTATGAAGCCCAGAACTATGCACAATGCTCAAGGTGAGGCTGCACACAGTGCTGAATACAGCAGGGTATCTATGTAAATTCCCCTGCAAGGCCTCTTGTCCTTCAGGAGTCAATGGAACCTCCCAGTTTGGAACCATTAGTAAACTTGCCAATGGTGCATTCAACTCCTTCATCCACATTCTTGATAAATATATTGAAAGGAAGTGGGTCTGGAACTGAAAGCTGATGCCTCAAAATTTGATCCTTGACTTGCCTACCCTCCCCAAGTTTTTGTTTCCCCGTGTGCCCAGTAGATCTTGAAGCAGTTCATGAACACTAATGCACTGAGTAACTTGATGCCTTTTTGAAATGGTTTGCTTCTTTCTCTTTTTGACAGGTGAGAAAACACAGCAACAAACTTTTAAGGTAGCTGCCTAAAGTCTCACTGAAGCAATTGACAGAGGAGTAGTAATCCCTGTGCATCCCTGTAATCTATTTTTTTTCCCCTTAACCAAGTGCCTCATCACTGCTTTTGTGGAAGTTCAGACTTCACAGATTTTTAACTTTCTGGCTACTCTTAGGCTGGGATACCCAAATAAGATCTTTTGATACCTCAACAAAAATTCACTCTTTCAAACAGATTTTCTATTCAATGTGTTTTCAAGCTGGCCTTGCACAGAGCTTGACTGCAGGTCTGCTCTTGCTCAGCCTTAGGGATCCTGATGAGGTGCATCTGCCACCATGACTGACTTAGATGTTGCTGTTGCTGCAAGTGCACACAAGCACATTCCAGCTCAAGTATGTTGATAGACTAGTTCCTTCAGGAAGGAGCTCAGGGAAATCCTACAATCCCATCAACTTGAAATCATGTGACAAAACAGAAAGCAAATGTATGGAGTATCTGTGTGTTCCATGGGAACTGGGGAGTGAGTAGAAGCGAAGTGGGCATCTATTTGTGTGTCTGCTGAGAGAACAGCTCTGCTATTTCTGCCGTATCTGCTCTGTCTGGTTGGAGCCAGCTGGCTAGTTACATATCCCTACTGGCCACAGAACATCCTGCTCTTCTGGTGAGCCCCTCCATAAAACAGGGAAAGGCATGGGATCCTGAAAGTGCCAAGTCAGGGATGTCTATGTAGGGAAATGGTAAATAGAAGCCATGAGGCTGAGCAGAGTCGTGGGCAGTCACAAGTATTGCTGAAGGGCTTGCTCTGTGCAAGGCCTAGACTAATGACTAGGGAAACAACAAATAGCCCATTAGTTCACTGATGCTGCTAATGTGGAAAGTGGTGTTGAATACCACGTAAATGCAAAGGTAACAAAAATGTTGAAATCTGGACAGAATTACAAACAAGATTCAAACAGGGAAGATCATATGAAACATAGCTGAATTAGAAAAGTAAACCTATACAAAAAGGAGTTGAGAGTGTCAGCTTAGCCTGCTTAGGATCGAAGTGCCAGCTGAAGCTGTTGGGCTCTACCCAGGGAATGAGGTGCCAATAAGATGTGTTATTTTATACAATTTGGAGCTGTCATCTAAGTGACATTCCATGACAAAACTCCCCTGAGCAAAATTGCTCTCTGAATGAATAGAGCGAGTTTCAAAGTAGAGGAAGAGTCCAGTGCAATATTTCAAATGCAGTGATGTGGTCTTTTGGGTACAGTTCAGCAAAGAATCAGAGACTGAAGAACTGTGAGGACAAATTTGGGCATGCTGACAAGAACAAACCAAAAGAAGGGGAGAAATAGTAAAGACAGAAACTGTTTACAGAGATGTGTTCCCAGAAGAGTACTGGGGATTAAAGGGTGGAACATGTGCACAGAAATCATCCCTATTGTTTGTTGTTTTGTTTTGAATAAAGGACTTGCACAGAGAAGGCCTAAGGCATCTTAGGCTACAGTAGTCAAAGTTGCAGAAATTCTCTGATTAGCTTGAGACTAGGAGTGAACTTGACAATGCAATCTCTTTGTGTGGAATGTGCTTGGAGGCATTCTTCTCTTCTGCTTGAGAATAAAAAAAATGTAAAGAGCAGTGATTCCTCTGGAATCCTTCCCATTTACACTTTGATTGTGTTTGTTTCCATTCTTTTCTGGCTGGAGCAATACCTCCCCTTCAGTGTGTATTTTGATAGGATGTTCAGGTACAAATGTACTTTCCCAGAAAACCTCAAGCATGTCAAGCAGTAGCAAAGGGACATGTGGTACCAGATTGTGTGGCACTGCGAATCCTCTCTGGACTGGAGTGCACAGTTCATGCTGATTTGCCTGAGTGGTTTCTGGAGACAGTCCATACACTTCAGCGGCTGTGCTGGTAAATAACACCACTTCATCTCTTCAAAGGATCATGGACATATTTGTTTTCTTAACAAGTTATTTTCTCTGACTAGGAAGGGCAATGCTTTCTTTGCTTTCAAATGTCCCTGAGCTTTCGGTAGATTTTTTGGCCATCTGTTTTTCCAGAGGTGATCTTACAGTACTTGGCCTCTCTCAGGTTTCTCTGTTCTCTGTCACCTCCTCTGTGGAGTGCCAGGATGGAGGGATTGTCCTTGTGCCCCAAACACCTTTCTGTTAGTCTATTCTACCTAATTAGTGTAGTTGGTTTTGTTTGATGGAATAATTGCAAACTCACTTACTATGCCTAGGGGAGTGGCAGGAAGAAATCCATCTTTTATGTCATTAAAAGTACAGACAAAAAAACCCAATTCAAACCAGATTCCCTTGAGGGTATCTGTGGCTTTTAATGTCATTTACGTGTAGCTTGATTTTTGCTGATGAACAAGCTGTTTGTTTAGTGCTCTTAAATGAAGCTCCAGCTTCGAGGGCTGCTGCTGAAAGAAGGGAGAAAGGAAAAGGGCAGAAGAAGAATGTATAATGCCAAGAGGATGCTCACGTGAATTGTTCTTTTTTATTTATTTTTTTTTTTAGCTAGAGGATCTGCTCTACTTTGTAATCCTCAAGCGGCTTCTCTGTCATTTGCAAGGTCAGGGTTTTCTGGCTCACTTGGAGAGGATGCTCTCTGACCAATGAGGCATGAAATAGCAGTTGGAGAAGGGCTTGATAAATATTGATTCAGAAATTGCCACGGCTGCTGACTTTGCGATTGGCCTGTTTACCCAGCAAATGGAAGAGGAATGGAAAGAAGTTGTCCATTTCTCAGTGATGGTGGCACATACATTTTTCAACACCGCCCTAGATATTTGAGGGGAAAGGGTTTGAAAACTCAGCCCAGTGAGATTTTTAGGACAGCATCAATCCATTACAGCAGATTAGACTTTGGAATCCTTCCTCCTGCCTGGAGCCTTCCCTTTTTAGATTCATTAGACTCTGTGTAAATGGTTACACTGTCCCTCCAGGAGGAGAAAAGTTTTCCAATGCAGGCAGGATAGGCCTTTTTCTACTTTGGGAGTATCTGTACAATGTTCAGACCAAAATGAGTACACATTATCTCTGCTCTAAGATGAATGAATTATGTCTCTCTTAGCTAGCTCTGAGCCTGAATCTGTGGTTCCCCTTCAAGTGGTTTATGTCTCTTACCCTGCTGGGTCTCAGCAGTAGAAAATGTGAACCAGCAGAGTGATATCACACCACTTCAGTATTCTGCATTTGGCTGTTGTGCCACTGCTAGTGTGCTATGAGGGACCCAAAATTCAGGTTTCCTGGATTAACAACCAAAACCTAAATTAGAAGCCAGAATTACGGTAATTAACTCAAGCTCAGTGCTATGTCAATACAGTTGCCAGGTTGTTGGAATGTCTCAGAGTACAGGTGAAAATGAGCTCAACATCTGACAGCTGTACTCAGTGGAGGCATCCCCTGGGTGAGCTGTTTCCAAATGCCACCTGAGCTTATGGCAACCCTGGCCAGTGTTGCAGGGTGGTCCCTTTTCTACACACTTGAAAGGAATCCTGTGTTTATGCAGTGATTCCTATCCATACTTTTCCTGTTAAGTATTAAATTCACACACAAACTGTAGAAGGCTATCACAGAGTCTGTTCTGCCACAGGAATTTTAACACCTTCTGATCCTTCTGGTCTGTGCTTTCAGTGTTTCCAAACCTCTGAAAGATTAATGGGTATGATTTTGTTTCCATTTAGTTTCTGCTGCTTGATAAAGATATTTTGATTAGAGAGGTACTGGGGACTTCTGTCAGAATCAGGAGTTCTCTGGATTAAGTATGTTGAAAGCATGTAGTACTACAGAGAAGGCTGGAAAAACAAAACTTCTGTTCTGAAGTGCTTGTGGTCTAGGCAAACAAAAAAGAAGATGTATGGGAGAAATCAAGCCCTGAGTTCAATTGTGTGGAATCCTTTTGTGAATAATGAGTCAATAGAAAAAAGAAGAAAGCAATTTTTGTAATGTCTTCATTAGTCAGTTGGAACTTTCTGACGTGTTTTGACTAGATTTGTTGTTTGACGGCCCTAAATTCACAAATAACTTACAGTGATGAGATGGAGAGCTTGTTCCTCAGCACTCTCCTGTCTGGTAGCTCAGTTGCCCTATGACAGCAGTAAGTTCTGTTCCCCAGCTCTTTATGTTTGTGCTCTCAATACCCAGAGCTCAGGACCCAGAGGAAAAACTCATCACTATGATCTGTGTGCAGCCTGTCCTATGACAGCTGCCAGGCCCAGAATCACCATCCTTTGATACTCCAACCCACCAGCATCCTCCTAAGCCAGCCTGGCCCCTTCGCAGCTGGGGCTCCAGAACTGAAGTTTGTTCCTTTAGCACAGGGTGTCACGCTGGTTTGTGGTCTGTCACAGAGCTCTCTTTGCTTAGCCCCTCTCACCTGGCACACAGATGTTCCCTACTGCTCCTGTGTCCTTGATGTTGTCAGCAGAGCTGTCAGTCTTTCTGGCCATGCACCTTGCCTTTTGCTACCTTTGGGGAATTAGACCTTTTGTACCCTGGGGCTGTATGCTGGGAGACACCCCTCATAGGCCAGGGGGTAACTGCATCCTGACCCTCTGGGGAAAGAGGGGAATTGAGGAACAAAAGTATACAAAAGCTATCGGCTGCATAGTGACAGGGCTCTGCTCTGCCACGGGTGCCTCCTCAAGCACTCGCTCCTCATGACTGCTCTTCTTGGATTAATAACCTTCACAGGTCACTGTGCAGTAATACGTAATTCCTGATAACCTCCTTCAACCTGCTTAGGTAATGAGTCGCTTCTAGAGAGGGAAACCTTTTTATTAATGTCCAGCTATAAAGAAATATTGCTGTGAGGTTGGGGCAGGGCTGAGAGAGAGCAGGGGCAATGGTGTGTGGTGGAAACAAATTCAGGAAGCTTATAGATGTATCTTTAAAGAGGGACAGGGCATACAAAATTACCACCGGTACAAATGGTGCTGATATATTTTGGGAAACCCAAGCTGTTAAAACATAGATACAGCAACACTGCCTGTCTTTTGCTTTCTAAAAGAATTGGTTTAGAGAAAAAAATTCTAATTTGTGTTGCACAGAGGTCAGAACATGAAGATTTTCAAATTGAGTTATCAGTTTGATTTGAGCTTCATATTTAACAAGGAATGAGTCTAGCTAACATATTGTACTCAGCTGTGAGAAAAATGCAATACTGTCCTCTAAGACCACTTGCCAGTGCATGCCCTGTTTTATGATGTACTTTGAGTTTTTTAAAGAAGTCTAATGTAAAATCAAAACTTTACTTTCCATGAAGCAACAATAAACCAGCTGTGTATTGCTTTTGAAATTGCATAGCTACTTTATTTTTATATATATATAGCTGCAGTAATGCAGACACAGTTGGTGAGTTTTGTACACCAGCCTGTTATTACAGGAGAGACCCCCTCATTACTGGATATTTAGGCAAACGAGCTTGGTGGTGTTTTGCAACTTTGTAACATTGCTTATCAGATATTGTAATATTAAAAAAACACTCCTTTTCCAATAATGAATTCTCTGAAATTGAAAAGAGGGGTTTGCGAGCCTGTCTGATATGATGTTATGATCATGCAAGAGTCGTAGGAATGGATTAGTTTATATAAGGCTTTCTTTGTAAGGCTGTGAAACTACAGACTAAGCAGTGAAAGAGCTGAAGAAATAGCCTCTGTCAGAAAGATGGTATAGGTAAAATGTTAATCCCCACACTGTAAGATAAATGAGATAATACAAGAAGTGAAAGAACTTTTCTAATATTTTAAAACAATTTTAAACAACAAGACAAGGTGGTTCTTGTCTTCATAGCTGGGACATTAAGGGATTTGCTCCCAGAAGCTTCATTTTTTCCCAAGAAGTGCCTGTCCCTTATGCTAAAGATTCATGGGAGTTAGGAAGTCCTGGCCATTGGTTTCCATTCCCATCTTTGGAGTAGTTAGTTCATTATGA
The DNA here is from genome assembly GCA_018697195.1 of Certhia americana. NCBI lineage: Eukaryota > Metazoa > Chordata > Aves > Passeriformes > Certhiidae > Certhia > Certhia americana. The sequence continues at coordinate 25,983,072 of CM031861.1, read as the reverse complement.
ACAATATACTGCTGTTCCCTTGATAGATGAGAAAGTGGCCACAACCTGGTTTGTCTCAGAGGACTGTGAGTGTTGTAACCTTGCTCAGGTATTAGCAAATCAGGTATTTTGGCATTTCAAAGATCAGTGACTGATCATTGATCATCAAGGCTGAAATGGTCACCTCCAAGCAAAACATGCTACAGGAGAGTGACTGGGTCTCTCTTCTCTAAATTCTGGCTCAAAACTTCATCAAGGCCCTTGATTGTTCCACTTTTTGAGCTCATTTTAAAACCTGGTATTGATTGCCTGGGCTTAGGCCAGTTTGAAATACCAGGCTTCCCACTAGTTGCTTAGCAGCACTGCTCTGGTGTATTCTCAGTGCCACTTCTGCATCCATAGTAAGTGCTGTCTGAAGGGTCTCAGCAGCTGCACTGGTTCTGAACGCATAATGTGCTGAGTGGATGTAGCTACTGTGTGTTCCTCATTTGCTGCTGTGCATACCTGAACACTCTAACCCCCTTACACCTGTAGTACACACACACAAACACTGTACATCTCTCAGGAAACTGTGCCTGGGTGTATTTGCCATGAGAACTGTTATTGGCCCTTTATTATAAAATACTGTTTTTTGAATGTAACTCAAAGCATTTTACAGAGAAGGTTAAATGACAAATCCCAAAGGCAGGAACAGGAAAAAGACCTACCTGTGGTTAGAGAGGAAACTGTGGGCAGAAGCAGGCCTAGATTTTCAGTTTTCCACATGCAATATGCCACTTGATTCAGCAGGCCTTGCTGCAATGGATGATGTTTCTATAGATCAGTTTGCTTGGGGATCATTTGATTGCTGTTATGGAGCTGTTACATTAAGAGGAAACTCTTATTAGTATAGCTCCAAGTTCTAGATGTTGTTAACATCGAGGATTTCATAGCTCTAGCCATTCTGATGCAGCTGTGACAGGTGCCTGTGCAGTGGTGCTGCCTCTGCTTTGAGAGACTAAGAAACCAAGGCAAGGAATAACAAAATGATTTTAGAAGTCAGGTATTGGGGAAGTAGCAAGTCAATGGATTGGTTGAGAATGGTTTGCGGGTGTAGAGCGATGATGTGCTTCTTCACGGCCTCCATACACACACAACTCTACACACCAGAGACTTAAAACTGGCAGATGGTGATGGAGAACACATTTCCAGGCTGTGATGGTGTTTCCCAATTGTTCTTAACATACAGTGAAGAAGAAATGATGGAAGGACAATGAGAACAAAGGCAAAAGACCCTGACCTATGTGTGCATCAGAATAACCCTCTCCACATATCCAGTGGGATGCTGGCTGCTTGTGGCTGTACTTTGGGACAAGATGGGGTGGGGGTTCCCTAGTGCTTGTCAATAGTATACAGCAGCTGGTTCAATTTGGATCTTTGATTGCCTGTAGCCCTGGAGCCCTTCAAGCGTGTGTATGTTTGCATGCAGCCTAATTAGCGCCATTATCATTGTCATTAATGGCTTTTAATGAAGAACAGATGGTCCTGTCAAGGTTTCAAGCTGTGAAGTTCACTGACCCATTTGTGCTAAAAGGAGGGGAAAGAACACAAACACCCCGCACCCCACTCTACCCCACCCCACTCGATTCCAGACTGATGGTGGTAGACTGAAAATGAAGATTGCCCAAACATAAACCTTATGTTTTCCTGTACAGCACAATTTGAAGGCATATGCAGATGCTGACCAAAGCCCTGCTTTCTCTGGGGAAAACAGGATTTCCTGGCACTTATCTTCATGAGGCTCTGACACATCAGTTATCTTTGTCATGTTTGAACTGAGACTTCCCCATTAAAAAATGGAGGAAGTAAGGGATTGAGATGATACACCCATGTCTTGGAAAGAGTCATTAGGCTAGGTCAGTAATATGGAATTAAGGAAAGGGAGAAAGGGAACATAAATTTGGAATGATTCTCATTAGCATCCAAGTAACCTAAGTGACGAATACTAAAGAATTTTAACTTTACCCTCTTAATCTCCTTCACTTTTTCTCTAAGCTCGATTACTACTCAGACATGGCTGTGAATGACACTTCTCTTCAGGGCTATGGTTCCAAATTTTTCTTCCAGAAGATGGAATGCTGCTGTTCCTCAGCATTCTTCTCCCTGCCAGCCCTTTCTTCTTTCCCCTCCCCTGGCTTCTTGTTTTTACTTCATACTTTCATTTGGAAGAAGGAAGAAATTAAATTCATTAGCACTGATCCAGTGCCATATTTAATTAGCTGCAGTATGGGGCACTTCTGTAATCTTGTATACTGATTGAATATTGTGAGTTAAGAGGTTTTGTTTAGTTTGGGTTTTTATCTCTTTCCCCTGCACTAGCATCGATTAGGGATTAAATAGTGATATATCTGATTTATTCACATTGCCTTTATCAGGCTGCAGAAATAATTATCTCTCACTGGGAGAGTTTTCAAACAAACACAGTCATGTCCATGAAGTAATTTCCCAAGGAGTCTCTCCGGAGCTGCAAAAGGAGACTTAGAGCATTGACAAGCAGAAATTTTACTGTCCTTCCCAGCTGTTTTACAAAGCTTCACCTGGCTTTCTAAGTGGTCTGTACCTACCAGGAAGAAGTAAGGCTCACAGAAATGAAGACCCTTTATTTCATGAGAGGTGTAGCTGACTTGCCAATCCCTCAAGTTGTGTTTTAAAGGTGTGCTTGGGAGTAATGCACCCTTTATTATACTCTGTCCTGTGGAAGTTAAGAGAGGAGGGATTGGGAAGGCCTATGGAAGCAGCTCCCTATGCAGTGGCTTTAGATGCTTAAGCTTTCCTACATAACCTGCACAGGAAAGGTTTTATCATTGGCTCCCATACCAGGCAGCAGCTGAAGACCAAGGGTGAAGAGGAAGCATGGCAAACTTCATTAGGCTGAGTGGAAGCATTTCCACAGGGATTTATGAGGAGTGACGATGTCACACTGGCAATCAGTAGAAAGTTTAAAAGCTGCAGATGTTTGCCCTTATTCCGTATCAAGCTGGGCTGGAGGATCTTTTCTTTCCATCCTTCTCCTTAGTTAATAAATGCTTTGGTGCTTACATATACAGCAAAGTTTATTTCTGTTTTCCTGGGCTTTGAGGTGGTCAGATGTGTGTATGTGTGATTTTTTTCAAGGTGTGTAATCCATATGGGAAAGTGAAACATTTTCCAGGTAGGAGCCTGCAGGAGAGACAAGGATGAGGAGAGCTTGACTAACTGTTGAAAACAACACTGACTACCAATGGCAGGTAGGAGCTTGGCAGAAGGAAGGGTTTAAGTCCAGAGAGAAGGTATTGTCTATGCAGTCTGGAAAACACTCTAAGGATAGTGAGAGGGGAGGTAGAGAAACACTCAGGTATGAATCAGTTTTGAGAATCATTTACTTGAATGCATTGGAAAGTTCAAAGTGAAAAGAAGGAGCAGACTCTGAGTAAGATAGTTAAAGACATGGAAGCTTTCTAGGATGGTGGCTTGGAAAGCGCAAGAGTGAGAGAGAGAGAGAGAGATGAGTGGAAAGGGGTTTAAGGAAAGAAATTTGGGGAGAGTCAGGACAGGGAAAGCTCTTGCATGGTGCAGTTTAATGCTTGGAAACCAAGGTGTTCCCTGAACAAGTTTGGATGTATCAAGGTAGGAGTCTGAACATATTTATTTTTGAGAAATAGGGTAGCTCTAATCACTGGCATCAATGTACTTCTTTATTTCAGTCTTGGATGCTTTTGCCAGGCCTTTTAATGTACTAACAATTTTCTTTTGAAAGGCTTTCTCACCCCTGATTAATACCTGCATAAAATTTTTTAGTACACTCAGATTTGGCCACAAACATGATTTTCAAGTGTAATGTCAACTAGTGCCTCAACACCTGTTGCAGTCTTAATTGGTTTCTATCTGTCCTTTGGTACTTAAACATTTAGACAAGGGTGTAAATACAAGATCTTCACAACTTGCTCTTCCAAGAATTAGTCACTTTACAGTGCTGGCAAATCACTGTTCTGAAGTATATCCTGGGGCAACAACTATCAGTTAAGATCTAGCTAAGTTAAGCCATTTATTATTTTAAGTCTTTGACTTCTTTCAGAACCATGCCATCACTACTGTTTTCCACAATTAAAGTTGAAAAAAAGTATTCAAATATATAATGGCTTGAATGAAATCTGTCACTTGTATTTTTCTCCTGTTATGAGATGCACAATACCATTAATTTTTTTAAAAAAATTTTTGGTGCAAAATTTACGGCTTTATAGCAGTTTCCATGAGAACCAAGTATGAGATACAAAGGCTGGGCACATGGTTCACCCACCAACTCTGCCCAGGGAACCTGTGCAGGTGACAATGCACACGTGATGCCATGTCACTGTCCTCACATCATGATTTAAGCTATAACTGGACACATGCCATATTTACAGAGAAATTTGAACTGGGAACCAGTTCAGGTGGCCTTGAATTTCACTACAATTTAAGTTATCAATTTCAGCTTGCCAGGACAAAAATGTCAGTTTACAGCCATATTTGTAGAATTGCAACAGGAAATAGCACAAATAGAGCAGGAACTGAGGGTGTGTAACTGTAAATATTACTTGATATGTTTAAGGCACTTGACATTTTTTTAAGCCATCTGTAAAGTGCATCTGAATGTTCACTTAAATTTCAGTAATCTCTGGAGAGTCCTAGACCCAGTTTTCAATGCTGTCCTATTTTAGGTTGTTGAACCATAATTTACATGCAAATAGTATCCGCATACTATTTTGAAGCAAAACCCAGGGAGAATCTGGTAGAGGTCAGAAAGGTTGAGCATATGGCTTGTATTTAGAAATCACTGAAGTTTCATCTAGCTGTACTTGGTGCCTTATATGACTGTGAAGTGGGTAAATACAAGTGTATATGTAAAAGTGATACTTAAGGTTATGATTTTAAGGTTATTCCACAGTGAAGTAAAAGGTGTGCAGTGAAAGGCATTTCCTTTTTTTTTCTTTCAAGAGGGAATATATATATTCGTGGAGACTTTGTTAGTCCCCTAAATGTCTTTGGTTTCAGCTGCTCCTCTTTGTGGAGTGCCATGAGTATTTGTTGAAATCACATCTGCAAGGCAGATGGTATTTGGTGATGCTACAGCAAAGCTTCATTGGCACCTAACTGCAAATTCCCATGTTTCAAAGTGAGAGCCTAGAGTTTGCCCATTACTAGCAAGTTGAAGTAGGTGGGATGCAACACAGAAGATTTCCCCAACAACTAGTGTGTGTGAAGCACAGGGAGGGGGCAAACAGGTCTGAGGCAGGATTCCTCCCTGCTGGGCACAGGCTGAAATTCTGGCAGAAACGTTGCGGTGCACTATGCTGAGCAGCTGAATCCATGGGTACCTGTGTGACCGACCATTTGTGATCAGCCTGATATTCAAACTGATTTCTGTTGCAAGTTAATTACTACCAAAGCTTGTACTAGCCGTGTTCATGCTGTCAGCCTGAAGGACAAGTAGACGTGGCAGCTGTTATGTCTTGATTTTAAGTCAGGCTTGGCACAGTGCTTGTGGCACTCTTGTACGCAAACTCAGGAAGCAAAACCCACATAAGATTGGCACAACCAGTGGAAAAACTAGACTGAGTAATCTATCAATAGTTCCTTGTCAAGATGAGAGAACATTCAAGTGTGGTCATCAGAAACCTGTCCTGGGTCCAGAACTATTCAATATTTTAATTTGTTATTTTGACAATGGGAGGACAAGCATGCCTATGGGATTTGCACATAACACCAAGCCAAAAAGGATTGTCAGCCTTTTGGAGGACAGAATTAAAATTCATAATGTTCTTTGTAGACTGAAGAAACTATGTAAAATCCAATGAGATGAAATTCAGTAAAGACAAATGGTTAGAAAAAGGAAAAATCAAATATACAAATACAGAAGTATCCAGTTTTAGCACTATGCTTTGAGAGTGATAGACAAATGTGAGAGAGATCAGAGTTTTAGAAAATATAGCCTGATTAGAAAGATGAAAGGAACTGTGTGGAAAAGAATATGATAAATGTAATATTTAATTTCTTTAATATAATAAATAACACATCATAATGTATAGTACAGTAATAAACATAATTAATAAATATATATGAATATGATTGTTAATATATGCCAAGTAGTTGCAGTGAAGATTAGATATTCTCAGTATCTAACAAGGTAAGAATATGATGAGTTCTATTTGCAAGTAGAGTTTAAGATTAGATTTTAAGGGAAAACTGTGCCTTTAGAAAGGTAGAACTGTAAGAAGGGCTACCTTGAGAGGTTATGAAATCTGAAATTTTTAAGTATTGATGAGATGAAAAACATGTTTATGGTGATTTTTGCATACCAATCCTACCTAACGTGAGGAGATGTATTAGGTGGAAGTTCTTTAATGAATCTGTGCTGGACAGGGATGTAAAGGGGAATAGTGTGCAGGAATGAATGTGTGAAAAATTGAAACATCTGTCATTTCGTTTTGCAGTATAGCTTCACCTTTGCATTCTCACTGCTCCTCACGGGAGACTGTCTTGTCTCTGTGGTCTACAAATAATATGGGCAAGACCCTGTGCAATTTTATTTAGCTTCAGAGTTATTTCTCTTATGAGAAGACTGGAAGAGTTGACTCCAGAATTGTGTTTCATCTTCAGTTAATCTGTGAATCTATTTCATACGGCCTAAGATTATCAAAGCTCTTGCTGCAAAAATGTTAAGGAAAAAAGTTTTGACAATTTCTACTGACAAATAGATAGGACCTTCTGAAAATGTTGATCTTGCTTGGGGTTAATAGAACAGCAAAAGACAAATAAATGCTGAGTGTTTATCTCCTTTGTATTGTATGCTAAATTTATATATCTTAAAATATGCAACTAACTCCATTAGGAAATTATAACAAACATTCTCTAAATATCATGGTCCAGAAGATGTATACAATATTTGCATAAAAATGGGCAGGTTCAAATTAATTCAAAGTTGTTTAAATGATTTGGTAACTTTGCCAGTATAGAGAGAGCATGGCAGTGGAAACTATGAATAAAGCATGTCTACTTGCAGGTATAAGAAAGGTGATGGCATTCACTTGCTTGTGTCTGCAGCTGGTCAGGCAACTATGACAACTCTATAATAATCATTGTACTTTGCAGCAACTTTTTCTATTTAATTACTTGAAGCTGATCCCAGAACAAGAGGATGTATATTGCTGTGTTGGTGGACAGCTAAGTGTCTCCCATTCAAATGTAAATACAGAGATTAAATTTATAGCAGGATATGGCACAGTAGACTGTGTCATGAGTCAGAGTGAGATAATGTATGAATAGCTTCAAGGTCAAGAGACAAAATGTGTGATGGGGTGATCTTCGTGTTCAGCTTATAGATAGAGAAGCTTGAAACAGTTGTGAAAATGGCTTTTGTTTCTAAAAAGCTGTTTCATGAGGCTTGAACCCTGTCTTTGTTGCTTCAAAAAGAAAATCGAGTTGCCTGATGACCTGTGTGTTGTACATTCTCACACTGGTTCTCCTGACCTGTCTCTGGTGTGGCAACTGGCTGATTTCCTGGACAGCCCCATGACTTCTGTGATGGTCTGGTTCCTTCTTACCAATGTACAACCACTGAAGGTGGTTTACTAGTAACTGAACCACTGAAGATTTACTAGTATGTTGATCCAGTTGCTTCAAGATTTTGAAGTTCTGAACAATGACCAATCGAGTGATTGCAGTACAGAGTGGTCACCTTCTTATGACCACCATTGCAGCTTCCGTTGGGGAAGCTCCTCTGTATCTTCCTGGGGAAGTTCAGATTTTGGATAACAATAGGATCCTTTTGAAGACTGGAATGCACACATCAGTTAGTGGATACACATCCAGGTGCATAGGCTGGGCAAAGGAGACACTTCATGTATTCTGTAGTCTCCCAGCATTTGCACACTGGCAGACAGCACAGCCTGAAAGGACAGTGGAGCTGGAAATGCAAGGCAGAATGTGAAGTACAGAGAACATGGCCCACAGGAGCACTGAAAAACTATGTTTGCCTTATCATATGCAACCACACACTAGTTTCCTCTCCCCACCCCCATCTTGTTTCCTTCAAGGCAAATTATAGATTCCCAAAGACCTTTTCAAGCAGGATATGACTGAATTTCAAATCTTTTCTGTATTATACATTGTGAGAAGGGAAACTGATGGTAACCTCCCTACATGACTTTTGTTCAAGCAATACTTTTCTCTGGCTGGCTGCAGATTTGTCTGCCTCTGTGTGATATTTCCTGCTCCAGTCCTCTATATGAGCTTTAATTAAGCTGTAGCAAGTGGACAACACATGGGTCCTTTATTTTCTTGAACAAAAGGCTGTCCTTTAGCTGTGCTGCTCTAAATGTCTGTTAAATGTGGACTGAGGAAGAGACATGTACAATGTACATTGAAGTTAAATATTTATTAAGAAGGTAAGAGGACTGTGTATTTATTTAGTCTGCTTGTCCACTTTCAAAAACTTGCAGAGCTTCCTTCATCCTGACACACTCATGCATCTCACGTGAGCATTAGCACTGCTAATCAATCCAGACTCTGACTTTTTGAAATTACAGACAGCCTCTTTGTATTGCTTTTGCAGGCAGAGATGAGCATCTCTTTATTGATTTCACAAATCCTATGTAAAGTATCCAACATAAAGACAAGAATAAATCAGTGAGGCATTCGCCCCAGCTTAAGGGCTTGAAGCTCTGAGAGGGACATTGCCTTCACAGTCTGTCCTACCCATGCTGCTGTGTGCTGTCTGCTGGTAAATTTGCCAAATCTCCCTATCCAAGCTACCACTGCTACTGTTTGCTGTGGGAAATTGGTGATTTCAATGGCTGACCTGTGAACTGCAGTGATTAGAATCATAGAAATGAATCATAGAATGGTCTGGATGGAAAAGGGACCTTATATAGATCATCTAGTTCCAACTGCCCTATCCTGGGCAGGGACGCCTCTCATGAGACCAGATTGCTCAGAGCCCCATCCAGCTTGGCCTTGAACACCTCCAGGACTGGGGCATCCACAGCTTTCGGCAACCTGTTTCAATGCCTCACCACCCTCACAGTAAAAAAAACCATTCTAGTATCTAATCTAAACATACCCTTCCATTTAAAGCCATTCCCCCTCATCCTGTCAGTACATGCTCTTGTAAAAGTCTCTCACTATATTTCTTGTAGACTCTTCGCAGGTACTGGAAGGCTGCAATATGGGTCGCTTAAAGCCTTGTCTTCTCCAGGATGAATAATCCAATTTTTCTCAGCCTTTGCTTGTAGGAGAGGTTCTCCATCCCTCCAAACATCTTAGTGACTCTCCTTTGGACTCACTCTAACAGGCCCCTGTCCTTCCTGTGCTGAGGACCCCAGAGCTGGATGCAGCACTGCAGGTGGGGTCTCATGAGTGAGGAGCAGAGAAGTAGAACCACCTCCCTCGCCCTTCTGGCTGTGCTGCCTTTGATGCAGCCCAGAATATATTTGGCTTTCTGGGCTTCAAGTGTAAGTTACCAGGTCTTTGCAAGGTTAATTGTTCAGCCCCTGATCCATCAGCACCCCCAAGTATTTCTCAATCAGGCTGCCCTTGATCTGCTCACAACTGAGAACAGAGGGATACACTAAATGTTTTGCGTAATCTCCCATGGGAAAGGTAATCACAGGTAGGACCTGAGAACTGCTGTCCTTATCCCCACAAGTGGTCTCCAGATCAGTGAAGGTTTGTGAATCAAAGCCCTGTACTAGCTCAAAGGCAGTTCAATTTTCTCCTGTAGCAGAATCCATAGGATTGCTCACTTAAAGGCACATTCAAGATGGCTTTAAGTGGAAGGTGTTCATTGCAGGAAACTGAATCCTCTCTTGGATTTGCTACTTCAGTGCTATTGACATGCCAGTCAGTCAGTCCAGCCTAAGTAATTCTTTACTACACAGCCTCAAGCCTGTGGGAAACTCCAGGTCATGAGCTGTCTGCCCACTCTATACAGAACACAATATGCCACAGCTTCCAGTGGCAATGCTGATTGCATTCACTTGTTTGCATTACTGTAGTAAGAAAATAGGATTTCTCTACAAGACTCTAAGTAAAGACATGCATTGTTTACGACTCTGGAAATTGGCTGAAATAGGTTTGGTGGTTTGGTTTTTTTTCAATTCTTTTCATGTCTACTGAAGGTGAGATGTAACACTGCCCCTGTGTAATAGAATGAGCTTGAGAGCTCAGGTTCCCAATATGGCTTCTCTTGCATTTGCTTCTTCAGGTTTGAAACCCAGTTTCTGTGGGAAAGGTAAAAAGTGCTGAATGCTGAGGTGACATGCTGTCAGAGTGCTGGGACTGGTGCAGGTACATGAGTGCCCAGCCTTGCTGCTGCCTGTGCAGACTCTGACATGTCATGCACGCTGTGTCTCTGCTTTGTAAAGCTGTGCAAAAAAGCTACTGTTTCCATGCGCTCTGCCTTGTGCTTGGTCTGCTTGTTTAGCTGTTGTATTTTGAGCTGATTCTTTCAGTTCAACTGAAATATAGTTCAACTTACTGTGCTCTTCCTGGCTTTGCACCTCACTGCTGTTGATTACTCTACTTTCCTCCTCTGCATGTCAATATGTACATAGTATCACAAGAGGATTGGCTGCTCAAGGTAATAGCAAATATTTTTCAAAATATACAGCTAGGTATCAATTTTTTGTGCATCTTTGCGTCTGTTATGCTTCACAAAGCAAGCTGAATTTCAAAATGTCCATGCAGTTACTCTGATATTTTTCTGCTGATGGTGAAGATTTTTTTCTATCCTTCTGGCAGCAAGTCCTTCAATTTGTCAAACACTCTATCACAGATAGACAAGTTGGGTGATCAGCTCCTCCAAGGAATAAACTAGTTTAGAAGAGGTTGATAGTTGTTGCCATAGACTTCTCTCTCAGTGATTCCTCACATTTGAATAAAGGTGCTTTTTCCTGTGAAGCACAGGTGAAGGTACATTTCACAAGTAAGAAAACAAAAAGACAAAGAGTTTTCTTTCAAAGATCACATGACGATCATGAAATGAAATTAAATCAGAAACCTGAAAGTAAGTAAAATTCTCAAAAGTTTCCACTGATGCGAATGATAAGCGTTTTTAATTTTTTTTTTTTTTTTTTTTAATGTCTGGGTGTATTTTAGGACTTAAAAGCTAAGATTTGGGGTCAGGAGGTGGGAGTTCTGCTCCTGCTTTGATCATCATTGAAGACAGGGTTTATATGCAACTCTATCTAGTATTCACTTTAGAAATACTACTTGCATTCTTACACTGCAGAAAAGAGTTGCCATTCATCCCATGCCTCAATTCCATGTAGAAGCCTTACTTGTATTTCTGTGGGTTTTCAGCATTGCTTTGTGATTGTCTTTAAGAAGTATTTTGAGATCTTTGAAAGGAGAGGGACATCGAAGGGAGAAAGAATCAAAGTTGTGCATTTTAGCTTTCACAAGGGCTAGTTTTTGTTTTATCACTCTCTGGGGGGCTGACTGGATAGAAGTCATGAATGAATGATGAATCCTGTTGGGTTTATTTAATAACAATCCAGCTGAATCAGTAGTATGATGTTTCAGCATCTTTCCTTCTTCTGTCCCCAGAACCTGGATGTTCTACTTAATTCAGTAGACCTATGTTTGTCCTGGGGGGGATGGGACAGACCCAGGAGTAAAACATGGTAGGACAGAGGTTACAAAAGTTATTTTGAACAACTCTTTGTGATGTTTCTTGGTTGTAGGGGAAAATACATTCCACATCACCATTGCTTGCTATTCAAGAGAGCAGAAGTGAACTTTTTATTTAGGTTAGTCCAATGTGCAACTCTGAATGGGCTCTCTCATTAGAAGTGAGTGACTTACTAACGGCATTCTACAAATTAGGAAGAAGGATGGATCACAAGAGCTGGAGGCCAAGGCTGCTAGGAAGTGAGAGAACATGATTGGTGTGGAAAAGGGCAGGCTGTCAGCATTCTGGCGTCTGGCTTAGTACCTTGCCTAACAGTGATTTCTGGTAGGCTGTCAGGTTTCAGTGAAAATGAACATCAGATTGGTGATTCATAGCCAGTGCCTTTAAAACAGCCTCCTTGCTTCCAGATGGAGAGCTGTGGTTCCTCCATTCTTCCCTACATTGCTTTCATCAGTGCTTCCTAACTTCTCACTTCTGGTGCCCATTGACAGTGCAGTACTTCAATCCCAGCCCTTTAAGCCATTTACTGCCCCTTGTCCTCTGTTCCTTCCTTAGCCAGCTCCCAAACTGCAGGCAGTGCTTCCTGTAAAGATCTTGCTCTTTGAGTCCTGTGGCATCTCCAGGGTTCAGGTTCTGACTTTTTTTACTTCATTTGGGAGTGGGACTCTGCAACTGGACCACACTAATCTTTCCTTCCTGCTCAGTTGGGGTGGAGATGTGTTCTCTGGTAACGGACCAACAGATTACTTAGGGATGTTATCCATCACACTGACAGAGAGAAAACCTGCAGCTTTTCTTACAGAGCTGAAGATTTCAAAGGATGCTGAGTGCGTCAATGCTAATCCTGCACTGGGCAGAATGCCAGAGTCTGCCTAATGCCTTTGCTGGTCTGACATTTGAGCCTCCATCCTAATGGATGCCAAAGCGGATCCCTCCACCTCACAGAGCCATTAATTAGAGCTTAATGACTTTCTGAGAGAAAGGCCTCGGAAATGAGATTCAGAGAATTTCCTACTGATAATATGTGGTGTAAGTACCAGGTTGGCCTGCTTTGGTCAGACTCTGAGGTCTTTTAAGTCAAATGGTCTGTGCTTCTGTTTACAGTATCTACCTTTTCTTCCTGTCACTGTCACATAAAACACAAAATCTATTCTGTGTAAATGACAGCTTCTCTTACTTCAGAAGCCATTTTAGGTCTTCTTTGGGCACTAAATGAATTTTAAGCTCTGCTGGTACTGGTATAGTTCTTGGAATGAGAACTCTGTTTATACCCAAAACTCCTTTCAGTTCCAGGTTCCTGCAATTGTGGTTTCTATGAACTTTTACTTTATCTAGAATTGGGTCTGATTGTACAAAGACCCCATTTTTTATTTTTGTTTTTCCTTTTTTTTTTTTAGATACCACCACCTCTTTTTCTTCCTAGATGTTGAACTCAGTGTTCATTTTCCATCAGTTTAACTTTGAAACTCCCGTTTTCTTAACTTTTCACTAAAATGTGAGCTCTCCAAGCATTGAGAGCAGTTTTTCCTTCCTAAATATTAATGCATTGGGGTTTTTTATATATATTCTATAAGATTCCTAGGCTTTAACCTCTGGCTGTGAGCTGTACTTGTGTGTTGATAGCAGAGTATATAAATAAGGGGTGTCTATTTTTTGAGAAGTCTGGTCACAATTATGAGGGTTGGACATACCAATATTTTCTATCAATCTCTTTCTAAGGTGACTGGAATTTCTGAGCAGTTCTCTTCATACTAGTAACAATCAAATATATTTTCCCAGTAATTTTCTTAAAAGTAGTTGTGTAGTCATCTACATAATGCTTTTGTCAGATACTCACTTGGTGTTGCTACAGTGGAATTAGTGTTGGCTTGCACAAGAGTTGAAGGAAAAAAGCTCTCTGAATTTTGACTTGAAGGCACAATCATGTAATTTTTCCAATGTCACCAGCAGTTACACTGACTTCAAATTGGCTTTCCAAGAATTTGGATTCAGTTAATGCAATCAAGCTTTAATAGAGACTTGGTTCCCAAGGCAAACCTCTTCCATTTTGTTTTGCTCTGTTGGATACATGTATCTAAGAGCTGGGTACAGTAGTCTCCCTTCTAGAAGGTTATTTACATGTTAACTGCTGTACCCTCTTTTATAAGCCTTATGCAAGAATTTTGAAGTGTAAGGCTTTTTTACTTTTTACACTTTAGAGCTTCTAACTGTGTTATATTTGCCAAGCCAGGATCTTCATCCAGTTTCAATATAAAGTGAACCAAAGCTGAAGAAAATTCAAATGAGTATGGGTTTTTTTCTTCATCATAAGGTGTTTTTTAATGTGTAAATTAACTTCTTTCAGTTTTTCAAACTTATATTGAGAGTAAAAAGGTATCTTTACCTATATTTAAAATCCTAGTATAATCTTAGAGTTGAAAAGATTTGTAGGAAAAGAGGAAACGCAGGAAATGTTGCCCTTCCACTGTGCACTGTACAGATTGGTGCTAAACTTCAACTCATAAAAGAGAGCAAAACAGTGTAGGAGTCATGGCGAGTACCTGTGCAAGTATGAGGCAGAGGGCTGATTTAGCGAGAAGCAGGATGGGAGATTTTAACTATGGGTGGGAAAAGAGAGGGGTTCTGGGATGTTTCTGAGGAGGTCTGCACACTCCAAATCCTCAGGGAAGGGCATGGGAGTTGTGCCTTGTGTAGCTGAATGGTTTACAGTGTGTAATGCCAGGAGCACCCTTCTGTCCCAGAACTGCTTCGTGATCACAAGGCTCAGTTTTACTGTCATCACTGTTTCTTTCACCCACTTTGTTTTCTCTTTTTTACATGAATGAATCTCTCTTTTTTGAGCTTAGGATGCCATAAATTTATCAGTGTGACTCACAGAACTAATAAATGTCCCTCTCAGTGCTCTAAGGAAGAGAGACTGGCACCCCCAGCTCCAAGGCAAAAGTCCAGTTGGACATGACTTCATGGTTTTTCAGGACATTGTGACCAGCCCACTCTTGTGATGGCCCAGCAGGTGACTGCCTGGGGAGGGGGCTGGTTCAGAGAGGCCCGTGGCTCATGCTTGGGAGGGAGCACGGGATGTGGGATGTCCAGGCTGTGCTCATTGGCTACTTTAACCATTTTGTTGACTGCTATATTTGGTAGCAGAGTGTACACACTGTTTCTTTGGGTTAGGATAACTTGGTGCTGGAACAAGAACAGTATAAGCTTTTTAGAGTCTGAACTGATTTCTATCAGGAAAAGAAGGATGGGGATACAATACTAAAATTGTATTTTAGTGTGTATTTAATAAGGACAGGTGACTGATTGTTTGAGAGGAATGGTAGATAACCTCTTACTGTAGTACCTACAGACCTTTCAGTTACGTAAGCACAATATCAGCAGCAGCCTCAGTCGGTCTCATTAGAATCCAAGAAATCACTGAGCTCACTTTTACCAGATTGATACTGTGTCTATCCAAAATGCAGTTGAAAGCTGTGTCTGACCTGTGGACTCTGAATTTCTCACCCATACAATGTAAACAGAGAAACATTCAAATTTGGTATCTGAGGGCCCAGATCTATTTCGCTCCAGTGATAGCAGTAGTGGCTGTTGCTGTGCAACATTTTGTTTGGACAGACAGAAGTCAAAATCTTTAAATTATATCTTCTGGCAGAGGGGAGGGAAGAAGGAAGAACAGATTGTTTAAATGTATGATTTTAATCATGTGGAAAAGTGGCAGGAGAGGAGGTTTTGTAAAACCCCGAACATTTATGTGGCTTCACTTAAAGATTGTAGATTTGACCAGATTTCTCTTTCTTCCTTTTCTCTTATGTTCTGAAATTATTTTTTTTGCCTCCTTTTCATAGCTAATTTTATAAAGATTTCCCAGCAATCTTTGAAAAAGATGCTGAGGTTTTGCTTAAAAATAGTTGCCTAATATTTTCAATTTGGTGCATGATTATAAAACTACAGACAAAGATCTAAGTCATATCACATGCAAGGATTGAACTTGTCGGAGTCCAGAACACTCCTCTGACTGTCCTGAGAGATTCCAGACCCGAGCAGGGGGCTGGGAAGCCTTGGCAGGGAGTCAAGGACTCCTGCGGCTTTGATTTTAGCCCCTGGGAGAAATTACCACCATTGTGTGAAGAATTACAGACCACGGGACTTTAGATAGGGTGATAATTAGCTACACACCGGGTGAAAAGTAGATTTATGTAATGTTTAGGTTAATGGGCAAAAAACACAAAATGGAGTCTCCACGTGGCTTTGGGGTTTCTTCCTTCTTCTTCGTCTTCTCCATTTTCCTCTGTATCATGGGCATCTTTGGTTGGCTCAGAACAGAGTCCTACCTTCTAACACGGGAGACAGGTATTGGGGATCTTTTGTAAATATAGTATACGTAGTTTGTGGTATAAAGATAATCGTCACCTTGGAGGCTGGGCTTTTCCCCGTGAGCTGACCTGCAGAACAGATCTCTGTGGGTCGGAGAAGAAACTGTACCGATAAGGGAAAAATAAACAGCCTTGAAGAAGCAGAGGAGACGTCTCTCAGTTTTTTCTCCTTCTATCTCGGTGCTGGGCAAAAGACTTTTACACTCTCGGGAAGAACAACATCACATAAAAACCCGAGATGAACTTTCTGGTACTTCAGATACAGCCAGGAGCCTGGGTCTTGTCTGAAGGCCGGTGCCTCGAAGGACTATGGCTGCAGCACAAAGGCTTTCTTTGGGTAATATGAAATTATTAGAACAGGAATAAAATACATGAAACACGTACGTATTTCTTAGGTGTGGGGTGGGAATGATGGGAACAATTAACTGCACACATGCAAGGCCTTAATTCTTGGACTTCCAGAACCCTGAAGCTCGAGGAAGTTAGAGTAGATATAGTTTTAGAGTAGCATATAAAGGAGTGTTCACCAAGGACAACTTGTACAAAAAATTGGAAGGAGACAGGTTTCTGGCTTCTCTTTGAACAGGAGGGGGTGGGTACAGGGAGAAAAGTTGAGAGAGTAGAGAATGGCATGAGAATAAGGTGAAAGAGGGCAATTCAGCAGTCAGCACTTTCCCATCTCCGGAGGCTTGCATGTAAGCACATCCATCCAGTGCAGCTGCAGCTTCATTTTAGGAATCAGGAAATAAGCTGAGTGGCAAAGAAAGATAGGAGCTGACAGCTCTCACTGTTCAGGCTCTCCCCTTCTCACTGGGAGAGCAAGTAAAGAAGAGCTTTTCTCCTGCGGAAGCGTGTACCGTTCAACAGCGGGATCATTGCTTAGTGGAGAAAATGGGATAGAGAGAGAAGGACTTGGGAAGTGCATGGTCCCAGCTGCCTGGGTGAATTAAGCACGGTGCCTGTGTGAGTTTTGCTGACTCTGTGCCTCCATGGGATTGGGGCTGGGGAGACATGGGATGGGAGAGCAAATGACAGGTGTGAATCTGCTGACATTTTGTTTCCACCATTAACAGCTAAGCTCGTGCTCTATGCTTTAACAAAACCCTTTTAGAGCCCCATTAATGCTGCCTTTGTTTCTTCTAGCCTGTTTCATACATAATTGTATCTTGTTAATGGAAAATCCTGAGGTGAAGTGGAAGCAATTTCTCTTCATTCCAGGTGGCAGCAGAGTGGAAGCCAAATCCTGCTGATGCCAAAGACCAGTGTGTTCCTGAGCCTTCATGCTTCTTCCTTTTTTCCCCTCCCATTGTATTTTTCCTAGGACCAAAAAAACACCAACTTGGTGGGTTGTTTTTCTTGGAATTACTGAAGATGACCTTTGGGCTATTTTACAGCATTTCGAATTTCACTGCCTTTTGTGGAGCCTGGGGTGAGAGGGGACACCTGTATGCAGGCAGATTGTGTCCTTGACTGTGCCACAGCAGGGTGCTTCCATCACATCTCTGCTCTTATGGTAGTGCTTTTGGCAGCTGTACGTGCCAATGACAGAACATCTCTCCCAGCAGCTTTTGGTGTTTCATGGTTGTCTGTCAGAGGTTTTTAGAAAGTGTAGTGCTTCTGTCAGAAACCAAGACTGATTACAAATTATGTCTGCAGTGGGTAGCAAGTAGAAGTTAGTGGTCAGTGGTACCTCCTTCTTGTTAACTTAGAGTGCAGATGTGGTGGGTAGCACTAACTACCCATCTACCTGTCAACTAGTCCATACATGTGTCCATAGTCCCACACATGTGTGGGGCACTGAATGAGACACTGAATATTCAAGCTGACTGATGTGTAGCCCCTGCCCTAAAAATGCTTGGTTACAGCAGCAGCAGAAGAAATACTAGATTGAACACCTTTTTTTCCCTGTGTTACTTGGGTCACTTAGTTGGCTTCTTTTTGGGGGTACCCGTGTAACTTGTGAGTTACAAGAATCACAAGAGGCCAAAGTAGTGTAGCCTGCCCATCATTTCTACAGTGCAGCAAGCTGTGTGTGGTGCTTCAATGATAAATGTACATAAATCTGTAGTTTCCAAGAAGAGTTGTATGGAAATTGGCCTATTGATTTACTCTTTACCCAAATCCTAGGTCTCACGAAGCAAAACACTGGATTGAAGTAACTTTTTGGTTCTCTCACTTCCCTTCAAACTAGAACTAGAGATATTTTAATTTGACTTCAGTTTAATGCTTCATTTAGAAAAAAGTATTTTTATTTCCAGAAAATTACAGTAAAAGCTGGTGAAAAGTAAACTTAATATGTCAAAGAATTGCCTGATCTCCAGCTATTCCATACTTGGTATCTGAATTGTTCAGGTATTTTCTCAGCATATGAGAAAAAGAGAGAAGGTCAGCTTGCTCTTCTGTACCAAAACCTGGACTCTAAATTGCGTTCTTTGTCAGCAGTACTGTGTTTTTAAATTTGCTTAAATTATTGTTCTTTGTGAGTCTCATTTTCGTTCAAATGTGATATGCTCTGTGAAGAGGCTTGCTGAGCCCATCCTAGTGGCTGGTTAAAGCTTTTATGCTGCTCTTCTTTCTTGTAGGTTAGTCAGTTAAGAATATTTTCCCTCATGACTTCAGTGATGGTAAAATTAGAGGAATAATAATGGAATGTGATTGAGGAAGCGTGATGGAATATGCTACTTTAAAAAACAAATAGTCCCCCCCAAACAGCCTCACTGCAGCTACACCAACATCTATTTGTCAACATTTTCTGCAGTTCCTTAGTTTAGTCTTGTTTGTTTCTTATTCTCTTGGACTTCAGGAGCACCAAAAGTCAAAGAAAATATCCTGAAAGAAGCTGTGCCTTCTTTTTTTGCATCATTTATTCATACCTTGCCTCTTCCTGTTGCTGCTTGACTTAATGCCTTCCCAGTAGATCTTGTTGAGGGGCAGCTTACCCTGAAAGGCAGCCTGGTACCAAATATCAAGTTTTAAAACTACTTGAATGAGAAACAAGGAACCTTTCCTGTTTTAGGAGGAGAGCTCTGCAAGTGCTTCAAAGTATGGCAGAATAACAAACCATTTCTAGAGAGAAACCATGTGTAGAGAATGAAACATTTATACATATGATGGAGGCTGCAATTCATAAAAAATCATGCATAAGCTTCATAACTGCATATGTAAATATATGTAATTGCAGAGTATTTGAATGAGAGAAGAAATAACTTCCTTAGGCCACGTGGAATGTGTTGTATGGGCAAGAGCACATTCCCATGTTCCTAACCAGAGACAATAGCAGAAGAAAGCTGTCATGTAATGACTTTAAATTTCTTTGTGTGGTCAAACTGTCTGAATTATTGATGTTTCACCTTGTCACCAGCAGCTTGTGTTATGGAGATGTAATAAAAGCTCCTGCTGTAGGTCACAGAGATCAAGTAACTTCATCCTTGAGAGATGAGTTTACTGTTTTTTTCTTTCCCAGGTTATGTATAGATTGTTCAATTAATATGAATGACTGTTACATTCCTGTGATTCTGTGCCTGATTTTGAGGGCTATCTTTACCTGAATATTTTTTTTGTGAGGCACCTATCAGAGTGTGTGAATGAGAGTTGTGGCTTTGCAATTATGTATTTTCATGTATTTCATACATAATTTTGCAATTATGTATGTTGGTTTTCCAGTGCCATATATGTGTCACTTTGCATAGCCTACAACTACACTGCTGTTTGCAAATTTTTTTTACTGAGCTTTTCTTCAGTTTTATCTTTTTCATGTAACTTCTGGAATAATCCTTCCCTTGACCTCTCATCCTACTTTGTATTCTTCCAACCAGTCTTGATTTTGGCTTAAAATTACTCTTCCCCCTCTGCCACTAGTTTTGTCTCAACTTCTTGATTAGTACTTTTTATTGCTTTACTTTGGATTTATGTTGTGTTTACTTGGAGTGTTTATTTTCAGTCTGTAATTGTATTCAAGGCAGAAAATATGTCTGCATTTAAACCCACTGTATAAGCCCATGATGCAATGTATATCTGACTTCGAGTTACACAAAATAATCCATAGATTCAATAAAGGAAGGCAGCACAACCAGTGGGGTAAAGGTTACAAAATAAGTATTCTGCTTCCAAGGCATATGGGCCAAGGAAAGGGACAAAACTCAGTACCTCTGTGCTTCTTTCCAACTTTCATTTATGTTCCTCAAAAGTTAGATTCATGGTACAACTGGTGAAGGAAAGGATTCAGTTGATATTAATATTGTTGGTAAAAAAACAAAAGGTGTTTCTTGGAGACTTATTTTGTTATCTTCTTACCTTTATTAACTCATCATTTTGCATTCTGTAGATGGCAGCTAAGACCCTACACATCTGCCCTGTGCATTGGATAAACCTAGAAACACACCTGTGCTTTGTTAGCAAGCAGAACTTTCTATCAAAGCTGAAGAGTACTGAGAACAGCACGTGCAAGGGGCAAATCAGACACTATCACAGGGCCAGACCACTTGATCTCATTTGGTGACTGATACTCCTGCAATTGTAGTCCCTAGACTCCCTTAGAATCTCCTACAGTTGTCAATAAACAAGTCATGACACAGGTTTTCATAGCAGAAAGTCTGGGGTGTGAACTGGCTTATTTAGGATTTAGATTCTACTGTCGTTTCTATTTAAAGTGTCTTTTTAAAAGTGTTGTACTTTTGTACTTTGGGTAACCCATCAGTGCTGCTCCCCCAAGGCTAGATAGAAAGGGCTTTCGATTGTCATTAACCTATCCTGGATGTCAACTCAAAATGAAAAGTGAAAGCCTGATAGCCTGTTAATGGTCCCCTGGGATGTCCATTTATTCCATGTGTCATTTTCTAGTCCTTAAACACTTGAGTATCACAGAACAAGTCTTGAATGTGTCACTGGCACCACTCAGGATGCAGCAAGAGATGATTCTGACAAGCACTGTGGCATTTGCAGCCCTGCTATTGTGACCTATTCCTGTGATAACATGAATCATTTTAATGGAGATGTCATCTGCAGTTTGGGTCCTCACCATCCAGTCTGACCCATCATTACATCCACCAAATACAGCAACATAACTCAATGATAATCTTCAATTCCTACCAACAAAAAACCGCAAGGCATTCATCCTGCAAAATTGCACAGCTACAGCTAGAAGTGATTAATTAAGAACTGGTATTAAAGAGTTGAAAATTATTTAACACACCTTGTTGGGATCAGCTTGGAAAGAATTAAATGCACCTTTTCTGGTTTATATTTCTTGTCACAAATAAATCTCTGGCTCTCTTAAATAAGTGGTCAGGAATGTCAGGAAACTATTTTCATGGAATTAAAGTATAAAAATAAGGCTTTTTCTAAAGCCTGCTTTCCTTTAGGGCAGGCATGCGTAAAGTCTTAAGCAGATATTTTATCATTACCATTAACTGGTTTTTGTGTGTGTTTAGCATAGGATAGGCTAAAAGTTATCTATTCAAAGGCAAAGCATGTGGCTTTTTATTAAGGGATTTTGCTATACTAGTTTTTATTAATAACAGAATTCATATTTCTTCCCATGATCTTGGAATAAAATTCCCTCATTAATTCCAATAACCTGAAAAAGCATACCAGGACTGCATGGAGGCTGTGGGCTGGCACTGGTATTGAGTGGAACATGGCTTTAGGTTGAGTTGGAGCTGGTGTAGGTCCCTCAGATGTTATTTTGACTGCTCTAACTTAATGTTAACATGTATCCCAACTATAGAAGAAACTGTTCTGTATCCTAAAGCAAAATCCTCTTCAGGATTCTGACAACAGCCTGAAATTTAGAGACATTATTTTCTTTAAATTAGGTTATTCTTATTTTGTGTCCTCAACTGCTAGTGAACTAAGGCGTGGAAAACCTTGAATCCTATAGATACTTCTGAAATGGGGTAATTTACCTTAATTGCTTCTAGATTTTTCTCCAAAAGCTTGAAGGTGATTATAACTTAGAGGGTATATTAGAGGACTTTCAGTTGTCTTTCCATCTATTTGATGCATTATCAAAAGAGAGGAAAGTCATAGAATTCATTAATATAAAAGTTAAATGAATAGGAAATGTCCTCCAATTTTTAGGAGTTAACTGTGCTCTGGTTGTAAATCAGTAATAGTTTCAGATTTAGATAGAGACTTCGAATTATAAAAAGATGATGTTAGGAATAGAAGAGGGTGGTCTCACACTGCGATTACCAGTGAACAGGCCAATCATCCTGAAGTGTGGATATAAAAGATTTGTTTCTTAGAATGCAGAAGAGAGGGCTTTCAGCACTCACACATGTGCATACAGACAGTGAAAAAAGAATGATAAATAGAGTGGAAGCAGCAGAAATGTGAGAAAAAATGAGAAAGTTGAGCTGTCTGTTCTGTATGCTCCTCATTGCTCCTCTTCTTTATGGAGAGCCAAGAAAGAATAAAACAAATGGTGTAGCTGAAGACTTGGGGGAACTGACTGACTATTGCAAGGTGCAGTGCTTTGTAGGATTTACCTCTCCTTGTTTTGGTATCCCTATCTGTTCATGCAGGACATTATTTTGAGCTCTGGAGTCCTTTGGAACAGTAGTGTGTTGAAAATGTCCCAGTTGCTAAATGTCATCTCTAAAGCGGGGAAGATGGTGGATTTAACTCAAACTCCTTTACCTGTGTGTTATTTATTTGTGGAGATGCTAAAGATAAATAAGGATCTTGAAATAAGCTATTGAATTTTCAGATGACCTCTCTTTTTCTGGCCCCTCTCTGTGGTGTATGAGGATGAGCAGTCATGAAGTATTCATTAGTCTTGGTTTCTTTCTGGCATCAGAGCATAAAATTCTGATGTGAACAGGGATAGAAACCTTTAGCTGACAATGAGGTTTATATTGAGTGCAGGAAAATGTGTAGCCATGTTTTCAGATCTCACTGGAAAATGACAAATCAGTTTTAGCACCATAAAATTAAGGAGGGGGGGAAAAAAATGATAGCAATGCCTTTAGCTGTACCACTAGTGTCGTCCAGAAGGTGGCAAAAAGGTAATTCGGTTCAGCCCCTGTGGGAGCTGGCGCTTGTATCTGAGCATCTCTACACTTCTGTATCTTGGTACACAGCTAGGCCTGGAGCTGCTCCTGTACAAACAGCATCATAAAGTCAGCTCTAACACTGCTGGTGCAAACTAACTCAGACTGTGATGCTGTGCCAGCTATGGCTCTGGTACTGCTGGCATTGAGGTGGCTGTGTGGAAGGGTAGGATTTCAGGATGACAGGCAGACTGCATGCCTGAGCATTTCTGTGCTTCCTGGACAAGAAGGACTATCCAGGTTGTCAGAGCCCATCAATTCACTGGCTTTTTGGTTCCTGTCTGGCCATATTTCCATGGTGATGTATTCAGGACATGCATCTTTTCTTCCTATAAGCTGTCATGTGGACGATCCTGCACAAAAAGCCTAGCAATAAATGGGGTCTAATTTCCATTGATGCTGACAGCAAAAGCTGATCAGGCAAGATTAGAGTCACTATAAGTATATGAGGCAGTGTGTGACCATCCATCTCAGTTTAGGCTGAGCAGCTCTCTTTCATTAGATTCAAAGACTGGCACTATTGATCCTGATAATTTGTTTAAAAAACGTTTAGTATTGGCAAGCTTTCTTACAGATATTTTCACTTGCGTGGTAGGGAAAACATGATAAAATAGGATGGTATCCTGAAAGAAAGAAAACATCAGGAAGAGTAGCTCCATATTAGCTTTGCTAATTTACATGCTCATCAACATCCAGTTTGGGCTAATTTCTCAAACCATGATACTGAGAAATGATACAGCATGTGGAAGGCACAGCTCTACACCTCAGCTGCTGGCTCCAGTTTCTCTGTCAGCTCTTGTTACAGATTGGATTAGGTGCTAAAGGTTTACCTTGACAGCTTGTCTGTTCTTTTTCATTTATTGAGCCTCTTGCTCTAGAGAATAAGCAGCAAGTGATGCTTGTGGTGCTTGTGTGAACCAAGGCCAGTTAAAGAATTGATCTTTACAAGATATGATTCCAACAACACAGGAAATTCAGAAGTAGTGGCAGGGAGAGTGGAAACTATTCTCTTTTATATTTCCTGGACACATTAATCTCAGAGAAAGGAATCAAGAGAATAGCTGTTTCTACATCTGTATAGAAAATGGCCCACTGATTGCAGTGATGTGCTTTCAGCTGTCTGCTTCCTGCGTTGGACCTCTTGTGTCAGTGGAGTGGCCATGTGCTCTGCACTCCCTCTTCAGCTCGCAGACGGGAGAAGAATCTGCCTCTGCTGGCACTGAGGCCATGTTTGGGCTGAGAGAGAAATTTGTGCCTCTCATTCCAGAAGCACGTTCTCTCTTGTCTAATGCACTGCTGCTTGAAAGTTCTTGTCACTGGCTCTCGTGCTTAACTTTGTAACTGGTAGCATTGGATGGATATTTGAGAGGTATTCCTGCCTTAATTATTTGGATTGATCAAGTACTAATCTTCTTAAAATTATGTATGTGCTATAAGCTAAAATCTATAAGTGATACAAACACTGGCTTTGGAATCAACATCTCTGTAATGCGATAATCAGAACATTACATGATAAAAGAGACCTCTCACAGAGTTTCATAGAGGTCACATCAGTTTTAATTTTTGTTTAATTTGATTTTTTTTTACGGTCTTTAGATGCTATGATTTCCTTTAAATTCACTAAGCTCAACTGTGATTCTTTGTGTGATTTCAAGACTGATTTTAGCTTAATTGCTTTTTGTAGGAGGTGTCTGTATGGACAGAAAGAGGGTCAGTATGTAGTGTGAGCTGAGTCTTCCTTCAGTTTTTAACTTTTCCACATTTCAGTTTCCAAATATTGCTCAGTTGCCAAGAAAACAAAGGAAACTGGATTGTGCCTGAATGAAAAAATATATTTAGCAATTTATATGTGGTTTGGGCTCTTATTTAATGGGTTAAAGATCTCCATGAAGAATTCAACAATTGATATAGCTGGTATTAAATAAACCCCATGTTTGAAGAAAGCTCCATTACTTATAATTGAATAAAAACACTGAGAAATGTCACTGCTCGCTTCAATTTGTCATGAAGATGCCTCTAGGGATTTGGACAAATAGCAGAAATGTCTTCTAAAGGGTGAAGTCATACACATGCCAATGAGAATGTGCCTCTCTGAAGGCAATTTTAACTGCAGTGTGTAGTAACTGGTTAATTTTAAATATTGCTAAAGAGTAACTTTAAAATGAGTATATAAAATAATATTTGATATTTGCTAGAAAGAGCTGACATTTCAAACCCACTGGAGAGAGTCTTTTATGATTAAGAGCTAAAGTAACAATGCATAGCCTTTCAGGTAATAAGCTAATTGAGCACAGCATCAGCTTAGATA
This sequence comes from Certhia americana, assembly GCA_018697195.1. NCBI lineage: Eukaryota > Metazoa > Chordata > Aves > Passeriformes > Certhiidae > Certhia > Certhia americana. The sequence continues at coordinate 25,957,671 of CM031861.1, read as the reverse complement.
TATATTTTTTAGGGAGAAACCTTTTTTAAAGGGAACTTTCTTAGCGAGTCTTTCATAATAGCTTGTGTCTTTTTTTATGTGTGGATCTCCACTGTCAAATCAGACATGATACTCAGTGTACAAGATAATATATTGGATTTAGCCAGTACTGCAGCAGAAACACACAGAGCTAACCGTTTTGGTCTCAAAATGATAAACAAGTCAGAGATAGAAAAATTTTTTTTCACTGAATGACAGGGTGGGAGAATTTTCCTTCCTGGAAGCACATTTGAGATATGCACTCCTCATGGCAAATCTCCGCTGTATATAACAAGTACTTTTGTCAGAGTTGTTTTGGGTTTTTTTTCCCCAAAGGTCCACAGAACTACCCTGTACTTAAACTGTGCCGAAGATGCAGTAGTCAGCATGAGAAGAAGCTTAAAAATTAGCTGTCTAGAAAATCCATGCTTTAGATGAGCAACTGAGAATCCCATGATTGATTGTTGGTTTATGGGCATTCAAGGGTAAATATCAACAGGTTAGACTGTGAGGCAGCTTTGAAGATGGAAGATCTAATTTATTTGTGTTCTGGACACCAATTTGCCTTGTGCCTTTGGGACAAATGTTGCCTGAGCCTTTCCACTGCTCTGAGTCGAACTTCACTTTGTACCGACTAAAGCATTTCCAATTCAGAAACTGATATTACTGAGCACAGGGGAAATATAAGAGTTGAAGTGTAACTTTCTGCAGGCAGCCTTCCATTGCTGGAACACCCTTGAGAGGTTTGGGTTTTTTGAGGACTGGCTATTGTATTTGTTCAATTTGTGTGGTGTGCTTTATTTGATGTCTGCAAGCTTCTGAGCTGTCTGGATTTTCAGCCTCTTCTACAGACACACTTTCTATTGGAAAATAATTTAGTGGAACTCCCCCTTCTGTTGTATGCATTTTGAACTATGACTGGTTTCTGGTATTGGAATAGCAGCAACATGCTCACCTCTCTGTTCTGTATCAGAGAATTGATTTTTCATTTCTGCTTTAACTGTAGTTGACGTTGGAAGCTGGTAGTTTGTGGAAAGCCTTAGTTTTAATATATTATATATATAGTATATAATATATATACTATATATTTTGTATATATAATACATTATATACAACATAATGCATTATATTATGTAGTATATTATATATAGGTGTTTGTTTCTTTTACTTTAGTGATAGAACTTTCATTTTTGATGTGTTTTTTAACATAATGTTAAAACTTAATTAGACCCAGTCACAGATGTTTACTAAGAAAACAAACAGTGCCATAATTTCAAAATTGGATAGCCTTTGTTGTTGTTGTAAAGAAAGAAGGACCGTTTGTATCTCACCATGATTAATTGTGGTTAACTAGATTTTTAAATGTTAGCAGTAAGGTTGTATTGATTTTTGAGTTTCACTAAGTGAATGTGTTGGCCAGTATTAACAGTTATCCTGAAGATAACAATAGATTTTAAATTAAAGAGATCTTAAGTCTTAATTCCCTATAGTTGTTCCAGCGAAAGCACCTGATTTCATTAGGACTGCTTTTGTCAGTGGGGATTTACAATTGTGTCTAAGATACCTGTGGCTGAAAAATGTGTCCTCACATAGAAACATTGTTTTCAGCTCACAAACTTAGTTTGTAAATTAGTTTGGTGCTGAACATCTATAGCCTCTGAATCCTCAGAAAAACTGCCTGTGTGTCTCTGGAGCACAGACTTTCTGCAAACTACTCCTGAGACATTTGTCGTACAGATGTGTTAATAACTTAAATGAATCATGGATGAAGTTTTTGGAACGTCCACTTAATGCAGACTGATACTAGGGTGAAAAAGGAGAATTTATTTGCTTGACAAGCCATGTCATTTTGTTGTTAAAGCCCAATTTTTTTAGAGCAATGATGTAACTGAAACAGCATGATTTCTGCTTTAGAGATGAATTTCAAGTAGAGGGAGGACCTATGGGATAACAATAGCAAAAATCATACAAATTCTTTGCAATTTACCAGACTTTTAAAAAATTGTAAGAACTTGTAAAGTTCAATGACAAAAATCATTCTCTAATGGTATTGGATAATCTGGACATGCCTTATATGAGGACATGTATCTTTGAGAGCTACATTTTCATGTAATTGTCACAAACTTAAATAGGTGATTTCATTTGTCCCTTCTGAGCTCATAATTGCACATTTCACATGCAAATACTACCCTACAGCAGAAGTCACTGGAAAAGGTATGCATTAAAAGGAAAAGGTTGGAGGATTATTTAGAATGATGGATTTGATTTTTTTGCTTAGCTCCTGCTTATTGTGAATGATAATGCTTGTCCTATGCTTTTCACCTGCAGGTGTCCTCACCTCTGTAAAGCCCATTTAAAAGAAAGAGATACCTGAAACTGCATGCACAATAAAATCCAGTCTTCAAATCTGGATCACAGAGGTTGACTCTATTGCCCAAGCTTTACAGTTCTCTTCTATACATGGCCTTAAAATGGATTTTGCAGTCAGTGAGTAGCTACTTGTCTCAGAATAGTGCTCTTTTATCTTGTTTCTTTTTCCCCAGACCTGGCACTGGCTCCACACATGCGCTTGGCAGAGGGAGGTCTGTCTGGAGGTGAATGAGGTACCTGGCAACTTCACCTGTTCCCAGAAGCTTACACAGCCTTTTGTATCTGGTCCATAGCACTGTCCTATAGCCCTTTGACCCCAGCTACCCTTAGAACTCTGCCACTTAGGACTGCTGCTGCAGTTTGTTGGCTTGCCAGCAGCACACACAGCACCCATGGCTGCGATTTTTGTCTCTCAGGGGTGCTGAATGCAGCGCAGCTATCACTTCAGCCTCCTTCCTTGGGTGGCTGATTTCAGCAGTGCTTGTGTGCAGCCTGCACTATTCTGCTGACAGGATTTCCTGACAGGCTGCTAGGGAACCTGGGCTTTCAGTGGCCACAAGTCCATTCCATCTTTCTCAGTTTCTCAGGCAAATCAACAAGGTCTGACTTGGGAAACTCTACAGTCTCCAGTGCATGTGACCTATGCATATTTGCATGCTGTAGGTTTCTGGGCCCCTTTCCATGGATTCAGGATCTTCCTTTTTGGATGTGGTTATGAAAGCCCAAACTCAAAATTTTTGGGGATTCTGCTTTAACTTCAGGTTCCAGGGCCGTAACTGAGGTCTTGGCTTCAAATGTGATTTGACATTAAGAAAGAAGTCAGGAAAACAGCTGTAGGGTTGGTAATGTTTTTCATGTCTATTAAATCAGGCATTTTAAATCCACAAAGATGGAAGAGTGTTTTATGTTTCTAGTGTGTTTTACAGTGCCTATTGATGCTAAAGTGATCTGTTAAATCCTTCATCACCTGTACTAACCACAGTCCCCTTTTTCAGGTTTGTCTTTGAGATTGTTATCATACATAATTTCGGGGTAGTGTTGGATGGTTCTAGTGGCTCACCCTATGTTTGCTGCAGAACTTCATTAAAAGAAATGGTTCTAAACTTGATTCTGTGTTCTGGGGATTGCATTGCAGGTGTCAGGAAAGGTTACAGGCTCCAGTGTCTGTATGTTGTGGAGTTAAAGCTGTAAGTGTAGCCCTCATTGCTAACAGTTATGCTTACAAATCAAAGACCTAAGAAAACAAAGAAGTTAAGGCTCTCTAGAGAGATTTCCACAGTCCTTTCTATTATGCTACTATATTTTTTGATGCCTATTTTCAGTGCAACTAAAGGTGTAAAAAGTTTTCTGTGAAACAAGCACGCTTCCCTGTGCCTAGAACTTTACAGAGGGGGAATCTGGAGGGGAGAAGGGAGATGTTATCAAGGGACCCTTCCCAGCCATATTGATTGGCTCTAACACCAGTCCTTTCAGAATGTCTTTACCCTCCTTGAGAAGAACATTGTATGCCTGATGTGAAGAATTTAAAAGCTTTTTTTTTTCTTTTAAATTTCTTGACAGTGTCTGCACTCTCATGTTTTACTTTCTCTGTGGACTAACAAAACCACACAAAACTGGGCACTAGAATGTTAACTACATTTTAATTACGTTGATTAATAATGTATTGAATGATGAAAGCTTTCCATATTCCTTATCAGGCCTGTTTCCCACTCTCCCATTCTTTTTTAATTGGCTATGATTAATTTTCTCTCTTTTCATTAGCTTGAGTGATTTTATTTTTAGCAAGTATTTTATTCAACAGGGAATATGTCTTAGGTTTCCACAAACAGCAGCTTAGCTCTTTAGTAATCTATAACCTATAAAGAGAGATTAAAACACAAAGGTTGGACCAGTCATAAAAAAATGTCAGGTAGTCTGGAGGAAGACATTTGTGCTTGAGATTGGTAGTCTTGCCTCTCCCATTTGAGACTTTGGAGACCCAAGTTCAAATCCTATATTTGGCTTTGAAAGAGTGACTATTTCCCACAGGATTGTTTTGATAACCAGACTACCTAATATTTGGCTTTGTTTCTCTCATTGTTTCTCTGATACTGCTAGTAGGAGGACAGAAGCTGTTGCCTCCTTAGAGATTCTGTGGCTATTATGGAAGATAACACAAAGCACACACAGAGTTAAGAGAGGCCTAAAATCGGAGCAAAATGCTTTTGGAGCCAGTTGTACAAAATGTTTTATTCTTCATAAAACAAAAATGCTTAGGTTCACTGCTCTCCAGCACTGACATTTTCTTTGATGGTGAGAAGTGGGGGGATATTCTTTTAAGCAAAGGTTATTCAATATGGTCCACTCTTAGAAACACCATTCTGTGTATCTCTATATTACTGCACCCCACTAACTTCTGGGACCATGGTGGTGCTCTGGTTTGCTTCTCAGGGGTGTCTGGAGAAGCTTGGCACTAGACTGGAGCCTCAGGGGTGCAGTCCTCCCCTCTGGATGGGGATGACTAGTCCTAGGCACCAAACCCAGATATTTCTGCTGTCTGGGAAAATGCAGATAGCTGCCTCTGAATGCTGTAGCAATGAAAAGAGCCCTGGTTTGCTGGAAGGGTGCATTTGTGGACTTGTTACACCTGAGAATTCAGTTGCAAGAGAAACAATATTTGCCAAGAAAGTTGTCTCACATGCTGCTGGCCTGCTACTATCCAGTGGTATTGCAAGCAAATCTGCCACAGGTGAGCCTCTTTGATGCTAAGTCAACAGACTCCATCATAAGAGCAGGTTTTCCAGGAAGCTAGCCACTGCTTCTTGGTGCAGGAAAAATTACAAGTAGAATGTTTCTGACAGAATTTTGGCATTTTTTTCCTTCTTAATGCAGAAGTATGTAGAAACAAAATTAGCTTATTTGCAGAGATTAATGGAACTCATCAAAACTGCTACAACTGCTTTATTTAGGATTTGAGTGAATAAACAGCCTAAGTTCCTACTACTGGGAAGCATTCCTTCCATTAAACAGTGAGCTTAATGATTTGGGCAAGTTACTGTATTCTTCTTGCTCAACAATGAGAAATTAAGAGAAAGTTGGAGACAATGAACAAGTAAAAAGCCAAAATTTTTTTCTTAGTTACTGAATAATACTTAGTTGTGTCCTGCTAAAGTAGAACCATCTGTCAGATGCTAAACATTCAGAACATGAGTTTATAATTTTGAGTATTAGGTGGAAAAGGACCAAGAAATAAATGACCAGATCACCTTTTTCACCTAAAAACAATGTTTACAGACTTTGCACTTATAATATAAATCTCAGCCCCCCAAAAAATTTCCTTAAGCATGAATTTTACTCCCTATTAGAAAATTATGACAGACTGAAAATATGACAGATGCTTTCCCATCTTCCTTATTATCACTGGTTTTACATGGGGTCCATGTAATAATATATCATGTGATAATGGGCTGAAGCCCCATGCCTAAACCAAATTAGAGATAGATTTAAGAAGTCTCTATTTCTTATTTTCTTCACTCTCTTTTTGTCACCTGTTAATTAAACTGGGAAAGGTTAAGATCTCTCTGTGGGTTTGTTTCTCCTATAGAAGTGTATTAAAACTATGTACCCACCTAATTTTTCTAGTAGTGCAAAGCATCCATGAAATGTGAGTTTAATAACTTCTGTTCATTGTAATTACGAGTCAGTTGGTGTATTCCTGCAAGAGAACTTTTCCCCTTCTGCCTCTCCTGTGTGAAAGACAACAACTCACAGTTGCTTTCCTTTACTTGCCAGAAAACCCACTCATGAGAGGAAAAAGAAGGCAGTTCTGAAACAACTCTGGTGGGATTTCTTTGTCACCTGTAGAGAAATTGCATCAGAAAGAAATCTGGCACCTTAGGAAACTTAGGGGCATGATGAGTAAAAGCTATGATGTTAAGTTTGTGTAAACTCATGGCATAACTTTTTTTTGCTTTTTTCATGTATTTACTTGCAGATGCAAACACATGCACCACTTACCCACTTTAGTCTCAGACTGATTGTATCAGGATTCCAAAGTTCTGGAGCTTCACTCTTAGTGGGTGAGATTTGAATGTGTTACTGAAAGAGTTGTTGCAAAAGATGTGATAAAAGAAAAGTTTACAGATGTAGAAACTGTAGGAGTTGGGTTGAAAACACAGCAGCTTTTGAAGTAAATTTTTTAGGACCATGCAATAATTAGGTTTATAGGGACAGAAACCTTACACTAAATTCAGTTGTTATTCAGTTTCAGAATAGAAGTCTTTGATATGAATGAATGTAAGGGGTAGTCCATAAAAACCAAGACACAATCCATCCTAACCATGCATTTAAACACCTTGCTAAAAGAAACTGAGCAACAACAAGGAAACATGGATTTTGCATGATGAATCAGAAAATTAACTTTTGCAGTTTTGTGAATGTTACCCACTGTGGTATGCTTCCATAGTACATTTTAAGGGATTGCAGAAATATCTATTGTCCTATGTAGTGACACATCTCAGAATTTTCACTCTTGTTTCAGTTAGTCCTGGATTAGGCAGCATCAGAAAAGTTCAGGTCAGCCCTCTCATTTCAGGAAGACGTTAGTGAAGGATACCTTGCTGTATAAACCTGGAAATTTCTGCATTGTTTTCTGATCATCTTTGATACATGACCAAGCAAATATCACTTTAGAATGTTCCTGCAGCTTTCTTCCCCAGAGATGACTTAGGAGATGTTCTTCAATGGCTTATGTCCACAAGCAGCAGCTGATGTCACCCGTCAGTCTGTTGCAGCTTTAACTTGGATCTGGGCATACAAGAGACTATTTGACATTGCTTGAGAGGTGTGGATTTGCTACACATTCAAGTGCCATGGCCACAGATGTCTTTTCTGTACAAAACACTTCTCCATTGCTGCCTGTCTTTCTTGTCTGCTGCATTCATTATGGAGCAGTGTCTTCTGGACAAACTAAAACTTAGGGGGGTTTGGCCTTTGTAACATTGCCTAAATGGGGTTGAATTCTTAAATGGCCTGTAATGGTGCACTCTAGTATCTTCTGACTTTGGTACCTCCATGGTATCCAAACCACTGCCACTTGCACATGACAAGGTTATCAAGAAGTTATAGGGTTTGAATGTATGGCCTTTTGGATTGAAATGTAAAGAAAATACCATCACAAATATTTAAGAGAACACTTGACCCCAGGGCATTACTGCACTCAGAGCCAATATCATTTAAGAAGATAGTATGTGAAGGCATTTTGTAGCCGCAGTTGCCATTCCTAGCATTTGAGGATGCAGAAGACAGTAATATACTTGCTAATAAATGCACATGCTTCCTCACCTGGCTACCTACACCAGATAATTTGTTGAGGTTAAGTTAATGTTTGTGGTTCCTCTGCATGAATTGATGGTCTGTTGCTTCCTGCTAATCTGATGGTCACTTTTAACATCTATTATTAGTATGCACCTAAATCCAGTGTAACCACACTTGCAATATCAGACCCTTGAAATGGCTGTGAGTATGCAGAAACTTGCTTTTTAAAAGTTGGAGTTGGAGCAGGCTTTGCTTTGTGAGAGAATTCCAAGGAGGCAGTGGGGTGGTGGTGGTGTATGGTCCTCAAAAGAGAACACACAGTAACCCTATTATAAAATCAGGGTTATGCAAATTTGAAAAATAATTTTTGTTTGCTATAGCCAGAATCTGTGCCAAAGCATTTCTTATGCAAGGCATCTTGCTCTTTGAGGAGAAAGACCTGTTGAGTATTTGACGCTTGGCCAAATGATTTCTTGCTTTATATTCACAGCTTTTGGGAAAGACTCTGGCTGATTATTCTGTGCAAAGTACAAACCAGCCTTAGCAGTCATATTCTACAATACATCTGAAAATGAAGTTGAATAGAAAATCATGAAAAAACAGACGTTATAACAGAAGTTGGCCTTATGGACAGCTACATTTTCTTTTTGACACTTAAGTCTTTTCCTGGTGTGATAGAAAATTCTGGAATTTATTTAATGAGCTTGAGAATCTCATTTCGGTAAAATAAGCATGTAGAATACAAATGTATGTCATTATGTTCACCAGGCTTTTGAAATCTAAGAGTAATTACTGGTGTCTCTTGTAATTCAGGAGAGATGACAAGCTGCTGTAATGACTTACCTTAAGAATATGTTACAATAATCTACACTAATAGCTGATTTCCCATGCATTTCCTGGTTTCTCCTCTGGTCTAGGAGAGATATACAGACAATGTCATTGTCTCTAAAAGCTTGAGGCCTCCAATGGAGGACAACACAGTCAGTGTTTGCAGCCCACTTAAAGGATGGTGATAATTAGCTTTTGACGAGCTGGAAAGTTGCTGCAGAATAGAGTAATCATGGAGAAAAAAAGTAGGTCCCTGAAACTTGCCACTGTATGATTTGTATGTATAAATAGCAACAGATACATCAACTGTTACAATTGTTTCAATACCTGTTTTTGTTTTCAAGAACGTCTATATTGTGCTCTGCACACTTGAAGTCGAGAACTGGAATCCACAGGGAATGTGCTCACATAGGGTTTTTTCTTCCAATCAGAATAACACTGCCATGAGGAGATCTCTAACACAGCACAAAGCTTTGGGAGAGCTTTGACAGCACTGAAGTAAGGATCTACTGAGAAAACATGTAGAATTTCAGTCTTGAAATAGAATACCTTGCTCTTTCTTGCCAGCATATTTAGCATGCAGTCATGTGATACAGCCTGTAGTTTACTAGCTATGCATCCAGAGAGTACTGCAATAAAGTTGCTCCTCATCAAAGGGTAAAACAGTGCTCTCAGCAGCTATGAAAACATCTATTGTACATCAGACTGAATTTCTGCATGGTTCAGTGAAATGTTAATGAAACATTGACAGCTCTGTAACAACCAACTAGCAGAAATCCAGTGCAACTCAGTGTAGTGGAGGCATAAATGACAAGCTGTGGCATAACCTTCAGGCATTTGTTTATGTAGCCTAGATTTTTTTGCTACCCCTCTACCATCCTGATTTATCACAGCATTGGGTGGCAGTGGCTTTCCCATTTGCACCTCTATAAACCAGAATGTTTCAGCCTACCTGCGCGCTTCATAGAACATGGACAAATGGAATGATGGCAGCTGTTGTTGCTGTTGGATGCCTTCCTTAGCTTGAATTTATCATGCTGCCCTATAATTTTATTCTGTGGAAAGTTTCTTTAATCTGTTTCTCTAGATGCACTTTTACGGTATTCAAAATGGGCTTGTCTCTGTGTTATGTTTCTTTCTGCAGTTCTTAAAAGACTATAACCAAAAATATTCTGTCTAGTTTAATTTTTGAACCCTACTCAGGGTTGCAGGTGCCACTGTATTGGGATAAGATCATCACAGGCTCTGTGTAAGTCATTATGATTGCATTCATCATGATCATGGTGCTTGTGTTCATGATATTTGCATTAATCTTGCTCAGTAATATTTTGAGATCTAATGATTCTGTCAGAAATACTAAAGTAGAAACTAGCCTTTGAGGATTGCAAATGCATTTTGTTCATTATTGTTTACCTGCTTACACAGCCTATATAAGTGGCTGGGCTCAAGGAGGTCTTGTGAAGCCAAGACCACAGGCAGTAAGATCCAAGATCATTTCTGCAAGGGACTCATTCTGAGGGTTGATGACAGCATTTTCCTGACCATACTAAGCAGTGAAGTTCATGAGGAATCTCTAAGCCCTTCTAAGCTCCCATGTGATTGTTGTACTTATAGCAGATGCTTTTGCAACCAAAAAGTGACTCAGTGCTACAAGAGGCAAGTGAGACAATACAGTAAAATATCAGTAGTTTTAGAGGCAACATTGCCAGAATCAAGTGTGAAGCTGCACTCACAGGCTGCAAAAATAAGCCCGTGTCTAGAATCCCATCTTATGGAAATTCTGTAGGAGATGAGATGTAGTCTCTTGTAGCTCTGTCCCCCTCAGAGGTAGCACAAACAACCTAAGGCATTAGTACAGAAGATGGCTTTGAAATTACTTTAGGACTGACTGAAATCTATTGACATCTGATGTCTGCTCAGTGCAAATAGACTTACATTTTTCTATCCTTTACCCTGAACCAGAAGATGAACTGGACATGTCATGTAATAGCATGGCTGAGTAGGAGTTTATTACTCACCCCTAAATGTGCATATTTCCCTGTATTTAATTCAGGTTGCAGAGCTGTGCCTTACATTTAGGATGGAAAGTACAAAATATATCTATGACTGATTAAAAGCCATAGTAAGAACTCAGTATGATACAAAAGACAACAGATTTACGGAGCAGGCAGAGAGATGGTTGGATGGGCATAGAAACTAACAGTCATTCTTAACAGTTGTGTCTTATTGTCACAAAAGTTGAAAGATGCTAGTGTTGTTCAATTATGTCTAGGAGGGTAAATCCTTTTTCAGGATTTCCAGAGCTACTCTCTCTCAGGCTATCAATCCAACACGTTTCAGTTCAAGGTCTGTCAGAAGTTGGAAGAAATCTAGGAGTCCTTCCCTTAACTGACAATAGCCACATCTGAAGGGACCATTTGCATTGCTTACCTTTTCTAAGGCCTAAATACTGTCGATATTAAAGGGACCAGTTGTGTGTCTGTCTGCCTAGGTCTTAAATGCCTGTAAGACTTACTTGTTCATATCTTTGTGATTCAAGTTTCTATTTCTTCTAAGAAAGAGAAATAAGCACTTTCCTACCACACATATGAACACCAAAGTTCTTGAGGACTATGAATATTTCTTCTCATTGGTGGAATGAGGAGAAAAAAGGAACAAGGGAGAAAACAAAAGATTTTGAAGGAATCTGCAGAGATAATCAATCTCTGCCTATGCAGAGACGTGGTTTATGATATCATTAGGAGGTGACTAATGAGCAGTCTGAGTAGAAAATGTTGTTATGATGGAAGCTTAATATAATAATAGATGCATTGACAGCCTCTAGAGGAAAAAGCTTGATATTTTGGTGTATATTACCAAAGCTGCTGAAGAAACTTATTTGAGGCATGGTGTTCTAGAGATCTCCAGGAGTCATCTGAAAACCACCCTTGAAAGTCTCTGTACTAACAGGCAGGCATCACGGATAGACATGTTGCTCTAGCTCAAGAGGTAGGAGTGACAAGGAGCAGGCAAGGGCATAACTAATCCTTGTCCTCACTGCTTTCTGCCGGGCTTTGTGTTGATCCTCAGCAAAGCAAACTGTGAATGCTGATCATCTGCCACATCTGTCCCTTGGCACAGTCGTGCACATGAGGATGATATAGCAGATTGAGTGCTAATGACTCAACTACAAATATTGAGCCACATACCTAAGAATGAAGTAGCTAGTTGCTTCTTCATAGCCCAGAAATGAAATGCCAAAAGAATTCTTGGAAGAATTCAGACATGACAGAAATTCACAGTGATTCTTCAAGGAAATTTTTGTCTTGATTCCTTAGAACAGTGCGCAATTACACATCACTTAGCCACATGCTCAGTTCAGAACAGCAAGTATATAAAATCCTTTCTCTCTCCCTGCCTTTTTTCCTACCATCTTTTGAAAGTCCTTTTCTGTCTTTTGGTCTCCAGTCATCAGATGCAAGTGAGAAGAACTTTTCCTTAAGCTCCAAAGTGTAAATTTCAGTCACACTCATAGTTGTATTTTTAAACCAGGAGAAGCAGACTGGTGGACTCATGATCAAAAGGTTGATCATGGCCTTGGTTGTTTTTGGCCTCCAAGCTGAGAGCTCCAATTTGTACAATTCTTCCATGGCACTCTGAATTCAGGCACAGCTACTGTATTACTTGCATTACTTCTGATACTTTGCTATTGATATTCTCACTGAGAAAGTCAGAACTGATGAAGTTTGGTTTGATCAACTGCTTGGACTTGTTCAGTGCTACCTACTTGTAATGCAGAATTCTGTGGGCTTTTCAGTAGAGAATCTGAATCTTGTCTGTATTGTTAGACCTAAAGGAATATATTGAAATTAAAACTATGGGCTTTAATAAGACATTAAAGGGGCCTGGAAGGCTTCACATGGAATACTGCACTCAGTTTTGGTCCCTGCCAGGCAAAAAAGATGTGGACAGGCTGGAGAGGGTGCACAGAAGGTCCAGAAAGATTATCAAAGGACTGAGAAGCTTGCTGTGTGAGGAAAGGTTAAGAAAGAAGGCTTAATGGAGACTTTATCACCATATTCCAGTGTTAAAAGGGTGGCTAAAAGAAGACTTTTTTTTAAGAGACTCTTTTTAACAGGCGTCACACAGAAAAGATGAGGGATAATCTATATAAGTTACTCCTGGGGAGAGTCTTATTAGACACTGGATGAAAATTGTTCACAAGAACAAGCAGCCGTTGGAATAATCTCTCCCGGAAAGTGGTGGGATCCCCGACATGGGACATTTTTTAGACTTGTCTGGGCAGGGTCTTGTCTAAACAGTGCCTTTGCCAATAAAGTTTGGGCCAGGTGATCCTTGACGTCCCTTCCATTTGGTATTCTATGATTCCCTTACCTGCATAAGTAATAACATATGGAATCAATTCAAGAGTATCTAAAGCTGGAACAATAGATAAGAGTGCTGGAATGTTGGAAATATGCATGAAACACTAATAAATTATTAACTTAGGAGGGTGATGGCACCACATCATCTGAAACTGTCAAAAATGTATTACTTGAACAGTAATATGGCTGGTTATAGAAATGACTGACTCTGAATATGAATAAAATTTTGTGACTATATTATAGAAAATAAAAATGCAACACACATTCTCTTTGAACTCATTTAACCTGCCTAATCCACACCATCAATCAACAAGACCACTCGACTAATGTTGCTATTAAAATGCCAGTGTTGTTTATAGTCACTACGTAGTCCTATCTTCTAATTTAAATGTTTTTACAGCTCATCTTGACAGTTTCTTTAAAAAAAAAACAAGGCAGGTAGTGAAAACACCAAGTGAAGTGGTCTCCTGGTTTAAGAAAAGGTTGCATATTGACTCTCATGCCACTCTGAATCCCCTTACAGATCAATGAAGAGTTGCTCTGTGGCTGGGCTGTGGTACTTTACTGAGATCCATACTATCCCTCGTACCTGATTTCTGTACTAGATAACATCAGGCCCTTATAGGAAACACTAAGTGCTTTCTTGTGATGTTGCTGCATGAGCAGATGGCTCAGCCATTGCTCTGGGGGATGACTTGTGATTTAAGCTCAGGGTCTCAGTAAGAAATTGTGAGTCATTCAGGTATCTATGAGCTTGAGGTGCTATTGAAAGAGGAACGTTTTTGCATACATAGGCTCTCAGGAAGTTCTGGTCATATAAGTTGCCAGATGGCGTCAGTAATTCTAAATTAATGTGGCAGGCTCTTCAGAAAACACAATTTCCTGGGAATGTTACACAGCAACTGACTCAGGGTGGCCTTCCTTGTGTGACATGCTCCCGTGACTGTTGATCTGTCTTGGCATCCATTCTGTTGTTTTGCCTGTTTTGCTTTCACAGGTATAAATTTTCTGTCTTAGGCAAATGGCATGGACTCCAGATACTTACAAGTAATTTCTGGATTGCTGTTTTTTCTCACCTGCCTCCTTAGATAGCTACAAGTCCCCAAGGGCTCTTGACATCCATTCCTATTAGCATAGGCACTCTTGTTTTCAATTTTCCATTGAATGAAATGTTAGCAAATGATAAGCCATGCTTTGCCAGTGCCATGCTCTGATTTAACATGGCTGAATATGGCCTCTATTGTATTTCATTAGTAGGTGCTTTATTATGTTGACACTGCTTTTTATGGACCTGTTGTGCTGGAAATAATGGGGACTTACAGTGACATGCCTCACACGTACTTTGCTGCAAACTGCTAAATCTCACGTTCATTAAAGGTGTCTTCTTGTCAGACATTACTAGCACAGGTACTCAAAAATGCAGCAAGGATAGTATGTCATGGACAAATGACTTCTTAGATTTTCTTCTACATAGGAATGAATTTGATAGTCTAGGACACAAATAAGTTTGTTTTCTCCCTGCAGCAGTGAAAAATCTATGCTGCCTTTGCTATAAGGCATGAGGATTTTTTTTCCCTGCTTCCCCAACCTGTATCTTTACCTCTCTTTCTGTCCTGTGCAACAAGCATTGCACTTTCTGTTGCAAGCATTAACTTTCTGTTAATCTGAGGCTAGTGTGAGATATCATTGGTCCTATTTTTAGATTTTAAATCTGTAAATGGTTCTGTATATGTCCTTTTTAACAGTTTGCTTTTTTTTCCCTGATGTCTGAGGGTTTAATTTGCATTGAAACAAAGTCACACTTAACAGTTAAATTTAACCCTTTTAATCTTATTATAATTTTAAGGGGTGAAGCCTGACTTTTAGCTACTATGTACCATTTGGAGCAGCTGATGTTATCTGTGGCACTGGTCCCAATCACTTTTTGTAGGGGTGTACCCTTAGAAATGTCTGTAGCAATCGAAGTTCACATTTTATCTGACTCCAGATATTTTTTTCTGTAAGAGCTTGTGTGCGCAATAGATGTAAAATCTGGGTCTGGATATATTTTCTTCATAGTTCCTTTGTATAGTAGTCCAGAGATCATGTGTCTAGCCATCTTCAGATCTTGCTTAGTTTTTATGGAACATTGAAATCATATATTTGAAACCAAAATACTTTTGTAGCTTTTTTGCTTGTGGGAAAGGTTAGGCTGAGAATTTCCAGGTCCCTTAGGTTGTAAAGGGTTTTATCATCAGCTTCAGCTCACAAAGTTCTTCCATGCATGAAGACGTGAAACTTTAACGAGTAGGGAGTAAAGCCAAATCTTTTTTCTTTATTTATGTACACTAACACCAAGTTTGTTTCATGGATAAGTGATTGATCTCAAAGTCTAACTTTACAACTTTAAAAAATTTATCAATACTATCAATAGAAGAAACCAAGCATAAGTTAGTTTTTTGCTTAGATACCATCTCTGTCATTGAGACATTTTTGGTTGATGTCTTCAGGTTTCCAGATGCTTTTGTCGTAGTCAAATCCTATGCCTGTTAAAGAGTTTTGTAGACCAGTATTCAGGATGTTAAGGCAGGCTGACTGAGCACAAATTTCTTTAC
This sequence comes from Certhia americana, assembly GCA_018697195.1. NCBI lineage: Eukaryota > Metazoa > Chordata > Aves > Passeriformes > Certhiidae > Certhia > Certhia americana. The sequence goes on along the minus strand of CM031861.1, from coordinate 25,942,202 downwards.
ATACTTTGTGTTTATTTAAAAAATTCTATGCTCCTTCATCTTAGTGTGCCCAGTCTGTACCATCTCACCCCATTCACCTTGTTCTGCTGGATATTATTTCCATTGTAAGGAATATTTTTAAGCTTTTGTGCAGCTTAAACAAGCTGTAGCTTGTTTCTCATGCAAGGTTTATGAAATCTATGCCTGTATTTTTCTCATATTTTTCTTAGATCAAAATGTCATGATACAGACTTTTGTACTAGATATGCTATCAAAAATGTGCAGTGTCTTTCTATACGCTGTGCAGCCCAAGAGGGAACAGTATCTCTCAAAGGTGATGTTGGAGCTACATGAACATTTGCCTTGCTTAGTGTCCTATGTAGAAACACATTTTGGATCAACCACCAACCAATGTTTTCTTCTTTTATGTGGAAATTATTTCCCAGTGTTTGTAATTTTGGTCCCCTGAGTGTACATCTAAGTGAAAACTCCTTTTTTATGGCACTGACTAGATCTTCATGGCTGAAGATCTGCTTGCTTAGCAGCTAAATGCCTTATCTCCTTCCAGTTCTGAGGCATTTTCTTGGTAGCATGGTGGGAACTTGTCTTGCAACCCTGTTCCAAATGTTTTTTAGATGGGTTAGATTTCTGTGTTGTGTTTGCAACAATAGATGCCCTCAGATGAGTATAAGAAAAACATAAGCACATCTGATTCCCTCTCCTGGGCTCCAGTAGATTGTTCTTGTGCTGCTGAGCCAAAGATGGTATCATTATTTAAGACCAGTGGGGTTTTTTCAGTTGCTAGTGTCCAGATTCTGGCAGTGCTCTAGTGCATAAGTGCCCAATTTAAAACCTTGTAATTGTCCCAGTTGCTTCCAGACTGGCAGTTCAGCTCTCTGATGATGCAGCATTGTCCATCACTCCTATTTACTTCTACAGAGGTTTCCTCTGCATTAGTTGTGTTGCTGCCATTCTCTTCTTATTGTTGTTGGGCTTTTTCCCTTTCTATGCCTTGTATCACTTGCATGCTGATGGTGAGTGGCAGTTGCTTGTATTTCCTATTTCACTTCCAAATGCTGGGCATTATTCTGGCTTCTATTGTTTTCATGCTCTGTATATCTTCTTGTGTTTTTCATTGTGAAACATTTGTTTTTCTTTGTCCTGTCCTTTATCTTTAAAACTGTTGATTACCTAAAATAACAGTTTTTGTCTGGTCTGGGAGAACCTTTGCTTGGTAGATGTGGATTATCTTGTTGAGGATTAATTATGGACCTTCCAGTAGACCAAGGTCTACTTTGCTTAGCCAGGACTCAACCTCTCAAAAGTGTCTAATGAGGCAGTTGGTCCGATTGGTCACCTTATCTTCTGCTTTTGCCCTCTGCTTAAAAGCATCATGTGCATCTGCCTCTTTTTTATAGAATGCCTCACGTTTCTGTAATGAGCCTTGGAATTCATCTGCCTTTGCCAGACTCAAAGAAAACCAATTCCATAACCATTGAAAATACAAATTTCCTTAAAACTGGATATTAACAGAAACAGTGTCTGCTGCTGTAACCAGTTCCTTGAAGATATAGATTGTTTACGTTTCTGTACATTGGAGGGTTTAGGTAAGTATGGAATTTTCCTGAGGTGCCTCTACTTTTTACCAATTGGGAGCAAAAAAATTACCTCCTTTGTAATCCCAGAGCTTCAGCCAAGATATTTATTGATGAAGAGATGGAAAGCTGGCAGCTTTTTTTTTTTTTTTTTAGTTTTATTTCTGGTCTTGCTCTATTACTTTGCTTGGGAGGCAATTTATATAAATTTGACAAGTAAGCAACTAATAATGTCTGTCTTTCCTGCTACCATACTTTTGTAATTGATGTATCTATAGAGCAAGGCCTCAGAATGATGTTTACTTCCAAATCATCCAGGTTGTATTAAAAAATATGCCTCTGTAAATCTGCTGAAAGTAGCAATGTGTTTCTGAACAAAAAGCAATTTTTTAGATCCAAATAAATGATTAAGATACAAAAAATAAAGTCTGCCCTTGAATGCTGCATAGATATTGGTGGAAGACTCAGAGAATGTTAAGTAAATTAATTAAATTTTTATTCTATTCTGTGAACCACAATTATACATGGAATGTAGGCTTCTGCCTTGAAAGCACCAGGCCCACCAGACACATAAGGGCTTTAACTCATGTCAGATCCAAATCTCTCCAGTTCCTACATTTTGAATGGTATTTTACTTAAGACTCAGGTGCGACCTGTTAAATTCACAACAGCCACAATGAATGATGCTAATTTGGACTAAAGCACCCCTGATCCAGAGTAAGAGTATCCACCTGGAGAATTAGTCATAAAGAATGCATTCTGATTACAAAAGAATACCAATTTTAGAATAAACTCCCCATTAAGGAAAGACACACCTGCAAAGAAATTGAAGGTGGAGTGAACTAGTGCAATTGAAATTCTGATGGTCCAGAAGAAAATGGAGTTTAAAGTAAAATGTTTAAAGAGCAAATGCCCAAGCTCACAGGTGGAGAACCTACACTTTGCTGTGCTGCATGTCCTCACTGTGTCTCTCCAACAGAGGCTGTCTTGCTCGGGAGTAAAGTGGTTATAAGTGATACTAAGGGGAGAAAGGTGGGAATCTAGGTGGTGTAAATAGGTACAATTTCTGTTTAAGGGCAGTCAGTGAACACACTTCCAGGCTGTGGGAATTTTCTCTGTCGTCTTAAATATCAGCTGAGTTTAGTCTAGGGAGCGCATGAATCTCGTGCATGTCATCGGGCCAGCTGCAAGGGAAGACTGAGAGAGGGGAACAACCCAGTAAGATTCTGAATTCATCTTGCCCTAGCGAATAGTAATGCCTGAAAATTTATAGATGTATATATTCATATCTGAAGCAACTGCCTTGTGAATTTGCTGATAGTGCAGGAGCGGTATGCAAAACGGGAGGAGGAGGAGGCAAGGAAGGGAGGGTGACTCTAGGACCCATACGAGCCTTCCCGAGCAGGAGGTGGGAATTTTCCTCCAAGGCAGCAGGAGCCCGAGCCCGATCTCAGAGCTCCAGCGGAGCCCGCAGGAAGAGCCTGGCACGTCCCCCTCCATAGCCGCGCACCCGGGTGGGACCAGCCCGCGCCCCGCAGAGCCATGAACCGGCTACCACAGCTGATGCTGTGGGTCACCACAGTGGGTAAGGAACTTATTTTTCTTCCCTCTCATCTCCTTATTGTGCAAAGTCCCTCTTCTACCCAGAGGTTCAGACTTATCTCATTGCCCGTTCCCTTCTACCTTTAAAACCAGAAAAGCATTATTTTCAGAACTGTAGGGAAAAAAAAAGGGGGCACGGGGATTGAAAGTACTGGCATGAAACATATATAAAGTGGGTGACATGCAGGAAAATAAATCTTGATTGTAAGTAAATTTTGTTCACTGAAATGAATAGGCGATCTGTAGTTTTAGAAAAACTGCTGCTGTCGAGGCTCTGAGGCTGAATGCAGGCAGTCGTTGTGCAAGGGTTTGGCATGAACTAACTAACAGCTATAGCCTGGGACCATTTTGCCTCTGGCTCCTGGATTGTTTTCTTTGGGGCTGTTTTGAAGAGGGGGGTAAGAGTAACTCTCCAGGACTAGTGAAGGTTGCTTACAGGAAAAGGTTTGGAGAGGATGCTTTGTCTAAACAGAGATGAGGACACAGATAAAGAGAGGAGTAAGTACTGGGACTATGAAAGACTGACTTATGAGCTCCAACCTAGAAAGAAGTTCGTAGGCTAAGTTTTGAAAGGAATCTTTGTGCTGCTCTTTTTGTCACTGTCAGCTTTGGTTATGAAGTACAGCAAAAGAAAAGAAGTGACAGTAGAAGAGTAGAAGAGAGATGTTAGGAGGGAAGCTGCAGGAATAGGAGAGAAGTTGGGAGGTGGTAGCATGAGTGGGACACATTTACTGTATGTGGCAAGCAAATCTGTTATGAATATTAAGAAAGAAAAGCCTCTATCAGGACACACTGAACTTCTCAGAGCTGCAGTTACAATAGTACCCCCAGTGTGGATACAGTGACTACGATGTGACTCTTAGACAGGATCAGGAGACACTTTGTATTTCTCAGTGTAACAGATCATGTAACTTCCAGGCAGGAAAGGAGGAAAGGCAAACAGGTTGTTGGGTGCTACAGCTAGCTCTTCCTAGCACAGTGCACTTCCTCTCTCTGGCTAAATGATGAACTTGTATATATTTACTTTTATGTGAAGACACACTGGGACAACAGTTTCTAAGCAGGTTTTATAATTTAGTTCTATTTACAGTTGTATGCCAAGGCATAGAACAGTTTTTGATTTCAGTCTTTTTCTGGCCTTCTATTTCTCTTGGGAGGAAGGAGGTTGTTTTACTGTCGAAGGGTCCCGGGACGAGCGTACCTCATGCAAACAGAGCTGTATGTCCCTAAAGTCTCAACTTTCATGGCATGTGGTCTCATCAAGTATTGTTAAGTATCTTTCCAGTGGTTTTGGTGGAGTGGTGTTCAACGTGTCCTTCAAGTAAGGTTAATGCAAGGAATAATAATTATATTTGCTGTATATCTAAGTCTGTGATATGAAGCATATCTGTATTACGAAAGAGATTTTAAAAAGGGGGTGTTACAGAGAGAGGTAAGTAAAGAGCTAAATGAAAATAAACGTACATTTTACAATCTCTGTCCAATCTTCTGCCAAAAATAATCTCAATCACCCAGGGGAGACATCAATGCCTGAGCATTTAACTATGTAGCTGCTGTCACAATCTTAACATGTGGGTTGCTTGCCTCATTATGGGGACTATTGTGGTCAGTTCTCAGACTCTGCAGTCAATTAGTTTAAAAACCACTTGTATTTCCACTGTGCATTTTTTGTTGGAGCATATTTTTGGAGTTGCTTTATGTTTCCTTCTTTATTTGCAAAACCCAAGGTCTATGTGATGAAGGAATTTATACGTCTTCTCTCTCTTTTATTTTCCTGGCTGGCATACATGTTTCTAATGAGCTCTATCATAAAGGGATGATTTTAGAGTTCCCATCCACTGACAATTTTTGGCACATCAAAAAACTGGAGGACTTTGCAACTCCTCTTGGTGCAAAAATTATGACACAATGAGAAAATTGTAGAGAACAACACCAGGAAAAAAAACCTCAGAAAAAGAACCATCAAACCAAAGGTAAAAAAAAACCAGGAAAGGACTCAGTCCACAGGTATGCATTGTTCAGGATCAAAGCAACTTCACAGTCTTTTGGAGGCTGAGGTTGTATACTAACCTCAGGTCTCAGGAGGCGGTTAGGAAGAAGATGAAAAAAGACACCAGATGAATGTCCAGGAGAATTTTCTTTCTGTTTTAAGCACCAGTATTAGTTTGAGCCTTCATATTGGATTATTTTCTTTTGATTACTTGAGCTTGGTAAGGGGTGGGTAGGTCAGTCCTTTTCCTTTCTAAGAAACCTGAGAAACTAGACTGTAGGTGTCATACTCTTGCTTTTGAATGTGGAGAGCCAATTATCTGCAAAATTACAGTACAGCATACATCCTGAGCAAACCTCAAACACCTTTCCAAATGTGTGGTCATGTTTATGTCATTGCTGAGAGTTTAGCCATTGAGTATAACCACAGTCCATGAGACAGTGTTAGTAAAGGCACTTTGTCAGGATTTCTTTACAGTCCCTTCCAACGTTTGCAGTGCAGCCATCACAGAATAGTGTAACTTAAGTTTAATTTCAGCCTGGTGAATAGTTATGGTTTTGGGGTTTGTTGAATCCTTTTTACGGCAGAGAAGCATAGGAAGGTTGATGTCAGGTTTAAGAGTAAGACAGCCAGCTTTTTGTTTGTTTTGTGGAATGGTGTATCAGCATGGCAGGATGCTTGCATTTATCTAACAAACAGTTTTCAGATGCCCCAAATATTTTGTTTCTCTCCCAGGATTTATCTGTCTCTCAAGACTGAGCTGGCCTGTTTTGTAGAAGGAGTATATACTGGTTTAAATTTAGTCAGTCCACATGTGCAAGAAGATATAGGGGTACCTTATTTTGTTGTAAGCCAACTTAAAATAAACCAATGCATCTATTTCACTGTTACAAATCTTTAGTGCTTTGTGTATCCCTTTGTTGGAGGAGAGCAAGTCAAAATGTGGGAAGGATAGGACCCTGTGTTCTCTTTTGTCTCTTCATTGAAGAACTTCTCTCATTTTCTTCTTCTTATGCCTATCTCTGCTCAGTTAAAATACCCCACAAGTACAGTAGTGATTTCACTTAAATGGTTCCAACCAGAAGAACATTGAATCATCCTTGAAATTTGTCTTAGGAGTTGTATCTACAGTCCTTTATTACGCAAATGACTGCATGTCTCCACATATTAGTCAGAATATCCTATTCAAGGCACTATGGCCATCACTGAAAGTCAAATACTTGGTGGATGTCTCAAAATGAAGACAGGACAGTACTTTTTAAGTCATAAACATTACAAAGTTGAGGACTCTTTGAAATACATGATAAATTTATGGGAATCCCACAGTATGGGAGCACATGCAGACAAACACCAAAGATTTCTAAACTGCATCAGGAGGGAGGACTAAGTTGGAGGAGGTAGAAATCAGGTAGTGAGCCAAGTGTACTGTTACTTTAGAGCTGAAGCCAATGTCTTATGAGCAGCCATAGAAGAAATCCATCTTTCTATCCATGCTAAATAACTGCACAGTTTCTAATTAGTCCATAAGATTAAAGTTGGAGAAAAGGATGCTTCACTCCAGTGAAGTTTCAAAAGCATTCCTCTCCTACTCCCTGGAGTCCCAAAGGGATATCCACAGGAGGGTCCCTGTCTTCAGCCTGCTTGTATATGTGAAGGAGTGCATGCTGGCTGTGCTGGTGTGTAGAAATGCATCTGTGATCTGTGACAACAGCAGAGCAAAATTTTCATCTTGAATTAATTTTAGTGAAAACTGCTGATGTGTGACACCAGGATGCTTCATCAAGTGGTCTATGCTTTGAGCTGTTACATTTGGTCATTTGTTTTGTGTGCACACCAGTTAGTTCATACTGAGACATTCAAATAAATCTACGTGTTTTAATGGGGTTTTATTTATTTATTTATTTCAAACTTTTGCTCAGAAAAGCTTGGCATTCAGAAATCTGAAATATTTATTTAAAAAGTGTAAAATGTGACTTAGTAGCAAAGGTTTAGTTTTTACATGAACTGTTCTAGTCTAGCACTCCCTGAAATGTGTCGGTCTTTGCAATTTTATAAAACTTCTGATCCACAAGATTTTTGGACCTGTGACAGGTTTTTTGTTTGTTTTGATTTTTAAAAATTTCTTTGGGCTTGCCAATAACTTGGAAAATCCAGTATTAAAACTGCCCTGTTATTTTATAATTCCACATTCCAGTTTGTACTTAGATTTATGCATGCAGGTGGTTGTCCTTAGGCTGATGCTCATTATGCTGCATGCAGACAGTGACTGGTACTGTTTGTAGCTTGGTGTTAGATCAGATTCCTCAGAAACAAAAGGAAAAAAATAGCTTTTTGCAAGCCTTTATTAAAAGCAGAAACACAAAGCAGCTGCTGAGAGGTGAGGCAGGTGAGCTCCTTCCAGAAATAAATGGAGAGGAAGGAACCCACAGGGTTCATAGTTAACATAAAATGATGGATGTCTAAGGGAATACAGTTACAACCATGCAACATCTTGCCTTCTGTATCTGGAGACTTTTATCTGAGACTCCTACAAATAAGCATGATTCCTGTATTGAATCCTTAAATCAGAGGAGGAAAATAATGACATTAATTATGTTAATTAATTGGATCAGGCTCATAGTCTTTTCCTGCCTCTCAGCATCAGTCCTTCCTCTTACAATTCCTCTTCCTTCTATTCCATTATAATTGCTCCTCTGCTTCTCTCCTCTACTGGCATGTAACAAACCCAGTGCTTTGACGTAGCCTGCTAACAGCATGCTCAAAGATGAAACCCATGGCAGGTAGGAGAGCAGGCCAGCTTGGAGAGGTGGTGAGCTGTAGTGTTTGGTGGGAGGTGACTCATAGCTGACAGATGTGCTCTGAGTGCATAGGGAGAGCAGCTCCCTTAAGAGAGTGGTGACAGATCACATTGCTGTGCTGTGTTGCAGGAGGAACACGTAGAGCCTTTGTTTCAGACTGTGACTAGTTCAGCACCAGCAGGTTATGGAGGGCCTGTGCCTGGGGAATGTCAGGTCCCTGCTTTTTTGTGCTGCACGCGCAAGAGGGAAGTCAAGGGGTAGAACCTCTACAATTCAGCAAATGTGGTGTCAGGACCTCTCTGGACCTCTGCAGTGCTTAAAGGATTACAGCTTTCAGACAGGAAGCAGGGTATCACTGAAGCATTGTGTTTCCCTCAGGCCTGCTGCTCCTGAGAAATTTCCTCAAGGTGGTGTTACCTCCATGTTGTGAGTTCTCCCAGTTGTGTCATACCAGCACAACTGGACCCATGAGGAGAAATGGAAACAGAGGGATTTGACATAAAAGGAAACAGGTGACATTCCAGTCTTCCTCACCTAGAAAAAGCAACTCTGTCGTTGGTATTGAGTAAATAAAAAGCTCAGAATTTCAATGAGATGTTCAGTCACAGGCCAAATGTTAGCTCTTTAGGAGAATTTCAGGTTGATTTTCTATATGTTCTCCTTAACACAAAGCTGACTGTTAGAACATGAAACTTTACACAATTCTCCACTTGTAGTGAAAAACTTGAGACTTCCAGCTGTTTTTTTATTTATTTCAGCCATTTTGACTATATGATTGTTGTTGATCCCTTCCAACTGAACTATTCTATTCTCTATGAAGGTACAAATGTTCCTGACATTGGCACTGATTTGGTTTAAAAAACTGTTGTACAGCAGCCTCGTCAGAGTTAGTCAAGAATGAGAGTGAAATATAGAATTATAATATAGGATTATAGAATTAAATGCTGAAGTCTTTTCAAAAAGCACAGATTTATCCTTGCAATTCAGATGAACTTTTGCCCTGTCTAATGGGAGAACCGTGTCTTTTAATAAGACACCACAGATTTTCAGCTAATTGGTATCTGAAATCCCATAAGCTTTGGCTTATCAGCCAAGAATGATGCATTTATTCATGTATTTCAGTTGCTCAGTTAGATTTTTTTTTTCCCAGTTTGTAGCACAGCATGTGTTTGAGGGCATAAACAGCCAAACTTTCTGGAGTTAGAGCATCCACACCTCTCCTGTATGTCTATGTTTGTGGTGATACATATTTATATATTAAAATAAAGGAGTGATAAAGTTACTGAGAGTGACAGTAGTAAGTGACATGGAAGGATGTGATGTTGTACAGAGTTAAGTACAGGAGGTCACAAGTATCCATTCCTACATTGTTCTGGGGAAGAGTTTTTGTGCTACTCAGGAGCCAGTAGAAACCCAAACTGCAAGATTTTTCCTGCCTTGAAGAAGAACTGACAATCATGTTGGAACTCCAATGAGAGTGGAACCAGACCGGTTGCTGGTTCAGAGTCCCAGTTCCCTGGAATCACAGTTTTCACATCAGAGGTGCTGTTGGAAGCACCTATTTCCCTGCAGTGTTGCAGGGCTGTTTTGAGTGGTTCTGCAGCTGTGACTTTTTCTGTATGCTGAGGCTGAACTCTGCTCCTGCACTCCCCCTTGTAGCTCCACCTTACAATGTCTGCTCCCCTTTCCTGGCCTTAGGGAGAGCAGGAGGAAACTGTGGGGATACACAGAGTGGATAGGAGGTGGCCAAGGCTGGGTGGTGAAGCAGGATGGAGGAATTCTGTTCCAATGGAGATGAGGAGCCCAGCCAGTGTGGTTTTGGATTACCAAAAGGAGGGTTAGTAGCTGTCAGCCTGAACTCAAGCAACCTCAGGCAAAGCTGAATTCACTCTGGAACAGAATTGAAAAATGGTTTTTCTTCACTGGATAATTCATTTGGTGATTTTGCAGACCCATATGCCTTGATTAATATTTTAGACAATATAAGGAACATGGATGATTTTTCTTTGACTCTTATAATACCTTGGATGCCTTGATTTAAATTTCTGTTGTTATATTTAACTGCAGTTTAAATTTTCCAAGTATTTGCTGTTTATATTTTTTTTCCTACTGAGCTCTGAGTGATTAAAGACCTATTTGTTACATTGACTTCAGCAAATAGAATCACAGAAAAGCATTGCTGCTTAAAATTTCCATGGTTTTTAATATGTTTTTAGAGTTTTCTCTTGGCATTATGATGTGTACTGTGCTGGAGTTCACATCTCTTTACACGAGTAACACTTTTAAAGTATGTAGTTCACAACAGGAGCACTTTCTGTGTTTATAGTCACTGCAGGAACTCAAATAGTATTTAAAACCTCTGAAGGAAGCTTTCTTTAACCCCATGCAGGCACACAGTTCAGCCTAGAGCTTAGTTGAGACACTGGACTTTATGAATCTTTTAAGCCCTGATAGCATAGTCATTGCTATCACTAATTTTTTCAACTTTCCTGAAGTCCCACATGCCTCCTGGCCCTTCAAGATCTACCATGTGGTTAGAAGAGTTTAAACTTTCCCAGAGTTTGACATTGTGCTTTCAGTCTGTTGCAGTCCTAGAGAGAAAAGTCAGTAAAATCTCAAAAAAATCAACTTGTGAATTAATTATAAGAAAAACAGGGTGAGTATACCAAACTGGGTTTTATTTAGCTGTGTTAAAAGGGCTTGTGTTCCAGCTATTTGGAGGAATAGAAAACTGGGAGATGTATGAAGATCTAGCTCTTGTCACCTCATTTTGGGCTGTGCTAGATTGGTCTGATGAGACACAAGCATTTAGCTTCCCTTCTAAAAGCTATTTTCATTTTTTATTTGCTAAATTTTGGACAAGGCATAGGTTTTTTATTTCTTACCTTCTTATTTTGATTCCCACACAATTTTTTCCTCTCTTGTGTGCCTTGCTGCATACATATATATGTGTGTCGGAAAATTAATGAAAGGGAAAATAAGTGGAAAACCCCTTTACTTTAGACATGTTGTCTTCCCTCAGAGGATGCAGTTACCCAAAATGGTACACTGCTCAGGGCTTGCTCGTGATTTTATGTGATAATATTTTAATTGCCTATTTTGTATAGAGATTACCATTTTTCAGGGAATTGTGCTGCATGTGAGTGCACAGGTGATCACCTTTGGTAAATCTAGCCAGTAGTTATTTTTCAATTAAGTTTCAGAAGAAATTACAACCACTTTTGTACTAAGATATATGTAGAGTAAGCTGGAGAAGTTATTTTATTAGTGGTAGGACTTGCTTTGTGGCTGCAAAAAGAAGGATTGATGAGAAGCAACATCCTAATTAATACTGTTATTGATATTCTTCCACTGTGAAAGGTGAGGGGTAACTTATATCAAGTTGTTGTCATTTAATCCCACCCAGCAAAAAAACCCCATGCAGCCATGCACTCGCTCCCCCACCAGCTGGAGTGGGGGGAGAATCAGAAGGCTGAAAGTCAGAAAACTCATGCATTAGGATAAAGACAGCTTGGCAGGGAAAGCAAAAGTCGCGCACACAAACAAAACAAAACAAAGATTTTGTGCACCGCTTCCCATAGACAGACAGGTGTCCACCCATCTCCAGGAGAACAGAGCCCCATCACATGTAAGGCTTACTTGGGAAGACAAACCTTATCACTCCCAACGTCCCCCATTTACTTTTTCTTCACCCCACTTTATATGCTGAGCATGATGCCATATGGTCTGGAATAGACCATTCCCTTTGGTCACTCTGGGTCACCTGTCCTGGCTGTGTCTTCATCTCAACCTCCCATGCACCCCCAGTCCCCTCACCACCGTGGCAGCATGGAAAGCAGAAAAGACCTTGGCTCTGTGTGAGCCCTGCTCAGCAAAAATCAAAAACCTCTCTATGTTATCAACCCTGTGCTCAGCACTGATCCAAAATACCCATACCAGCAGCTGTGAACAAAATTAACTCTGCTTCAGCCAAAACCAGCACACAAGTAAATGCAGAATTTTTGCAAATTTGCAGAGATAGAAGTGTTGATTCTTTTGCTGGTGTCTAAGGGCTCTTGAGACTGAGTGAACAGAGAGGTCAACATCTGGGTGATATTTAGCTTGTGTCTCCAGCTTGTGTGCCCATCTCAACCTCTCTAGGCAACCCCCAAGTGTTAGCATGGTCTCATCTCAGTTGCATCAGTCCTACTGCAGGGATGCTTTAGAATGATCTAGGATAAAACTTCCTTTGTTTGTATATAATTTTAATGTTTCAGATATGATGTGACCCTTTACAGCTTGTGTTAGGTACAACAAAAGATATGATGATTGCTGCAGACGTGCGAGAAAGGGATCAGTCTCATAGTGGGGTCAAAAGGAAGGCTGGCTGGGGCAGAAGAAGTGTTCTGGGAAACTCTTAGTCTGCTGGGTTTTTTTCCTAAATCTTTCCCAATAGTCACTGAAGCAAGAATCTTGTGAAATCAACCTGTAGGATTAGACACCTGAATTTAGACTATGTGAATACACCCTGATCTAGCTTAGGAATGCCTGCTTTCCAATTTCCACAAGGGAAAAAGTGCTCAACGCCAGCCTTGTCAGCTCCGTGTCAGTGAGCTGGCAACTGCCTAATGAATTGGTATTACTGTGAAAACACCTACAATCCCATTTTACTAACTAGAAAAACATTTGATTTAGCTGTCATTTAGTTCTGATTTTGATAGTTTCTTATTTTGGGAACGTGTTAGTTTTTTTGTGTACAGTTAACAGAACTTGTAACAGTTTTAAAGGACAAATTTATCAAATTTTATCATTGATGTTATGGTGCTGAGGAATAAGAGATACACTATGATGTTGTGTGGTGTTCTAGTGTTCCCTTTAGCCCTTCAGACAAAATAGTCTGTTTTCAACTTTGACCCATGCCATGTACTGAGTGTTGTTAACAGGAGGTGCTCTTAAACGTTTAAGGATAGGACTGAATATGTTCTGAAGGTGGAGAGTGGAGGTTTACATTAATCATCTTAAAGGAAGACAGTAAAAAAGTTTTGAACCCTGGCTTAAATTTTATGCACAAAATGTTTCATACTCTCTAGCATACACAGAAGTGTTCCCATGAGGTTTTAAAGAAACATCAGCTACACACAAGAATATTCTTCAGCATGTCTTTTCATTCTTTGTGACACAAATACATGAAGGCGTAGGAAATAAATCTGACCAAAATACCTTTGCATAGTATTTCTGAAATTTGCAAAGAGAAAAAGTATTGCAAGCACCATTTTCCTGGTTTTTAAATTCTCCAAGCTCAGGTTTCACAGATAGGGTTAAAAATCATCAAATTAAACATATTTATGAGCCATCTGGTTTCTGAGTCTTTCCAGTTTGTGTTTGCTATCCTGGGTAACTATTAAGTCATTTTTGTTGCTGTAATTTTCATGTCATTACATGGCTCCAGAAACTGAATGTTTAAGAAAAACACTGTAGAGAACTGAATTCAGAGTAGAATTATAAGCACTGGCAGCACTGGAGACATTTGTCATTCTTTCAATCAACCTAACATACTACTAAAAGTAAATGTACAAAATAAATCCGTTTTTTCTCTTAATGTGTGTTTAAGTTAGGCAATGCAGTCTTTCAGCTCTATTTGCCTACCTTTCTTACAGTATGGTAAGGTGAGAGACTTTCTAGGGCTAGTTTTCAGCCACAAGTTGTCCCTATGATTTAAGGAAGACTCCTTAGCCTTGGTGTCATAATTCTTGTCCTAATTTACCTTTCTGGGCTCCTTTATTCAGATGTGGTGAGCTATAAAACACTGTATGTTCTAGTTCCTTCAAATAGATCCACTGCACAGAATTACAGAAATTTTTTTCCCTTTTTATAGTAAAATATAATTAGGGAGAATCTATAACTCCATTTCAGTGGAAATTTGCTTTGAAAAAAAAATGACAATTTCACATTGAATGTTGGGTTACCGATGAAGTTTTCTAGCAGCATTGGCTTTTCCATTGGTAAAGGGCACAAAAGTGTTTTCCTTAAAAGTGTACATTTGTATTACTCTTCCATGAAGTATCCTTATCTGCTTCTGAGAAGGTATACACAGATGTAAAATTTTCTATTTTTTCTATTTTGACCTGATTGATATTCTTCATGCCAGCTCGGTCATTTGTAACACTGAATCAATTTTCAGAGTATCGTTTCATCTTAGGAAGAAAGAGAGAGGATGCCTATAATTGCTGGTGTTTGCTTTCTAGGTGCAACCAAATGCTTGTGCTATTTGAAGGAAGTGCAGTTTGTGAATGCTGCTAAAACACACCAACAGTTTCTCTTTCTCACTCTGCCTTAATGTTGTTGCAGAGCTATGTTCTGTTACCAGTTTTCTGAAGTCAAATTCAGTTTTATGGGTTTTGGAACCCTTCTGACTACTTTGTGTGCTGTGCAAAGCCACTTCCAATTCCCTGCATTTTGTCATCCCTGCTGCCCATCTTGCTCTTTTGTGTGTGTCTTGGTAACTCTTACACACAGTGGATAGGACTACCTGGCATGCTGAGCTCAGTGAAGGATGCACTGGCATCTTTAGGTCTTATAAGAAGTACACAACTTATTTATCTCCTTTTCTTACTTGCACCTGGCATGAGCTTTAAAGAATGCAAAAAAACCACCTCATGACTTTATGCTTTTACTTTCAAAGTCCAGATTCCCAGATGCATAAAGAGGAAGGAATAAGCGTATGCAAAAAATAAAGCACCCTTACTCTGGCTCTGTGTGCTTTAGAGCCAGAAGTTACAGGAGCCAGCAATGATGCAGGGAAGACATTTGAAATCTTGGCTGACAAACTGTTTAGTACACTGCTTAAACTTGTGCTCTGTTTCACATTCTACCTCCTTAGCCTGCTCCGAGTGTTTGTTTGACTGCTTTCCTCTTCTGGAGTCCAGCTGGCATTGAGAGGCTCAGCTGTTAGGAAGCACATTTGGGAATCTCAGCTGGCACTGGCAGACTCCACATGCTGCTGGAGTGCTTGTTGGCAAAGCTGAGGTCCCTACCTTGAAGCTGGCAACAATTTCTAACTGAGGCTGTGAGGAAGATGTCTGAAAGGTGTTTGACTCTAGAGCTACAAGGCTGTGCTGGGGAGATTTAATAAGAGGGGTGTTTGTCCACCTTCATGGGAGCAGTAACCGCAATGTCTTCAGACACACAAGCCTGGGTACTGCACTGTGTGCCCTCAACATGTTGATGTGCAGATATAACAGTGTCCATGACTGTCTTCAAAGCCAGGAACAGGCCTCCCTGTGCCCTGCATGCTGCAGCCTGCTCCTTCACAAGGTTGTACCATGAGGCCTGCCTTAGTGGTGTCCTGGGAGCTGAGCTGGCTTCCCATCACCCTTGAGAGTAACTTCAAAAGCTAGTCATCTCTGAGAAGGCTCTGAGTGTAGAAGACAGTGAAGTAGATATTCGATGTCCCAATGAAAACTACTTCTACCCAGGCATCCAGAGATATTGAGATATAGGAGGATACAGTAACACAATCAAAACACTATGGCAGGGTATGTGGCATTGTTTTCTAACACGAGGTTAAATTACTTCCTGTGTGGAGGAATACACATAGGTATAGATGTATACATTTCTTTGATTGTGTGCATGTGTGTGACTTGATTATGTATGAATGTTGTTAATGTAAATCTGTAGTTGCCACTGCTATAATCATTGTAAATCCTATTGAATTAATTTCTTTATAATTGTTAAATCAGCTAATGATTAAGCACTGCTAAACCCTTCTGCCACCTTATCTTTTGCGTTTATAGACTTTGATTCTGATTTGATTTTCCTATTTTTGTTTCATTCTTCTGGTAAGTAATAGAGCAAAATTTGCCACTGAACTCTGTTAAAGTTACAAATTCATATGAAAACTTGCTTTTTACCAAAACATTTAACTCCAATTCTTTAAACGGCGCAAAACACTTATTTGCAACAGAAGGCAATGCAGATAAAATCATAGAATTTTTTTAGGTTGGAAAATACCTTTGAGTTGAGCTGTTAATCCAGCACTGAATGATGTCCCCAACTGCCAAATCAACACATCTTTTGAATGCTTTCAGAGATGGTGATTCCTCCACTTTCCTGGTCTGCCTGTTCCAGGGCCTGAATACCCTTTCAGTGAAGAAACTTTTCCTAATGTCCAATATAAACTTGCCCTGGCACAACTTGAGGACATTTTTTTCTTGTCCTGTCATTTTTTATCTGTCAGAAAAGATGGAATCTCTTTTTAGGTAGTTGTAGACTACCTAAAGGTAAGGTCTCCCCTCAGCCTTCTCCAGGCTAAAACCCCAGCTCCCTCAGCCTCTCCTCATTAGACTTGAGCTCCAGAGCCTTCACCAGCTCCATTGCCCTTCTCTGGACATGCTCCAGCACCTCGATGTCTTTCTTGCCGTGAGATGCTTCAACATGTGCTTCCAAAAGAATTTACTATCTACTATTGACTGTGCAGTTCTCTCAGTGTGCATATGTTGTGCTCTGTCACACCTTCTCATTACTGTAAATAAAGTGATGTTCATACTCTGCTTGAAAGGAAACAGTAGCTTTTATTGACCAGGTAGCTGGCTGTTGTGGCAACAGGGATTCTTGGAAATTCTTGGGACACTTCTGGTATTTACAGTGTCATTTGCAACTTCTTGACCCAGAGATGTTGAGGCTTTTTCAGGGAAGGCTGGCACAGAAAGGACATGTGATTCTGTGAGAGATCTGGAAGAAGTTGTGTTGAACAGTCTCCTCTGTTGGGATGATATCTAGTTGAGTACTAAGTGGGTAATGAGAACACTTGACAAAGACACACAGAAAAAGCCAGTACTATTCAAATATGTATTTGGTCTTTTCCTGTGGATGATAGCCTGCCAATTACAGCTACAATTTCAGGCTGTTTAGAACTGAAAGGGTAAAATGATATGCTGGATGAATAGTCCACGCATGGTCTAAATGTACGGAAACTGACAGGTGTGCTGCATTTGGTGGGCGTGACAAGTCAAAAAACCCATCCTTGGTCTGGTAGTGCCTTTCTGGATATTAGAAGAATGTGCACTGGAAACGTAGGAATTGTGTGGAATTAAAGAGCCTTTCAGGCAGTGTCTGTGTTAACTGTTATAAACTACCTGCTGCTGTGAGTAAAGGACTTTAGTATTTTATTAAGGACTACATGTTGATATACTGCACTGGGGGCAGATTAGCTTTAGGACTTGTGATTCAGG
Organism: Certhia americana; assembly: GCA_018697195.1. NCBI lineage: Eukaryota > Metazoa > Chordata > Aves > Passeriformes > Certhiidae > Certhia > Certhia americana. The sequence continues at coordinate 25,925,029 of CM031861.1, read as the reverse complement.
CTTTTAAAGAGGATGAACAGAGAAGAAAACTGCACAAACTCTTGACCTTGTGCTGTTTGTTTTCCTTCTTGTGCTGCCTTGTGTCTGGGGAGCAAAGAACGAAGGCTGTCTGCTGTTCCTATGTTGTTCATCTGAGGACTGAAGAATAGAAATCTCATCTTTCTCCCTTGTGTGGACAGGTCTGGACTGGCTCTTTGTCAGTGAAGAAACTGTAGCCCCAGGTGAGCAGTAGTCAGACATTGATCTTTAGGGACACTGTACTGGAATATGTAACACCTTTCATAATTCTCTGATAAAAGCCTGGCTAGAGCTGAAAGGAGCTGATGATCTCCTGCCATTTCATCTATCACCTCCAGAGACTGAGTGCTCTACTTGTGATTCCGAAAGAGCTTAGTACATCAAAAGGTAAGTGTTGGTAAAAGGGTCTGGCCTCCAGCAGCCACAATGTTTCATGGATTCACTCTAATAGAGCACAGTTTTATTTTCTCCTGCACAAACCTAAGAGCTTGATATGAGATATTCAGAGAATTCGATATTTATGTGTTCTGCTCATATGCAGTGGTTTTTCTGCTTGTTTGTCATGTAAATAAGCACTTTCCAGATATATCCAGAAATGCATCCAATTATGTTTCCTTACTGCCTGTAAATTAAATAGCTCAGGACTGTCCCCAATCATTTTCTTTCAGGTACTACTTTTTTCATTAATGTTTAATCAAATTACCCATGGTCTGAAAGGAAGTCAGAAATTTTTCTAAGAACCTTTGTTTCTTTGCAGACACCCATTCTGCTTTTTCTTGTTTTAATATTCTTGCACTGTTTTCATACTGGGGTGATTTTTTGTTGTGACATTCTCATCTCCATCATGAGGCTTGAGATATACTGAAACATATTAGAAAGGAATTAATGGCAGACCCCCTTTTCTTAAAACAGATCAGATTGGTGCTGGTATGGTCTATGACCTATCAACCATTTGGATTTTCTACTACTCATTCCCTTCCATGATGCCATCTGAATGTAAGAATAAAAGGATATTTTCAAAGCAGATCACAGGTGTTAAAAGTACCAGAATAGACCCAATATTGTTGTCTGTGCCAGCCAGTAAATTCATAAAGTTGTTAAACCCTTAAGCTTGCTCTTGCAGTAATGAGAGACAGTAATCTGAGGGCCTCTTCAATGGCTGGATAGACATTCCCAACTTTGCTTTTTCTGTTTTGGGACTGATTCTGAAGAGGTCCTTTAAAGGAAAGGAGGAGCTCATTCTATGCAAGGACTTTGTGTCAGAAGTAAACTAAAAGCCTCTAAAGGAAATATCCCCACTTAGCTGCTTTCCAGTCAGAAGCGTGGTATTGTAGCCCAAAGATTTCATCTCTAAACCATGCTTCACTCTCTAAACCACACCTTACTCTCTTGAAATCCAAAAATGAAATGAAATGAAATGTAAAAATAAGCAAGGATCCTTTCAATTCTAATCATTCTTTACAATACATCTGTCTGTCTTCTGTTTCATATGTTCTGAGAGCAGTGGAAGCATCTGACTGATCATCCCCACTGCCTTCTACATTTCTTTACTAGGGGAAAATAAATGATAAAACTGAAATGTAGGTGATTGTTTTTCTTTTTGCAAAGTTATTTTCTTACCAAAAACAGAGTGGTACAATTCATGCATCTTGGTTATGTTGTTTTAGGCCATGAGCAAAAGCTGTCTTATTTTTTCCACACAAGGGTGATTTTTTTGGATCAAAAAATAAAGTTCAGCTCTTGGCACAAATGACAGAAGTGTCTTTAAAAATAAGAAAACACTTTGCCAAAAAACAATAAGGTAGTTTAAGTCATCCCTGACTTTTAGTCCTTTCTGGAAGTTCTGAATTCCAGGGCTGTCCCACCCACTTAAATTCTGTTACACAAAGTTCATTGCTCACAACAGTAATTCCAATTGCGGTTTGAAAGAAGATTCTACACCTCTTTCATTTTACTGGTTGTGAGTGAAGATATTCATACTGGAGAGTCATCTTTCAGATGGCAAATGCTTTGAATGAGCTTAGTCCTAGTATTTTTCATAAGAGACCTGTACAGATCTTAGACTGCCCAGACTCACCTTCCTCAGAAAGCTTGGCTCTCGTGCTACTCTGAAGCAGTAGACAATGAAACCATCACTCTTTTTAATGTTCAGCATACCATCAGGACTCCATGTTTATTAAACTGTCTCACTATTAGGAAGACTGTTTATATTGGTGCTGAGATTCACATTAGCATTCCAGTCCTGTCTGCACAGATTGATTTCCTGATGACTACTCCAAGTCTTTACTTTTTTCCTCCAGGTCCCAGCTAGTTCACAGTTTTTCTTTCCAAGGTTTCACCAACTTCATATATACTTTGCCCTAAAAATTGGCTTCCTAGCCGTGCCACTGGGGTTTGTCAGGCCTCTCAGTGACGATGGACATCCAACCCGTTTTCATGCTTCTTGTCCTGTTGCTGTTGAAGAGGGCCTTCTTGGTCTCTGAGGTTCTTCCTTGACATATTTGTCCTTCTGTCTGAGACCTTTCCTTTACCTTCTTAATTTTTTACCTCCTTGGACTGGAACTGGTGTCTGCCAGCTCCAGCACTGTCATTGTCTTCAGCTTTCCCTGCACTGCTGAGTCTGAGGTAACCTGTAACTTGCTGTTCCTGTAGTTGCCACTTTTTGCCACTGATTTTGGTAGCCGTGCACAGACCTGTGAATGCTCCTCTGTATTCAGTGCACTTGTGTCCAAAGCCACAGCAGCTTGTGTACCCTGACACTTCCCTTTTTTGCACTCCGCTCAGCTCATCATTTTTCCCTCTGGGATGTAGCACACCATGACCACGTGAAGCTGTCTAAATACTTTGGCTGCACTGATTTTTACTTTTTCTACATCTATTGTGATGACACAGAACTCCCAACTAGTAGTTCAACTTCATCCTCATAGCTCTTATAGTCACTGCTTTCTGGTGTTTTTTAGTTATTTGTTGTCTTTCAAGTATCTTTTTCTAGTTCTTCCTTGCAGTTAAATCTGTGGCACTTAAGACTAATGTGACAGGGTCTGTAATCCATGGTGCTTTCTTCATTAGTTGTGCTAGATTGTGCAGAATATTCCGCCAATTTCTTAATTATCACTCACGTAAACATGTCCACTTCTGGAGAGTGGCTAAAGTAGTGGGCCATGGTGCTAAGATAATTTCTGTCATTAAAAGTAAAAAACATCCATTACTTTGCCAAGTGTTGGGTATGGATTTAAATAATTGTGAACTGTTCTTTCATTTGACAGGTATATTATTTGCATGTCTTATATTGTTTCATTTGTACCTCTAATTAAATACATACTTTTATGTACAAATAACATGGAAAATTAGTAATTCTTACTAAACGTCAAACAGCTCCTCTCGTTCTTCTTTCATTATATCTTTACATCCTTCTTCTCAATTCACATATTTTGGTTTAGCCATAGCCTAAACCAAAGCCTAAACCAAACCACTTGCAGTGTTCCTTCAGAAATCAGTAGATGTCTGATGCATGAAGTCTTTATTCTGACTATTTTCTGATTTTCAGCTGATGCACATATGCTCAACATTTGCTTCTTTATGTGTCTTTGTTAATTGTAATGGCTGGGTTTCATGATGCCGGTTTGTCTCCTCCTTGACTTGACTTCTGCCCACTTATCTCCACTCAATAAGCAGGAATGTCCTAGGTGTTGGGTGGTTAAGGGTCAGTGCAGATTAAGTGGAAACACTTTTCACTGCAGTTAGCCTAGTCACAGTTGAGTGGACATTATGTGAGCTCTTTTTCTTCCACATTTGCTAATTCTTTTGCTGGGGACTGTGCCAGTGCTGATAAAACTCTGCATTTCCTTGGGCTCTATGTAGAAATCTTTTTTTAACTTCAAATTACTCCCTAGAGATCCATTTCCTTGTAAACTATCCTTTGTATACCATGTGACTGCTGAACAAGGTCTGGTCCTTCATCTGTATCTTTTATATTCAGGATTATTCTTCAAAGTTACTAGTTGATGCCAAAGTTCTTCACAGCATAATATAAACATCCTCTCCCTTTTTGACATCCTGACTCTTTTTGTGGAGGAGGAGAATGCAAGGAGTAAAAGAATAGGATGTGACCCTGAAGAACTTACAGGAGACATCAAAGGATGAGCGGGATTAAAAGTTCCTCTGCCCTCTTCTTACAGATGGCAGTCCGGGCACAAATAGAAAAACTCCAGGTAACAACAACTGCTGGGGAATTTAATCTGGGGTCTTGATCATAAAAAATGCAAGGGATATTGACAGAAGATTCAGTTTTTAGTCTTGTATTTTCCTGCAACCTAGTTTAGCCACCAAAGGGCTGTTTCAAACATCAGTCTTCTGCTGTCATGTCAGCGGTTCTTAACACATGTTAAGAGGTACGCAGTGAATGCGTGACAAATCAATTCACTGCATGGCATTGACAACAGAGGTCCTTTGGGCCAACTTGAGCCCAAAGAAGTGAGTAGTTTAAGCTAGTCTTCTCTGTGAACTAGCTTAGAATTAACATCCAACTACTAGGTGCCTGGAGTTATAAATCCCGCTCTCATTTTTGCTGGACAATTTATGGTAAAACATAATCTCTTACCAGTATTCTTGTGCATCCTACGTTTTAACAACTTATGCCTATGAAAACTAAATTTTGGCATGGAGAAATTGGAACCTCTCCTTCTGGAAAGGAATTTGGCAGATATTGAGAGGAGGCTTGTGGCAGTGCTTCCATATTTTCCTGGCGGTATTGCAGAGAAATTACAGAGGATGGAATCTTCCGTGCTGCTCCACATAGCTTCTGCCAAGGTACTGGTGGTAGGCATACTGCTAGAAGAAGTTTAGCAAAAAAACCCTGTATCCGCAGTGTCATACAAAAATATAATTTGAGAAATATGGTGCTTTCTGACAAAGGAAAACCACAAGACTACAAGCTCTTATACGGCTGCATAAATCTGATATGTTAACTGGAAAGTTAAGGTAAAAGTTGAAATATTTGTGTTGTAAGGGAAAAGTACAATGAAGCAAGTTACTGGGGAAAATATATTGGGCATTAGTAGGAAAATAAGTTGTTTTTATTTTTTTTTTAAATAGTTGTTTTTAATGTTGTATGAGAAGCATTTCCCTGGTATTAGAGTCGATTACACAGCTATTAGTAACCTGTGTCCAGCACAGATTGTAAGGGTACATAAATGTCAGTGATCAGATCAAATTGTTTCTAATATGATACAAAGAATTCTCTTGGAAAAAAATGGGAAACAGAAAATGCACGATTTTAATGCTTCTGAAACCTGCTGTCCATGAACAGAGCTGGAAGGTCCCTGTCAAAGGACATCAGTTTATTACTTGTTTCTATTACGTGAAAAGCTGCAGAAGATCACTGTGGGAGGCAGAAGTTTTCTATCTTAACACTTCCTAGTCTGTTCCCTGGAGACCTATCATGTTCTTTAATATCTCTACCAGAGTGTGGATCATAAAGAATACGATACCAATAAATGAACTAATAAATGCTGTTAAAAAGAAAAATCACGAAGTAATCAAGAATGTGTTTTCATATAGGTTTAGCCCAAAAGATCTCAGAAGTAATTTCTTTGCCATGATTTGGAAAGCTGGTGGAGTATGTCCCTAAGATCACTGACTGCAAGTGTGGTTTTAAATTGGTGGGTTTATTGCAGCTTTAGAGGATGGGAAGACTGTAGAGTTTAGGATCTGTAGGAAATGTTCATGTCGACAACACCCATTAGAGTCCCCAAAGATGAAGGTGGATTTACAACAAATTTTTATTCCGTGAAACAATGTGTTTTTATCTGCATTTCTACTGTTAATTAGTCAAACATAATGCAATATTCCCATTATTTTCTTCAAGATTGTAATCAGTATCTGGCATATCATTTGGCTCTCCTTTTACCCTTTTCAAAATGTCAAGCCAATGTACTCTTTCTTTGCATACTGAGATACTTTCAGCATTTTGAGACTTTCTAAAATGAGTGTTATGGTAGAAGCACCACCAGCCAGTTTGATAAGAATTTTGAGTTCAAACTTTGGATTTTTAAGCTGTTTATGCCTGAGGAGGTAGTGCTCTTACATTCTCATATGGCATCTATGTACTGTGAGTTTTTATCCCCTTGTAAATACAGAATCTTCTGTTAATGGAACAATTTGCGTTTTCAACATGATTTTTGACTATTTTATGATTTCTGTTTAGTAAATATTCATGTCTTTACTCCCTCTTGTGCTCTGTGCTACCTAATACTAACCCAAGTACATTCAAATCTCCCAGATTTGAGGCACCAGTGATGTTACATAGCGTGTCACTTATTCATCTCTTCTCTGATAGAACCTCTCCTACGCAGGTTTATAATCTCACAGCAGCTTCCCTAATATCTCAAGGATTCTGGGAAGGTGTGTACCCAGGAGCTAATAACAGAGACAAATACATCAGTTACTGGTTCACTGGATATCTGTTAATAATTTGATACTTCTAACCTTGTTGAATGACCTCAGATTCTGTTTCTCTTCTCTATTAGAGAACATGTATTCACTTCTTTTATTTCTGTACTGTGGCTATTTTATTGCTCATCTATATCCTTGTGGTTATCTGATATATATCACGGTCATATAAGAATAAAAGCATCAACCATGACTTCTTAAAATCAGTCAAGGAAGTTTTGTGCATGCATCAGCAAAGAAAAGGATGAAGGGTTTAGGAAAGATGTTAGTAGATTTGTCAGATAGCACTTACAGCTGTTGTATATGCGATCACATAGATATTGAAATTGTGTCAGTCACTAAAGGTGCATCAAAACACCAGGTGTGGGATCACTACAAACTGTGCAACACAGAAATGAATGTCAATGTTTAACTGGGAAGAATGATGGGAAGAGGATGAAAGTTGAAGTTTGTGCTGCAACATGCTACCAAAAAAACTTGAAAGTTACCAGGAATGGTTGGACAGCATCTGTTATACTTTGTGGCAGAAATATTGCAAAAATATACACAGTTTACACGGTAGTAAATGATTCAGCAGTAAATGGAAAAGACAATAATACAGAACATGCTAACATCTAAGCATATTCATTTTTAGGTTACCATAATCAAAGTTACATAAAAAGAAGTTCTGGTAGCACAACAAGGCTTTGATATGCCTAATGAAAGAACAAATTAAGCATGTGGTTTTTATTATTTTTCACAAAACCTGTGGAACTGGGGTAATTTTGAAATTAATGGAAAGCATTGAATGGAACATAGAGTATTAACTGCTGACTTCATGAGGATAGATTCATTAACATTGACAATACCAAAATAGAATTGAGACCAGACTGAGGAAAGAAGACTTCAGAGACTAAGTGATATGTGTTTGTTTATGGGTAGAAATCACTAAACACTCAAAGCCTGTGCTACAGATACTGTAACAGCATCTATGTTTCATAAAACAAACATAATGTTACAAAAGTACTTGCTGAGAATAAAGATCAAAGGTTTTCTTAGAAGCAGGCTTGAAAACAGGCGAACTATTACATAATGGAAGGATTAACATAAATTCGAAGTTAGAGGTTGATTAGGCTGGTTCCAGGAGCATCATGTAGTGAGGAGTGCCCCATCCTGTTGTTCTCAACCCTTAGGCCTGCCTCTCCCTCCTGAAATAAATCTGCGTCTGAATGATGGGAACAAGTTTAAATAGAAGGCTATTTCCATCAGTACCCATTACTGGAGAAAATGGCAGCATTAAGAAACCAAAATTATCTAATGTATGCAATAAGAGAGTATTTTATGCAACTGGCCATACTTCCAAGAATAAATATGTACTGTGCATAACAGTATAAAATTGCTGAATATTTAATGACAGTATACAACTGATTTTGTGAAAACATAATATAGCATGCAGTCAGAATTCTCATATCTTAGCTTCAGCATACAACTTACTACTGAGAAAAAGACAGAAACTTCCAAATTTTGTCAGTGTCAGATCTGTTGATGTTACAAGTAAATGTCAAAATTAAGAAATATGTAGCCAGTTCTGGAAGCTACATTAAATTCCTGGCAGTGTTAGTCCATGGTTGGTGTTAATCTACTTAAAAGAAACAGGAAAGGTTTCCTTTTATTAGCTGTTACTCTAGTTTATTTGCAACTGAGTTGGAATAATTCCTATCCAAATGCAACTGGGTAAACTTTAATTTGCATAAATCAAATGACACACTGAAAAATTGAGAGCAGAATTTATTCTCTCTTAATTCAGATGAGGTTTTCTCTACTTTCTCATTTTCTCAGGTGCAGTGATAGAGTGGTGTTTAAGAGGTGTGTGAACATGCATAGGAGGCTTTGGGAAGGTTGCTTTATTTTTTTTCACAGCTGCTAGTAGGTTGCATGAATTTGGGTAAGGAATGGAAAACAATGGTTCAGCTGAGAGTTATTGCTATGAACATTATGGGATCATTTTAAATTAAGTTCGTACTGTCTGTATTGTCCAACTGTTACTCCAAAGAAAGGAGGAAAGGAGCACCCTCAACATTGTTTTCTGTTCACTCCAGCTGAATGATGCTTTTGTCACATTCATGGCACTGTGGGCTCTTTTGATGGTGTCATTGGGGTTCTCTGTGGAGAGACAGGCCAAACTTTGACAGGCAAGCACTGTGTGTTTGTCTGTTTTAGGTGTGTTTTAAAACTCCTGCTAAGGTGGTTTTAATAAAATAAATAATAATTAAAAAAAAAAAAAATTAAAAAAAGCAGGCATCTTACAAGAGAATTAGCTCACACTAGCTATTTCTAGGATGCAGAAGTCACTTAGCTGTCCCTGGATTTGATATAACAAAGTTCCTAAATCCCTTAGCAAGTGGAAGTCCATCCCAGTCCTGATAATTTTTCTTTATTTTCATTCTTCAAAGAAAAATTATGCTTGTTAGAGAGAGGGGCTCTTCCTCATGATTCACCTTGTATCAGCAGAAAAATATCTCCAATTCTCTTTTGTTAGCTGGGAAGTTAAGACACTTGTCCTTGGCTATATCAGTGAAACAGTTCAGTCCTCAAATGCTGAGATTCATCCCACCTAGCCTGTCCCAGAGAGGGTTCAATTCTGCCACTAACCCATAGCTGGAAGATATGTAATGAACTACTTTTTAGATGTACTGTTCTCTGCCAAAAGTGTGTACAGGCAGCCTCTAGACAGACCAGGTGATTTGGACATTTCTCTATCTAGAGAAAAGTAATCTCATTTTGCTTGTAGTCTTTTCATCACAAGCTACTGCTCTGTTTGGTACCAGTAACTTCAGTCATCTGCATCAAAGCTTTCAAGATGGCAAAAAACCCCCTCCAAACCTAAGTCTCATTCTCTCTTTCTTTAACCTTGAAGGATAGAAACTTCCTTGTTCATTACCCTACAGAAATATGTGGAATGTCAGTGTGGTTGAAGTGGGAAACAATGCTGTTAATGGTTCCCTGCATGTAAATGAGAACTGGATAGGACTTTTGGAAACCATCGAGGAGATTAATTGTTATTCATTATTATTATATTGTTCTACTGTGAGCTAATGGCCTGTTCCAATAATGACTTTCATTTACAGTTCAGGGTTTTTTATGCAACATCAGAAGTAAGACTAGCAGAGTAAGAGTCTGTGTAACAACAATGTGATACAAGAGAGAAGCTTGCTGCTCTCTCTTAAAGCTCGTTTATGGGTTTAAATTCATCCTGGAATATTGTGTTCCACAGCAGCTGCACCATGACCACTGTGCTAGGACAGAACTGAGGTGCAGCTTCTGATCAAAGGAAAACAGCCATCATTTTCAATCTCCTGGTAGAGGATGGATGAAAAGCAATTCTCTGTGTGTTAACTTTGTGATTTGATTTGATTAGCTGATGCATTCATTCCGTGATTTCAGAATTTGATTATCTAAGACACCACCATTAACCTATTTGATTTATTGATCCATATTCTTTGTGACCTGGCCCTAGTTAGATTTTAATTTAGAGAATTTAAACTAGTTCTGGCTTAGTAACATCTTGGTTTGTTCTTAATAATTCCTTACTAATTTTTAGAAAAAAATTCTCTGCAGAGTGAAGAGATCTATGTTTTGTGTATTATTTGTTCTTTAAAACCCAAAAGCCTTCAGGGAAAAAATGTAATTTAGTTCTGGTGTTTGAAAGATATGGCTCTCTCTAAATTAAATCCTTTGTTCCCACATATTGCACAATATTTCAAGCAGCAGGGAAGTAATACCCTGTAAGTTGCAGTTTGCTCATTATAAAATCCAAAATTAACTAATAGCAGGTAATTATCCACAAACTGTCACTCACTCATTTCAGTAAATTTCTTAAATACATCAGTTCATATGCATAAACTCCAGTCCTTATTGTACTGTGAACTGAGTTAGCAGAAATATAATTAGCTAAAGAAAATAGCATCTAAAATCCCAGCATTTAGTTCCACTGAAATATCATAATGATGCTCAAAATGAATCATCAAATTCACTTATTTGGAGACCTGGTTAGAGGTCAAAAGCTTTTATATTTAACAGGCTTCTTCAGTGAAAGTCAATTAATCCTGAGATGGTTCAAAGTGAATGCAGTTTGCAAAGGAGCCAGAACACAGAAAGCTACAAAAATGTCATCCGTGGGTGGGAATTGAGACTGGATTTCAGTAGAGGGGTGAAAGGCTCCTACAGATGAGGGCTGCAGGAAGTGAGATTATGTTATATGTCTAGGAGAGCGCTTTGAATATCTATTGCTTGAGAATATGCAGAACATTGCAAAGTGTTGCTGTGTCACTAATGCTGAAACAGCCTTACAGCCTGATTTCTTCATGGCTCTGTCTGTTTTGGTGTTCACACAGACTACATGGACTTGCATAATGGTGGTGTATCCTGCCAAGGCAAGAAGTCCTCAAGTGTGTGACTCATTGACAGCAGATTTACTTGAGCAGCCAAGCCCGCTGCAAAAAACCAGAGGACTACAGGACCCATTGAGTCCCTTGGGTTACTGAGTACAAAGTGCCACAGATCCAGACATCCCTGTCATGAGAATTTAGATGAGAAAGGACCACAAAACATTCAACCTATGCCAGGAGCACTGGAAATGCAAAAAAAAAAATAGAAAAAGACGAGAGCTGGATGATACATTAAACTCCCAGATCTCAGGCAATGGAGCAGAGCTGCCTGATGGGTTTTCTGACCCAGGCCAAGTGTCAGAGCCAAGGATTAAATCTGATTTCATTTTCATGTGCCAATTGCAGCATTCCACCTGAAAAAGTTGCTTCAGAAAATGGTGATTTGGTTTGAATTGTGTCACAAAGACTGCTGTAGTATTGCAGGAGTGTCAAAATTAGTAACAGGACATGTGCTCTGATTGTGTGAATAACAAAAAATAATAGTAACACTATGAGTTCTTTTCAGTAGCTTGATTTTTCTAGACATCTGAAATAAATTTGGGCAGCTTAAGTAAGAGTACCTCACAAGCTAAGATTTTTCCTGTTTAATAGAATATGCTGAAAGAAGATTATTTTGCTTAATTTCTAAAATGCTGGTTTAATACTTTCCAAGAAGATTGTTCTACATGCCAGTCCTACCAGCAAGGAAACAATGTATTAACTGTGAAGCATGTCTGCTGCCCAGATTTTTAAGATAATAAATTAGAGTCATCCTTCTTTGCTCCTCTATAACTCATTTATTCGACTGATTTCTAGAGAAAGTGCAGGCTTAGGATCTAATACCAATAACAATATTTTCTATGAATGTCTCTGCTAATGGCTTAATACAACGAAAAAGATGTGGTTTTTTTGCTGATCCCCATCCCATGAGCTGCAAGTTCAATTGGATGTTCATTGACCTGCCTCTTTCCTTCCCAGTGTCAAACAGTCGCAGCATGGGAAATGGCAGAAGCAGCATGGGCAGAAAGAACCTTTACTCAGTCTTGGTTTATGTGTTGAATGCAAAATCCATCAAGACAGCTTAGAGAAAATTGATCACATGAATAAAACTAGCCTCTGCCTGACTACGTTTTCATTACTTTCTCTTTTGCAAAAGGCAAAAGTGAAAGGAACTCAGTCACTAGTATATGCAGACACACACAGAGGCATATTTACATGTGTGCTCAGTGATACCTCTAGGTACAAGCTATAGTAATGTGTGAACTGCAAGTAACAACACATACTCAGATATTGCCTCCTTGTGTGGAAGCACAACATAATTATAGTGTGCTGTATTTTTCCCTCATCATGGGTTTAATAAAGAGTGGTGGATGGGGCTTCTGAGCAAAATAATTCTGAGGAAGTCAGTACTGTATAGCAAAATGCAGATACTGCTGTTCCAAAAAGGCAGAGGTCTTGTACTCCTTTATGTGGTTCCTCAAAGTCTAGCAGCTACAACTTACAACAATTTCAGCTGCCCGAAAATGAGAACCTGATGACTGGCTGCTTGTGAATGAGAACGTAGCTTTGCTACCATATAGCAGTCAGTTTCATTAAGTTCACTTTGCCACTAGCACTTCTGTTATGTTCTGCAATTTCCAGCAGGTACCATATCTTCTGCTTGGCAAAACAGGCACAGCTTGTTGACAGCTAGAGACTATTCACTTTGGGATTCCAGTGATGTATTCTCAAAACAACAGGCATTACCTGAGGCTCATTTCTCTAGGTTCTTAAAATCGAAATAAAACAACCCCAAAAAAACCCCCCCACACAAAAAAGCAACCAAGAAACAGAAACAAAAACACAAAAAGAAACAAAACCACAAAAAGAAATGAAACCAAAACCCAAAAGACAATTTTTTATATTTTAGTTGTGTATGCCTCTTTTCTCATGTGAGTTTATTCTTCTTCTCTCCATGCAACTTCATTTGTAGTGCTATTTCTTAATTGTTATCTATCTGAGAATGTGAGGTGTGAGCTGGGGATTTGGCTTCCTCTACATTAGATAGAGCCTGATTCTAGTTATCTGTGTTATCTCTGTGGAATGTATTATTGATCAGAGCTTTTGCCTATGCCTAGACTGTTAATAATCCATGGAAGAGCTGAGAATGGGAACCAGTTCTTCAGGTCTTAAGGGTTTCTCTTCCTGTCCTGAATTTCATAACAGATGTTTCATACAGCTCTAAGAAACCAATCTCATATAGCTTAAAAAGAGGTGGCCAGCAGCCAACTTTCAAATAAACAACCTCTGCTTTTTCATTAAAAGAAAACATTATCGTAATATTAAGTTACATGTCAAATGGTGAAGGTATCTTTCCTTGTGTACAAGATATTATCCTTTGAAGTCATAGAGCCCAGAGTGATTTTCACATGAGGGTGGCCAAATAGGAAAGGGGGAAAAGTAAATAAAACAGTAACACTGGTTGCTTTTCATATTCCTCTCCTGGTTATAGAAACACATATGTTTGGATAACAAGTTTCTGGTTACCAACATCTTCTTCTTCCCCTGAACTTTAATGACCTATATTCTTTATTTGTTATCTAGGGTATGTTATCTTTCTAACCTGTCATCCACAGGCTTCATATCTAGGGTATGTTATCTTTCTGGTATGCTTCTCCATATTGACTAAAAAAGTCAATTGCAGCTGTACTTTGGTGAAATATTTTGAAGTCAGGTATTCTGTCCAAACTCTCATTGATGCTGTTGTGTGAAAGAGTAGGAAACTTGCCAATGAATCTAGCTGAGATAAAGGAGAAATTTCATGAAAGAACTGACGAAAGGCCAATTTTTATCCTGGTTTTCGGTAGCAAGCCTTTAGATGAAAGAGTTGACTAACAATTAATCCTACTGACTATTGTTATTTTTCTCTTTTTTTTTTTTTTTCAAATGATGCAAATAAACTTCTCATTTATAACACACCAGTACTTTGTAGAATACAGGAAAGTGACCTGACAAAGCAGTGTGACATTCTGCCTCATTCTCCATTTGCACCAATAATTCTTTGGACTTTGGTTTCACACAGTTTCTTGTCCCCTGACCCCTTCCAGCTCAGTTGGGGGTTATTTCTGGCACTGACAAGTGTTTTTGTTGGCAGCTACTGCTTAACAGTCTGGATCACCAAGTATCACAATGTATTTAGCAGTATAGATGCTACAAGAAAAATAAATCTGTTTGTCCTTGCATTTATTTTGGCTTTTTTGGTACTGAATGATTTCTTAAAAATTCTGAACACTGCTTTTAATTGAAAATTTACAGTTGCTACCCTTTAAAGTTTGCTATTGACTGTGTCTTGAGAATTCTGATTCTGCTAACTGGGGAACTGAGTGACATTCTTAGTGAAGACTTGCTATTTTGGTTTTCCAGTGTGTTAGTATTTTAACTACCTTCCAGTTAATTTTTCTTCAGGGGTAAAGACATCAAGTATAGGCAGTAAGAACTGCATTCTCCTTTCTTTTGTGAGTCTGAATTGGTAAGTAATGAATGATACCTTGCAATAACTGTCATGTTAAAACAGTTGCTATTTGTTCAACTAACCTTTGTATTTTTGAAATTCTTGTTCAATTTAATTAACCAAGATAAGACCATGGACATAACTATAGTAATCAAGGTGCAGTTTACAGTGTTTTGCTCTCTTAATAATGTGAAACTCCACTACAAAAAAAAAAAAAAAAAGGTAAGAAGTCTAGCTCAGTGATAATAGGTACCATTTCTAAACAGAGCTCTATTAGAATCAGGCCGAAGACAACCAGTGATGTCATGGTTCTAGCACACTTACTCTACACTCTATGGTCTGTATCTACTGTTGAATTCTCCTGTGGATGCTTTTTTCCCTTAAGAGTATTTGTGTTATATTATGATAAGAGTTTCGAGCCTCATTCTTGCACTTTCATACTCAGATGAGTACTTTAAAACACACGTTGTGTTTCTGATACCAGACTATGTTTCAGTACTGTCAGGAGGATTGTAGCTGCGTGCTTTTCCTGTTGCAAGAATTTCTGCCTTCTTTACAGAAGTTTTTCATGTACCAGCACAACATAAGGTGTAACCATGCAAGTGTTCTTACAGAATCGATAATTTAACAGCATTTTCCAAAGTCTCCTAGGAAAAAAAACCAAATATCTGGTACTTCTGCATCTCCTCTCCATTTATTAACCACTCTGCTCAAGTTTTATGTGGGTGGATGGGTTGTTGGCTTCTTTTTTGTTTTAAAGTTGCTTTTGGGGAGGGAGGGGGTTTCTTGGTTTTGACTAATTTATATATTTAATGATGAATTGCAATACCTATACTTTTAGAGGTTTATAAGTTATACTTTTGCTACATTTATTTAGATCTTTCCTAGTCCTTTGCTCCGCCTTGGATTGAGATGAACATCATCTCTGAGCAGCCTCTGGAGTGATTAAATAAAGAGGAGTAGAAATAACTAATTAGCAGGCTCTTTCAATCTTTGGTC
Source organism: Certhia americana (assembly GCA_018697195.1). Lineage (NCBI taxonomy): Eukaryota > Metazoa > Chordata > Aves > Passeriformes > Certhiidae > Certhia > Certhia americana. The sequence goes on along the minus strand of CM031861.1, from coordinate 25,909,666 downwards.
TTTCTAAAAGGGTGGTATAACTATTTCTTCTTCTTCCCTCTTTGTTTCTCATTAAAAGAAGCTGAGAGGAGAGATGCTTTAAAAATAATAGCTGAAGGCAACAATAATCTAGTCCTTTTAATCAAGCAGTCAATCATTAGTAAGGGTGCTGAAAGAAAAGGAAATAGAGAAAGTTAAGTGCTATATGATTACTGCTGATTCTACAAGGAGGTTTTTGTAATTTAGAAGAGAAAATAAAGTATGGCCAATAGCAGGAGAATACCAAACAATATTCTTAAAGATCAGTATGGTCAAATGAAATGTGTACTTAGTATTTACAAGGGGCATCATGTATATTAGTCTGACTTCTTTTTTTTTTTTTTTAATTAAATATGAGTTTTTCCAGCTTAAAACATGTAATCTGGTGTTTTCCCAAAGGGGCTACATTTGTCACTGCCATGTTTTAGAAACTGCTGTGTATGTTGAGCTTGTTGGTGTATATAGCCTGTATTTAATTCAATATCTCAGTGTATTTTCATTGTTAAAAAGAGTTGTGGTGAATTATTTCTCTTGTTTCACTGCTGGGCAGACTTGCCCGAATAAATTTGTGCATATGAATATTACATTTATGTGTGAAGGCAGAGTGCACATCTGTGCATGACTTCTTCAAAGTAAAACAATTGAGGAGCATTTGGCATGCGGTTTCTGCACAGGGCTTTGAGTATTAACGTGGGAACCAGCCAAGAGCATGCAGGCTTTCAGGCATTTCTCTTGTGTTACCAGTACCCTCTCAGTGTTGCAGAATTCTCTGGTAGCCATGTGGTCTTCAACAGTGATTGCATTTTAGTCAGTTTTAATGAAACTAGGAGATGACATTGTTTCTGATACAAAGTGGATTGCATTATCTGTTATGTACGAATTAGTTCCTGATCCTTTAAGAATCTCCAAACAGATTGATCAGAAGTTGAGTGTTGGAGAAAAGCTTGTTGGTGTTATTGACCCAAAGACTTGGAGAAGGAAATTAGTGCTAGTTCTTCCTTGTCCAGGTGAATCAGGAGAGCTGATAAGAAAACAGTAACCAACCAAGTCTCTGCATCACACTTTTTCTTTGTTTTGCTGGAAGCACCTTCCCCAAGAGGTTGGTCCCATCATCTGTGTTATTGCACACATTGGCTCAGAGCATTAATAGCAGGATGGGAATGGGGACCCTTCTCTTGAGTAGTGTCTGCTTGACAATGCTGTATCTTGAGAGTCTCTGGTAACTCTGGGAAGAGATACCAGACAAAGGAGTGTCTCGGAAAAAATCTGCTTTTAATGATCTATGGGCACTGCTGTGTAAGGTTTAAGTACTCAAAGGGGAATCCTTCGATGATGAAGAGCTGCTGACAGTCATCCTTGTGTCAAAAGTAGATCAAAGAAAAAGAAGAGCAGGAAATGTGCCTTTGTGATTGGATAGCTTCTGTGGGCAAAGCAGCCCCTGAGGGATTCTTAAATCGGTGCATACATTTCAAGCATTCCTAGGGCTCTTACTAGTAAAACAAGGATGGAAAGGGACATTAAAGTTACCTCGAATATCAATGGAGCTCAAGGACAGATTAAAGTCACTTCCATCCTCTCCACTTAAGTTGTGTGAAAGCAAGTAATTGAAAATAATTGTATTTCTACTAAATTTAATTCTACAGGATCAATTTCATATTCCTTGTAATAATTTAATCAAGACCTGGATCTGAAAATTGTATTTCTTTAACTTTCTTGCTGGCACACAATTCCTCTGTTTGCGTGAAATGTTGCAGTGCTGTTACATGGAAGTTGAAGGGTGGGGAGACAGAGCTCCTGCCACAGGCTACAAAACTCAGAGGCATCCTGAAGCTGGCAGCTAAGCATGTCCTGAAGGACAGATGTCTAACAATTAAGTATCCCATTTCTCTGTCCCCTAATTTTGCTGGTTTCTCTGGACAACTTGCCGAAATTTCTTTTTTGCATCTTAGCGTACGAGTTTGTTAAAAACTAGATATTCTCATGGGAAACTGATTTTAGAAATAATTTTTCCTTTCTAATCATGATGAAGACTCAAACATTTTTCACAAAGCAAATTGTTCCAAATTCATGCTTTGACTTTATCAAAATTCGTTATTCAATATGGCAAACAGTTTGTTTTGAGAACATTATTTTCCTTTAGCTAGGTATTACGTCATTTTACTGTATTAATGTTAAAAATTCTAAACTCAGAGTAGATTACAGAGTGAAGATGACACGTTTCAACCTTTATAAAATGATGTAATATTTCCTAGGTGGTTGTTTGGAAGATATTAGTATTTCCTATTTAGTAATAGAACTGGCATTTCTGTACAAAAATATGCCATGAGAAAATGGTCACTCAGCATTTTACTGTCATCATCAGCAGCGAGTGAGGCTTCAGGTAACTTTTTGAGGAATCCCATCCCTTCCACTTTTGTCTCTGCATCCACAGGCTTCATATCTTCCTTCACCTTCCCTTGTGACTGTGCCTGTCTCACCTACATGTGTGAATTCACACATACCTTCTCTTAAGCTGCAACTGACAAACGTATGAGTGCTGTTCTAAAGGAATAAACCAATTATATTTCTTCCTCTGCAGTTATGTGCAAGAGCACATCAGTCTGGAATTGCTGTTCCCTTGGAAGGCAAAATGTATTTCCATCATGTATAGATAGTTCTTTGTAGCTGCTTTGAATCCTTCATTAAGAATTGGATACATTCTTCTAAATTTTATTCCTTTCAGAGTAATATATCTAATGTAAGTCAGTCATCCAAGTTACATTCCCTCTGGGAGGATGGATCTTTGGCAATTTACTATCAAAAAGGTGCCTTAGGGTGCAATTTCATATCTCTTTTCTCAAATGATAAAGCCAAATTGAAAGACTTGAATCCTTCTTCTCTCCCCTGCTTGTCTTCCTTCTGATTTTGACAACAGGCAGTGTGGCCTGATGTTAACAAGACTGAAAATATTGAAAGGTTAATTTAAAATAGTTAACCAATGAGAAAGGAAAATTTTCCTTAAGAATGGATGGTATTTTTATGGAAGAAAAATGTAAAAGTATTTTGAGGTTTGAAAAGGAAGGAAAAGTTCTTGAAGACTTAAAGAATTTCACTTTTTTGGTTCATTTAACAGTTTTGATTTTTTTCTTTTTACTTTTCTTTTTTTTTCCCATTTCTGTTTTTGGTCAGTTTTCAAGAACCCAGGAAGATCTGTATTCCTTATGGGGAAAACACAGTTATGCAACTCTTAAATTATTTTTATTTTTTTTCACCCCATTAATATGAGTGGAGGAGGAAGGGAGGAAAAGGTACCAGATTAAGAGTTCAGGATGTGGAATTCTGCTGTCTCTGACACAGATGTGCCTTTTACATGATGTCATCCCAGCAATATCCAACTTTCAGATTCGAATCAGGCCAATGGGTTCCTACCAAGAAGAACAAAAATTGATTGCCAGTGAAGCTGCAGGTCATATGGACAAATCCTTCTCTTTCAGAACTGACACTGATACAACCTGAGAGAGCTGTCAGGATCAAGTCTGTACACATGTAGCAGGAGTGCAGTAAGTGCCTCTTCTATCACTTGCCCCAGCCTGAACAGAGGAGAGAAAATAAGAAGAGGAGCAGAATGGAGTTCTTCCAAAGTCTACATCTCAAATGTCATTGGAAAGCCTTTGTGCTGTTGTGCAGCATAGGTTTGACTCTGGGCAGCCTAAAAAGAGGGGAGATACAGTGCAAAACCCAGCCCTCTCTACCTGTGAGTAATGAACAGTTGCTATTATAAAAATAGACAAATTTTTTATATAGAATTGAACAACTTAACTATAAAAAGAGAAATCTTTGCAGTTAATGTGGCAATATGTGCACACATAAGTACGTGCATGTGTACAACACACAACCAGCAGGATGAAATAGATGCCGTATTTTTGGATTTCAAGAAGTGGTTCTGGCATCCTATTTCTCAATAGTAATTAAAATAGTAATTCAGATCTATTTCAGTAGGTGTAGATGTACACTGAAAACAGAGAAAGAAATCATAGTTAGCAATTTGCAATTCAAAGGCAATATGCCAAGTTAGGGAAGTAGTATCAAGAGGAGGACCCAGAAATTTCACCTTGCATCCTATTCAATAGGTGAGGTTTGTGAGAAAAATATAGATGGCGTGGGCAAAACTTTTTCTGGGTGAGTTCTGTCCAGTAGCTGTAGCACAGGGGTGGAAACCTGCAATGTGCTGGGTTTAGTGCCAGAGCTTTACAAGTCTTTGCTCTTGAAGGGAGACACAGTGATTTTATTAGAAACAAGTATTTGATGCATGAAGGGATGAGGATGCACTCTCCAAAGCATTGGGGAGAATAAAGAGTGGTTACACAAAATGATTCAGGAAACACCACTACCCTGGGAAGGAACAGGCCACTGAGTGACTGAATAAAGAAAGCAAGGAAATGTGAGACAAAGCAGCATTTTGTGAATCTGGGGGCAGCCAGGAAGCAGCTTGCTGTGAGCAGCAGGAGAGGGGACTGTAGGAATTTCGTACAACTGTAAATGTCTAGTCATTCAGTATGTCATGAAAACTGCAAATGATCTTTGGCAATCCAAGTGAATATTATAACAGGGGCTTACGGGTTGTGAAAATCCCTTTGCATTGATCCACTTACCATCCTTTAAGGAAGATTTTTGTCCGCAGGTGGGCAAGAAGGTGGCATTCTGTCTCTTGTGGATAGAATGCCAGATGGGATTGCAACACCTGAGAAAGTCCTCTGAAGTAAGCTACCACGACAGCTACCAAGTATAGTCCATAACATAAATGACTGGGTTTAGTTTTGCAGAATATAACTAATTTCAGAAATTTTGTAATGGTGTCAAAGAAGGACAAACAAGGTATGTTCTTAGATATCATTCATGTTCTGCATATAAAGCAGGAAGGAAGTTAAAAACCAACCAACCAACAAACCAAAAGTCTGTGTAAGTATTCTTCTCATCAGGTAAGTTGTATAAGACTTGGGTCAATGAACTGCATGTCTGTATTCTCCAGAGAGATGAGACTGTGCAGTTTGACTGGCCTCCAGCTCACTGGAGAGGAAGAAATCTTCCAGACTTTTTAGGACAGACTTCTTCACATGGTATTAAATTAGCAGCCAAGGGAAATGATAGAAAAGCAAGAAATAGAAGTACTTGCTTAGCAGAGAGTCAAGGTATTGAGAAGAAAATTAAGCAAGGCCCCAAGGAATGAAAGAGGAGTTGTCCAACTGCCTGCAACCAGCATGATGAGGCTGACTAGTCAGCAAGTGGCAGTGAAATGTAATTACTAACTTCTAAATCTAAATGCTGATAAACTAGAATTTCTCAGACTAGGAGGGAGAATTCCTGTGATGGAAATCAAAAGACAGAAGTAAGTTCAAAACAGTGTTGCATAGTTAAAATGACTGCCTCTTTCCCCAGCCATTGAACAAAATGATCTTGAAGGTCAATTAATACATAAAATAAACATTAATGGAATTGCTGATAACTGCTATATGCTGTCAAACCCAGCTAAAGATCTGGATGAGATAATGACTAGCATATTTTTTGTAAGGGGAGGGAAAAAATACTTTTTTCCCTCTGTGTGTGTGTGTATGTGTTTGTGAAGCCTTCAACAAAAGTGACATATCGGTGGTTTTATTCTGCTAACACGGGAGCATATTTGCAGATACTGAATAGATGACAGTAGCAGAATGAAAATTCCCCTGTCACTTGTTAGGATAATATCTTGGATTCATTCTCAGCAGATAAAGACTTGAGGTAAGAATTGAGCCCAGAACTAAACTCGGATGGTCTACAAGTGGAAGTGGTTGTGGCTTGAGTAAACCTTTATTGGAAATAGAATAAAAATCTGAAGTGGTCTGATATTCCGCTGAGATATTTAAATAAATGCACTTTTGTGCCTAAATAACATCTGAAAGTGCTATATTTTGGTATTTCCAGAAGAGGTATATCTCTCAGAATTTAAAGCAGTGTCAAAGGAGCTCAGTTGAAAGAAAGTTTGTGGACAGAAAGATTCAGATAACAATTGAGTTGCTTGTGTAAACAGCTAGAAAGCTACAAGCCTATAGCTGACAGGGGAGTCTATGCTGTTACAAAAAATAAGGAAAATACCACATTGCTTGCACTAAAAGGAAGTTGAAAAGTTGAAACTTTAGCTATAGATGAAAAAGCAAAAGAAATTAAGAAGAAATGAGCAGGAAGCCTAAGGAAATTTTCCAAGTGCATTAGTAGCAAAAATATTTTAGTAATTGTATGAAACGATCATAAATGTGTGTGGTAGGTTTGTCAATAATAGAGACACAAAGAAAAATTATTCAGTAAATATTAATATTCTAGGAAAACCCAAAATGATTGATTTTTCACTGTCACATAGAAATAATGCAATGTCTTTCTTAACAATTAAAAAATATAGTGGAAAAACCTGTTATTAAAATGTCTACTTTGTAAAACAACTGTTTGAGACAGCTTGTGTTCAAGAATTTTGAAAGAACTAATTGAGGAACTTTGAAAGACATCCATGTGTTGATAGTTTCAGTAAGTGTGTCAGGATACTGAGGAAATTCTGCAGAACTGAAGAAAGTTAATGCTGCATTAGTATTTAAAAAGGGTAAATGGAGTAAGCTGGATGACAATACTTAATTATATCTGCTCTTCTCCTGCAATGTATAACTGCTTGGTAGTAGGAAGATTGCTGCCTTACATCAGTCTGAGTAAAAATACTATAATATTTTATATAGGATCAAAGAGCTGGAAAAGGGTTTATAATTGATTCTTAATCTAAAGGGTATATATGGAAAGACATCTTGTTGCAGGGTCAGTTTGTCAAATGAGTTTACCACTGTGACAGAAGTCACACTGTAGGGCATTCTAATTTCAGTCAACTTCTTAAACTGACTGCTCTACACATGTACTTAAGTGAGTGCCTGGTGCAAAATGCTGTCATTTGTCACACTTTGCTTTAAAACACAAGTATAAACAGGAATCATTACCAATTAACTCTACATATAACTTTCCTGTAAATGTAAGTGCTGGGTTATGTTCTATTTAGGAGTTTAGGAATAAGTCAGAAGACAACATTAAAATTGTATTGATGATCTGCTAATAACTCACAGATTGAAGTAGGGAAAAGCAAGGCAGTGTTCAACTCACCAATGGAACTGGGTATCTCAAAGGGAACTAATACAGTGGAGGGTGGGAATATGTGTCCTGGAAGAAAATATGTCACAGAGACACTTGATGTCTTGGTAGACAATCGACTGAAATAATTTATTTTGGCCAAAATGTCTGATGAGATTTGTTGCATGGATTAACAGGAAGATTTCAGGAGAGAGAGAATGGTCATTCTGCATAGCATGACATTAGTGTGCACTGATGTCTGCTTTTCTTGCCTTTTTCCTTGAAAAACTGGAGAGAGCTCTAGAACATCTTGAAGTAGCACTGTGTAAGCCTTGGAAAAACTGTATTTTATTGTGTTGCTCCCCTTTTGACCACTACCTGGAATCTGTCCAGACAGAGAACAAAAGTAATGAAGTAAGCAAGGGACTTGGGGTTGAACCAACTAATGAGCAAAGAATAAGAGAATTTAATAGCAAGCAGCAGGAGATCCCAGTGATATTTTCAAAGAGCAAGGTTAGTAACTTCATTCTGTAAATACACATGAACAAGAGATTATTTATTGAGCTGAAAGCAAAATTTTTAGTATCACTGAAAACTACTTGAATAGGTAGGAGACAAAGAGTCTTCTATGGGCTTAGTGTGACTTCCTGACAGTTACTAGTCTATACATCAGTTTATCTTCTCAGAGAAACAGTGAGAAATATTGAGTTGGTATTTTGATATTAGATGGAAAGTACCACTAGAAAGTGCTCTAAAGGAAATTCCTATTTTGTCAGAAAGATGTCTTGGCTGATCTAGCATTGATTTCTCATGAAGAGTTCCATAAGTATTTTCTGTAATTTTCTTCTCTTCTGCAAGATAACAACAGGATTGAGGAGAAAAATCACCCCTGCAGGTATCTTTATGCCTTTTTTTCTGTAAGATAGTGAAAGAAATGGAATTACCTCCTCAGTGCTGGAGGTTTATTTTACTGAAAAAGAGATGGATTTGTGCCGTGCTGTTAAAAGAGCCCATCTTTTTCCTGTGACAGTTGAATAGGTCACACTGTTTCTTCCTGATCATTTTATATTCCTTGATTACAGATTTAGCTTAAAATCATGAATCTTCTTCCTCTCCACCTTATATTTCTTTTCACTTAAACAAATCACTTTTGCTGATCAAGTTAGAGAAATCATGGAGGAGAAAAGTAAGAGTCATTATTATTGTTTTCATGCTGAAATTTATGTCACACAAAAAATTACACGCAAATATATGTGAGAGGACATGATGTGGGATTATCAGAAGCACCTGTGGATCATCAGAAGCATCTTAGTGACTCAGTGTGCTAGATTTTCAATTCAATTGAAGAAGTTGAATAAATGAGAAAGAAAAATAATTGAGTTATAAAGTAAAATCATAAGCTGGACTAGAGGCTGATATGCTTCTACTGTGAGTCCTCTTCTGCTCAGCCACAGCCAGAAATTCTTTGCTCTGGTGTAATTAATGAATCGGAACCTATTTCTGTGGGTGCATATGAACAATTCCTTGTCTGTCCCTGAGCCAAGGGTCTTCTGTCCAAGTATATTTTGTCAATGAACTCGGCTGCCCTCCCTTCCCCACAGATGTCCAGTTAGGTAAGCATCATCTTCCCAGGATAGGTGAATATGGTTGTTACACACATTAGAATGACCTCTTGCAGTTTCTTGCCAAACTGAGTAGGGTGTTACTGTCATTTTGTATCTTATTTGTCTGAGCCATCACCAATGTCAATGGAGGTATTTTCCACACTGAGGGAGTAAGTTCATGTTTCAAGTAGCTTGCTAATCTGCCACTGGATCTTGTGCTTGTTAATGAAAAACGAGAGGAACATCCCAAAAGTGTTCATAGGGGAGAGGGGTGGGGTGTGTATGCATCAAATATTTTAAGTTTTAGTTGTATCAGGAAAAATGTCTCTAGCAGAACTTCTGCTGTGACAGTGCTATGTTTGTGGGTCCCGTGATACTCAGGCTATTTCCAAAGTATACAAGCAGCTTGGAGTGTGTGAGGAGACGAGTGGGTGGAACAGACTTTACAGAAAGCCCTGAGGGAAGAAAATACTGACACTACAGCAGTGCTGAGTGAAGATTGGGAGATAGAGAACTGAGCAATATCTCAAAAGACTCAGAACATAAGCTGGGAGGAGCAGACTTCATTTGTCAGAAGCCCTTTACACAGCAGAATTTCTTTTAATATAATGAAATAGATTTGTTTGCAATATATGATTGTTTATTAGCATGGATTTTTAATAGGCAACACTTTCATAAGGTTGGCTAAACTTTGGCCACAAAATTCTCATTCTTTTTGAGGATTTCATCCTGTTATTGAAGATACCTTGCTTATCAGGGCAGTGCCTGTGTCTTATATGCAGTGCAAAATCAACTTTTCCAATATTAATGTCCCTAAATATTTGGAAACAGAGGTGGAAAAAAATGTAGTGTTTGACAATTGATCTGTGGAGATCCCAAATCTGTCATCAGTACAGCATGTGTTTGCTGCAGCATAATGCTGTTTGGTTCTAAAATTACTTCCTTGGAACCCCTTGAATGACTGTCTTTAGCAACATAATAGAAGATGGAAGAATGCAGCATTTTCATGCTATGAAGCAATTCACAGCATTTTACTCACTGTATGATGCATTGTCATATATACTAAAATGAAAATTGTTATAGCAATTCAAAATCAGACCAGATATTGCTGAAAAAACTATATGCAATAGTGAGTGAAATGTATGAACAAATGCTCAAGTTTGAGGGGTTTTCCCTTTTATAGATATTGATGCAAGTTTTTGTAATATTATTGTTCAAATTAGTTCTGCTGAAAATATCTTAGATGTTATCAATGGCATCTCTTTACATCCTTGTCTCAACTGCAATTCATGTGAATAAGATTCCTGTCCCCTCTGGCATGATTTGACATTTTTATACTGCTGAACTCATAACCCAAATGGCCGAGGTTTGAAAGCAATTCATTTTGCCTCTTGCTGCCTGTGAGCACCTTTTGACAACAAATGTTTGGTTTTTGCCAACATATTCATGACTTCTAGAAAAAAACAGAGATAACCTTAGACACAAACTACTGCATGTTTAGTTCAGGACTTGTGTATTTTGACATGTACAGGTTAAATAAATATAATAGCTGTTGTTGCTATGAATTGTTCTGGGGACATCAGGATTGCACTGTGCTGGTGCATTGCAAAGAAAGTGAGAGTGATGTAGCAGCACTTCATTACCTATATGCTCATGCCTTTTAATGTGGGGGCAGACTTTTGTATTGCAACATCAAACACATCCCTTCTTCTTTTTATTTTGTTATAGCTGTTGTTTCCTGCTCTGGATCACATGAAGAAAACTCTTCTTCACCAAATCCAACTCAGAAGCTCTCCCTGATAAAAAATAGGATGGTTTCATTGCATCAGCCTTCTAAACCAGGTACCACAAGTCCTCTTCCTTACATCCTCCTTATTTCTCCCTCAGAATCTAGGCGTGACATAGATGCCGGCAATCACAAGCACCTCTTACCAGAAAGCTGTGACACTGTGTTTCTGCCTGGAACTAGAGCAATGACTCAGAAAGGCCAGTGTAAACTTAAGGGAATTTCTTATTTCTGTATTAAACAGAAGCAAAAATGCCCAAACCCAAAGCACAGCAAGCAAACCAAACCACAAAGAACCCCAAACACAAAACCCTCCACAAAAGAAACTTACTGCCTCCCCCATCAATAAACAAACAAAAAACCCAAAACAAACAAAACAAATTGAAAACCCCCAACACAGCAGAAAAAGGGAAAAGAAAGAAAAAGTAAAGAAAAATAAAATAATTTCCACCAGCACACTAAAATCCACCAGATTTGGGATTGGGAGTTCTTGAAATAAACGTTAATTAGTGGAGCTGCTTTCCCACTGCTGTAGAACAAACTATCTTTTTTGATACTGAATAAAGCTTTTATCCTAATGGACTTTAATTTTCAAGGCATTGTGAAAACCAAATGAGTGGTGGGTTTTTTTGACATGTGTTCACTGCTTCTTGTCCTGTCAGTCGACACTACAGGGAATGCCTAGCTTCCTCTTCATTCCCTCTCATCAAAGTGTTTGTACACACTGATAAAATCCCCCTGACCATACTCTTCTATAGGCTGAACCGTACCAGCTGTGCCAGCCTCTCCTCTTATGAAAGACGCTCCAGCCCCTCAGTCATCTTTGGGGCCTGGGCTGGACTTGTTCCTGTAGGTCTGTATGTCTCTTGCATTAAGGAGCCCAGAGCCAATCACAGTACTGCAGCTGTGGTGTCACCAGTGCTGAATAGGGAGGAAGGACCACCTCTCTTGATCTACTGGCAATGCTCTTCCTAATGCTGCCCAGAAAGCTGTAGGCTGTGATTGTTGTAAAGGTGCTTGCTCACAGAGACCTTGTTGTTCACTACGCTCCCAAAGTCGTCCTTTTTGGCTGCTTTCCAGACAGTGAGCCCCCAGCACACACTGGTGCATGGGGTTATATCCCCTGAGGTGCAGGACTTGGCTTTTCCCTCAAGGAGTTCCTATCAGCCCAGTCCCCAGCCTGTCGAGGCTGCAGCACAGACCTGTGGTGTGTCAGCTGCTCCTCTCTTTTGTGACCCCTCTGAACTTGCTGAGGATGCACTCTGTCTCCTTGTTCAGATTGTTAATGAAGATGCTAAACAATAAAGAAAGGCCTCTGGGTATTAGAAAAGCTACACATTCCTCCCAGGTGGCAAGGTGACAGCCTTGCCAGAGGAATACTTCTTATAGTAGCATCTTCCAGATGGTATCTACTTCTTCAAAGTCCTCTCTGACATTCCCTGGACTGTTCATGAACTTTTTTCAATCCAATCTTTGGAGCATTTTTTAAAATATCTTAAAATGTATTCTTTGCTGATCATAGTAATACAAACCTATTTCTCTATTACAGCTTTTTTTTCCTTTTAATTTGTCATGTTTTTCCTTTTTGCTGACTTGTACTTGAGGTTCTCCATGTTCATAAGCAAAGCTGGGCATGAAACACCTGTAAGGTGGTACATAGTGGTGTTAGAGGTTTCACCTTCCAGTGTTCTCTTTCACTGTGACCACGAGTGTGCCCAGTTCTCTTACTCTTTGTTTTGTGCTAAGCAACAACTTACTGTTGATCAGTCTTTTCATCACAATGCAATGCATGTGATCTCTTCCCAGAGGAAATGGTTTCTTTTACTGTCAAAAATTTTCTTGATCTGTTTCAGACTCTTCCAGGTAGTCAGATTTCTTCAGCCTCAAGTTGTGGCCTTATAAAGCCCAGAGAGTTGGGAATTTGGTGCTTTTCAAGGGGAAAATTGTGTTCACCTATCTCAGCTGTGAACCACCTTGTCATGTGAGACACACTCAAAGGACTAAGTCTGCATTGGTACAGTCCTTGCCACTGCAAGTTGAGGTTTGATGAAATGATTTTGTCATAAACAATAGTTTCAAGTAACTTTCTATTTGAAAAAAGGAAATTATTCTTTCCTGAGCTTTCACTTTGGTCTCTTTCATTGTTATGCTCTTGTGAGAGAAAATGCGTTCTGGGTTTTACCGCCAACTAAAAAAATTATCCAATAAAAATATTACTTCTACTGACATTAAGTCTGTGGATACTGAGTTAGCCTGTCAAACCTCAGTAAATTTGAAATAGCACAGCAGGTCTGGATTAGGACTCTGCTTTGTCTCACACAGCTATGGAGTCTCTGAGCTATTGATATCCCTAAAGTCGTTTTAGTGGATCATCAAACCGTAGCCCAGAGCTGTGCACAGACATTTTTCCCCAACAGAGGCAGGAGAGTGGCTGGTGTCCTCATTCATGTATGCTGCTGGAATCTGGCATTGCATCCATATTCACATACACAATTTGCCAGTTCATCTGCTTGTGGCTTCCATGTAAAAAAGATGGGCTGAGCACTGCCCAGGCCTTTCCTAAGCTGTATGTATTAGATGAATTGAGCTAAGAAGATGTTTGGATGGATGACGCAGGTGTCAGTTTGAGAGAGGCAGCAAACTCCAGTATGAGCAGGCCAGAAAGAGTTGGGGAGTGTCCAAAGCAAGGGTGGAGGAGAAGTGTTTGGGTGGGAGACCACAGCCTTTGCCAACCCAAAGTTATGTGCAACTCTATAACATCTGTGTTTATCTTACCCCTGTTCACTGGATGTTGTTTTATAAAAATGAAGTTTAAATTTACTTCAATAATTAGGAGAATGTTAGTCTGCTTTTGCTGTCGCATTAAAAAGATGCTTCGATTTCTCTTTTGTCTGAAATTTTAGTTGAAGTATAGGCAATCTTCTAGAGGCTCTTATGTTTTTATTTTTGCCTCACCTGTGCAGCCACACTACCTAGTTATATCCCTGGCCTTAATTCTATCCTTCCTATGTTCCTGTTCTCCACAGGAATAAGACTACCAAAAGGATAACTTTGTGTCATTCATGTTTACAAGGTTTGAATACCTTTTGAACATCAGGATCCTAAATATGAATGTTCAGTCTCTTAATATTTCTTACTTGGCCTGGGGACACTCCAGTTATTACTGTAATATTATTATTACTACTGAAAATAAATATCATGCAAATTAATATCTGCTCTATTCAGCTCCACTCTGTGTGGGAGAGCTTTGTGCAGCTAACATCCCTTCAGGGAGTTTATATTAGATTGATGAGAAAACAGTGAATTACTTCTTGTCTGGTTTATAATATGCTGATTATGAAAAATTCTGGCCAAGATGATCTAGTGTTTTTAGTACTGTGAGCAAACTCTGGAGTTCGTTAAGAAGGTATTCTTATCCATCCTGCTAGAGGAAATCAAAACTGTTTAAAAAAGATAAAAATAAAAAATTATGTAAAGCTTGCATTGCTCATCTATTTTGCTTAAGACCCTGTCAAGCTCTTTCTATTGCAAAGAGAGGGTTGTCCTTAGAGTATCAGTTGTTTCTTTCTGCCAAATTGCTAAATCCATACAGTTGCAATCTCCTTGTTGATATTATTTGTGTTATTCTTGTTTGGGACTTTGAGTACTTATGGTCTAGACCTTCATTCATTGTTGATACCAGTGGGAGGAATTTGACTTACATTCTGCAAGAATTTGCTGGTTAGTTTTTCATTCTTACTTGTTCCTTGACCTGCTCCAGTAGAGATTCTGTTGCTATTGCTCAAGGCAAAATTTCTTTTTTCTCTTCAATTCTTCCATTTCTTGGGAGATATAGCCCCCATGCACTGTACATTTGGTCACCCATGTGCCCCTTGAGCTGGGATAGGCCTCACTGAAACCTTTGATTTCTCACAACAGAAGTCTCTTGTATCGTTGGCTCAAGCTGCTCATGGGTGACGTCTGCAGACAGTTTTGGAAAATCAGACTGGGTGTTATCTTCCATTGGTGTCCTGGCATCCCAGGAGAGGCAGCAGAAGCTTCTGGAGAACAGTTCCTCCCATGGAGATGTTGAAGGTAGGCAGAGCTCTGGTTCTCCTCGAATGATGCCTGCTTTTGCCCAGCTCTGGCTGCAGCAGGAGTCAGCAGACTGAGGCCTCAGGGCCATGTCACTGAGAGTTCCACCGTGTGCTGGTCCTGGCACAGAGCTCCCAAAGGCACAGCCAGTGCCCAAGAGTCAATAAGAGACATGTAATTCATGTGTGCTGCCTTGGTTGTGTGTGGATGTACCCTCTAAACAGCTGGCCCCTTCATATAATCATTTTCTATCTCCCCATTTTGGATAAGCTGCTTTCACTTACTGGATTTTCACTTACTGGATTTTTCTTAGGAAACTCAATCCTATACAAGCCAGAGCTGGCTCCACCTGTTTGCTGTCTGACTGGCAAAGTCTTTGGCTTTTGTTTTGTTGGACATGTCTTCATGCTTTTTTTGGATTCTTCTCCTCTCATTTTTTCTATAATTTCTTTACTTAAACCCTTTATTTTTATTTGTGCATAGTTCTTCTTTTATTCTCATGACTCGTTTCTTCAAATTCCTTATCCATTTTCCTCTTATTATCTCTCTTCCATCCATGCTGTGTTCACTTCTTTTGCTGTTGTTTTGTTGTGTTTTGTTTCTCTTCACAGGGGACATTTTCCTCCTGAACACCAGTAGACTCCCAGACAGATGTGAGTTCAGCCTGCAAAGCCCCATCCTGCCTGGGAGCTTGGATTCTTGCTTGCTGGAACTGGCCATATGTTCAGAGGATGCTGTTCCTCTCCTCCAGAGATTCACAGTTGAAATCAAATATGTGGAGACAAACAAAAACACAATAACTTTTCTCAGAGCTGGCCATGAGGAGAATGCCGGGTAAGCCGATCAATTTTCAACTCCTAAGCCTTTGAATTGCAAGGTGGAGTGGAGTTCCTTCAGGCTGCTTTTTATCAGTCTTTTTTGCCTTCTTGAAATCATTGCTGCTATTACAGCAGAAAATAAAGGTATGACTCTCAGGACTGAAGCACACAATCTCCTGGCAGGATGCCTGTGACAGACACAGGTTTTGTGTGTCCCCTTTGCAAAGAACACACTGGCTTAGATCTCACTCTTCTTCCCTCATGTTTAGAAGGGTGAAGAGTGATTAATTTTTTTCACTGATTCCAGGACTACAACTGTAAAATGCATTCAGTCCAAAAACTGCCTTAGTAACATGACTGATATTTCTATGGTTTCAGTGGGTCCTATCAATGCTACAAGGGTCACAATTCTCATTTTGAGGTGGGGTTAATTTTATCTCTTTAATAATTTCTTCCTTTCTAGTAGGTGCAGGAGCATCCAGTTCTGTTCTGTTTGTAGAATTCAGGGAGGGAAAACTGAGAGAAGAGGTGAAGGAAAACAAAAGAAGGTGTAACAACCCCATTCTCGTCCTGTATTCCCTTTGATCCTGCCAATGTTTTACTTTTTCACTCCTGTGTGTAGCAGAATGTTGTAAGGAAGAGAAATGGGTAAAGGCAACAGATCACAACAGGAAAAGAAAGAGAAAAGTCCACGTGTCATCTAATTTTGCCATTTTCCATGTGCTTGTTTTTCCTTTGCTGCAGTCCAACTTGTAAGAACCTGGGTCAGACACATAACAGTTTTTTATTTCTATCACCTGACCGACTCCCAGGGAGAACTTAAGCAATAGATCCCAGTTCTTGTTTTCTTTGAATTCTTTGGCACTCCCCAGGCTGCCATGGAGATCTGTAGCAAAGAGTTCCTGTCAGCCAAAGATAGCAGAGTTTGACTAAAAAACCTTTTTTTTTCTTTCAGATCTCTCTCTCTCTCTCATTTTCAACTGTTGCTCAGTTCCTTCCTGGCTATTCCTTCCCCATCTTCTTGCCAATTTCACTGGGAATCTGTTGCATTTTCTGGGATTAATTTCTAATATCCTTTTTTACCTACTCAAAGCTGCCCTTGCTTTGAATATTTGACAGGTCCCTGCAGCTGCAGCTCCATTCTGCTATGTAAATTCATAAAATACTCTTTTGCTACACCTTACTGGTCAGACCAGGCTTTGCTGGTAATCCCTGCAGCATCTCTGGAACGGATCATAGACCTTGTTTAGCAGCTTATTTGACCACTGCAAAAAAATTCTATGAAAGTCAATATTATCATCTTTCTAAAAGTGATGGCATTTAGATTTATTAGAATGAAGTTAGCTTTATTGGAAGTTGGCACAGACACTGGTATTAGTTTTTCTTACTGAATTAGATGAAGCACTGGTAAGCTCAGAGTTTATTCTTAAGATTTTAAACAGGGGAGGAGACCAAGTCCTGTTTGAAACCAAGATAGAAAGGAGGATAGAAAAGAGATAAAACAAAGTTAGGAACGATCGAATACCCTTCCTTTCCCCCCTCATTACAGAGAAACTTTAAAATCTCAACACAATTAAGAAAACCTGACCATGCAGGCAGAACAGAATTTGTTTATAACACAGGGATTGACCTGCTTCTTGCTAGGCAGGTAGCCTGAAATGAACATTCTCTCCATGATTAATATTTTAACAACAGTGGTTGTTAACGAGAGACCACCCTGAAGAGTTCTCACTTTAAAGGGACTTTCCACAGGGAGTAGCAGTTCTATGACCTTTTCTGTCTTAACTAATCACTACTGCACAATTTAGAGCAGAACACGAACAATGAGCAGATGACCTTGAGATAGATGTCTATGTGTAGTATCTAGTGTAACCCACGAAAATTACTACCAAGGGATTGTCTTCAGGACAGAGTAGAAACTTGGACATAGAAAAAAGGCTAGGTGGCACTTCTTTCAGATAATCAAGACACTCCAGGAAATCCTCCTTCAGTTCCTTTTGTCACCTCTCAATTCTATGACACGGCTATACTTCATCATAAATTCCACCTGCACCAGACTACTTCAGTGAACTCTCCTGTTTCTGGACCTAGAAATATTCTCCTGATGGTGTTTTCTCCTTCAGGGTCCATCAGCTACACAGTTTCCAAAAGCTTAGATATATGTCACATGTAAGAGAAAGTTTCTGTCCTGTTCACCTCACTAACTAGTAGGATTTATCATTAAATTGGTAGTATTGAAGCTATCACTACTTTTCCACACATAAACCTTAATGAAAGAAAAAGAAACAGATGGACTTTTGGTACCATGTTTTCTGAACAAGTAGAGCAAAGTCACAAAGTCATGATGTTTGTTTTTAAGTACCACACCTATAGATCAAGGGTATTCTGAGTTATTACCATTAGGAGGAGAACTGCTGAGGGAATGTGGTGTTTGGGATTCTATGTATTTATAAAAAAGTACATAAAATTTTATTTCTCATTATGTCAGTAAAGTTCAAACAACAGGAGCCTGTAGCCTTACTTGCAAGGCCAAGCCTTCTTTGTCTGGCACTTAATTCAGAAAACTGTTTTCACTTTCTCTGGGTTATGGTTATGGTGCTTATTCAGGTCACATCTAATATATTTTAAATTTTTTTAAGCTATTTTTTTCTTAAATGTTTTTACTATTTTGCTTATCCCACCTTTTCATCTTTACCTCAGAGACCCAGAATAAGCCGCAGTTGAAAATTCTTGAGTCCTGTGTGGTTTTGAGTGTTTTCAAATGCTTGTGTTTGTTGTGAACCACAATTATTTCAGTGTTCTCAGCCAAAAGTGTTTCAGTAAGAAGTTGCTTCTTTCACCTCTAAGTACTCACCCTTCACTGAAAATAAAAAAGCATCATTTGGGACAGGGATAGTATTTTCACTTTCTGTAGTCAATAAGCCTAGCTGATTTTATTCTGTTTTCATTCTGGAATGGCCACGGTAGTCTTGGTAGAACAGAAAACAAAACGTTCATGGCCATGTGCTCACATAGGTTTTCAGTCAACCAACCTCACAAAACTGTTTATTACTTAGTTTTTTTGTGTCTTCCCCCTCTTTTTGGAGGGGTGATGGTGATAAAATTCTCCACCATCTTCTGAGACACTTGAAAAAACTTGCCATCTTTGACACTTCTATTTTACTAATGTGGTTGTTTTTATCCACAAAAGTTATTTAACTTCTCCTACTGTACAGATGACAAGGGAGTAGGCTGGTAAGTGTTCTCAGATATTGTCTAAATGCGTGCTGACAACAGTGAGCAGGGCCATTTTGATTTAAAAATGTCTCTAGAAAGGGTGAGGCTGTCCAGCTGTTATATAAGACTATGGATTTTGAACACTAAGCTGGGAGTATGATTCAGGTAGTGCCTCTCTTGAACTTGCACTCAAAAATATATTGTGTCAAACAGTAACCCTCTAAGAGTTTGGTGAAGGCAGGAGTGGTAGGCATGTATTTTGCTCTCTCTATTTCCTTTTAAGTCTAGTGGTTAGCATTGGATGTTTGTGAGGACTTGCAGACTACAGCTTCCTGTGTGTATAAAAGTAATGTAACACTTCTAATTTTTATGTTCACTGTTTGAGTCTAGAAGCAACTAGCATACACAGCTTTGTGCACATACCCATGCAGTGGGTCCCCTTAATTTAGAAAATTTATTAGCTTTCATGTTCTGCTTTATTGCATTTTTCAGTCCTAATGAAGAAATGGTTATTCTTTACATAAAATCATTCCTAAGATTAATCATTGGTTACCTTAGTTGGATATGAAAAATCACATCATAGAAGGGATTGGTAAGAAGAGGATGGAAAACATCTGTTTTCCAGAGAATATTGAGAGGCTAATGAAAACCCAAAGCAAACACTACAGAAGAAAATTTAGAATGAAATGTTTCCCGGGTGAATCTTGAATACACTTGCCTTCAGCATTACATGACCTGCAACTCCAAACTTTCTATCCATGCAAATTTCTCAAAATTATGTCATACCCTGATAATTCTTCTGTGCATACAGATGAATTTTAACATCTCTTTTTAGAAGAAGAGTAATATTGCCTTGATACTTGAGATCTGGTTTGACATAAAATCAATAGTAAAGTTATTGCCAAGCTTGGCTTATCTGGAAGGCTGCTGCAAAGATCCATCTTCTGCTGGATCAACAACGGGCTTCATTCCTGATTCCATTAAGAAAATTATGTTGGCTCTGACTAGCTTCCGTTACAATGGAGGGACCAAGCAAAGGAGGTGAAATTATTTACAGCATTAGAAATCTTGCTGCAGTTGGATCTAGGGGCTAGGCTTTCTCTGAAGGGGAATACCTTGATGATGAAGAGACTTCATACACAAAAGCACTTTATGTGATGCAAAGCCACTTGTCATTTTTGCAGTCTTTGGATGGTAGACAGCTCTTTCTGCAGTGTTATAAATGGAGAAAATTTCAGTACCAGAGATATTTCAGTGCAGAACTGGGTTGTTTCTTGGGACCTTAGTGCTCTGACTCAGAAGAACTGCCAGTTCACAGAAGTAGTGGCTTAAGATGGTGACCTTCTTCTACCAGGTACCACAGCTCTCCCAGCAGAGATGACAGAATGGACAGTATGTCTTCCTAAGTCATGGTATTTCAGAGCTTGGTTTATTGACTTAGATGATCAGTAGTTTAATTTTGATATACCAGTCTATAAACAGCAAGTTCCAAAGTGTCTGGTTCATAAAGCATATAGGATTAAGGTGCAGCAGCTGAACTAGTCATTGTTTTCAGCTGTGGGGCTCTTTAGTTGCTACTGCTAAATATAACTGGCTGTGAATCAGAGGCTGTGTGTCACAGGTTCCTGCACTCAGTGTTGTGTTAACACTGGTAAAACTGTGATGTCTCAGCTGGAGGGTGGATTGTAACTTGGTAGAGGCACTAGAACTATGCCTCAGTGCTTGACAGGGCTAGTAGATAAATGCCTAATAGATAAATTTGAAAGGTTTACATATTGTCCTTACCCTTATTGGCTCATTGAACCAGTTTGATTATGGCCCAATGTCGATCACATTCATTCTTGTGGTCAACAGGATGCAATGGAGTGATGAGCAAAGCTGTGTCATGTAGCAGAAATGACTCAGTTCTGGGTCAGTGCTGGATGGTCTTGGATGTTGTCCCACCGTGTGGTGGGAGACATATATTTTTAAGAATATATAGGAGATTTATTTATAAGTGCTGGATGTTCCTGAAGGTGCACTGTAATACAATGTACACTGTAATAAAATGAAAGCAAAGCAGCTGTTCTCCCATAATGGGAAGAAAAGATGGTGCTGTTGTAATTCAGGGCTGTACCTCTCTGAAGATGAATTAAATTAAAATGAATATATTATGATGGGACAGGAAATAGAGGAACAGTCATCTTTGTAAGAGGAGCTCAGTTGTACATGAGTTCAGGGTATCTGTGGGTATTTATGTGTGTGTACACTTGTGAAAGTGAAAGGTGGGTGGATGCCATAGAAGGGATAGTAAAATATTATCCAGACAAAGTTATTAAGATTGGCTTGTGGAGGGAAGAATGCAAAAGAGGGTGATAAAAAATTAGAGTTGTTTTGGATTTTTTGCAAGTTGCAAATAGAGTTCTGTTATTTTTACATTGAGTCCAAGAAGAGATGTGTTTGTAACCTGGGTGTTGCCTTCTAAGGTGTTTCTGGTGCAGGACAAGCAACATGACCACTTCATGGCAGCTGGAGGCATTTCCTAAATGAAAAAGTAGGAGCAGAGCTGATCAACATGTCTTAACACTGTGGCCTGGCCTTCTTATTATTCCATTGGCACAGACTTAGGTCACTTGTCCAGAGTGGCCTCAGTACCAGCAGTATGTAGAATGTGGGTAAAATGATCTGTCTGATACTATTTTCAGTAAAGAGATTTGAGCAAGGATTCTTTTCTCACTAGCCTTGCTCCAATCCATTTACAGAATAATAGCACACATATTTAACTGTATATTGCTGTCCTGTTAATGTAAGATATAAGAACAAATTTTGGAAGCAAAAATTAAGTAAAAAGATTTTAAAGAATTCTGCTTTAGTTTTTAAATGACACCTGGATATCTTGACTTCCAACAGACTTCAATTAATTTGAGTAAGGTACTTCAAAAATTTCCTTTTGGTATCTCTCACTAGCTTTTGATGTCTGAGAACCATCTTTGAAATTAGGGTGTATAAGACCATTTGTCTTTCTCCAAACTGCTACAAGTGCTGCACAATTGAGAAACCTTTGCAGTTTAGATTTGCAGGTTATGGCATTTGCTCTGCAGTGAAATGTAACTGGCATGAGTAATCTGCATTTCCTGGAACAGCACTTCTCTTCTCTCCCTTGCTTTGTGGGTGCACTGTACTTTGCTAAGATGGAAAATCAGATATACAACACACAGATAAAGGTTTTCATTCTTGACACAACCAGGAAACATTCAGGGTCAGACATTTACTTCCAGAACATGCAATGTCAGTGTTGGCTTGAGGAGATCCAGGGTCTAGTGCAGCTGCTTGATTGATCTGTACTTTCAGGAGCAATCAGAACACAACCATGTGTGTGGAAAGCATATATTAGGGTAGCATGTTCAAAATTGGTGACAATTTAAGAATCATTGGGAATGGTTGGATCTCCTCATCATTAGCAATTGGGTAGCATGTTCAAAATTGGTGACAATTTAAGAATCATTGGGAATGGTTGGATCTCCTCATCATTAGCAATAGGCTCTGCAGCAAAGATAACCTTACATGAGCTTGCTAGGCTGAACATCATTTGTTTAACCTTAACACCCATTTGTTATCTTGCAACTTTCATTCACTGATCCATTTCCTACATGGATACTATTACTTCTCTTTGGTATGATGCAGAATCTTTATGCTAGAGACTCCATGGATTCCAATGTGCTGTGTGTGTGTCTGATAACATTCTGTGTTTCTCTAGGATGAAATGGAAATACCTGGTGGCCCAGATTGGACGAATAGAAAGGCCTTTCAAAATCACCCTGGTGTATTCAAACTGTGGAGCACAGGAGGCTGCAGTACTGGCAGTGGGCTCCTTGCAACTCAGGAACTGCTTTCATGGTACGCTGCAGCACAGACAGGTTTGGAATAACCAAATGCATCCTCACCAAAATGGGTGAGGGTGATGAGGGATAGGGTAGGATTTAGAAGAAAGATGAATAACTCAGAATTATAGAACTAATTTAAGTGATCCTCACTGCTTTTCGGCTTTCTTTGTTTGATCTTTTTCGGAAAAAAACCCGAAACCAACTGGACTTACGCTGAATCCAACAACAAGGATGAAAAAAGTCTTCACCTAGATTATTTTAGCATTTAGTATTTTTCTCTTTTAAATAATCAAGAACAACAGTTTACCCTGTGTAACCAAGGCCTTTTCCGTGCTTGGGCTATATGTAACAAACCTATGAAAAAAGAAACATTTATCTACCCCCAATGGGGTCTGTTTGCTATTTCCAGGCTGAGAATTTCTATCTAAAATGAAAATAATTGGAATGTAATTATTTTCTCTAAAGTACTGAGTGCTCAGCTAAGACCTCAGTTTTACCTGAAGCTTACAGTTTTTGTTCTGAATGTCATGCAAATGATCCTCAGCAGCAGTGCAGAACCTTGCTAATGTCATTTAGGCTTCTTGGAATTGCAAGAGTCTGTCAGCACAGGCAGTCTTCAGGTTGGGGACATAATAATCTTCAGTTCCTGAATTTCATGAATTAATGTTATTGTTTCCATCTTGTAGACTCTGTAGAAATAGTTGGGAATGTAATGTAAAAAGAAAACACTATTGTGAGCATGGTTTTGATCATATTAGAGATTTAATTGTAGTCATTATTCTTTTAATTTAACATGCTGTATTATTAATGTAATGTTTTTTGACAGTCCTAAAGTTTTCATGGGATGCATACAGCCTGAGGCAGTGTGCTTTCAGTCTCTAAATAACCTAGTGCATATATCTGGCACAAAACAGTGTCATGAAATAATACTATTCTGAAGTGTGTACCTGGATTGCTGCAGAGGTGTTCTTTTCTCTTTCTCCTGCAATTGGTTCCCTAACTTTTGCATTTTTTCTAGAGTAGTAAGAATCACAATGGAACTTCTTTGCAAAGTTCTGCTAAAGGGAAGCAGGTCTATAACAGGTCTGGGCACATATGCATCCACAGGACAGGCTGGGTGCATGAAGAGTCATGCTTTTGGGAAATATCAGACTTAAAAATCACGTTCAGCCTGGCTGATGGGTACCTGTGCAGTCAGTCAAATGCTCCCAGATTAGGACTGACCAGACTAGTTAGGGTGCATGAACAAAATTTGTGTATTGGAAGCCAGCTTGCAGGGGAAGCAGCTACCTCATGAGCTGGATGCCACAGCTGGAAGCTGGCACAGAAATGAGTCAGCAGCCCAAGTGCTGGTTAAACTTGAGCCTCAACAGGACATAGCAATGTGTCTATCAGGGCTGGAGATAAATGGGTGTCCCTGCTTCCAGCAGCAGAGTGCCTTGCAGCACGTCACAGCTGGCAGGTGCAGTCATGTGTGCAGTACTGAGGAACACATCATCGTAGAAACTGCAAGGCCCTTCATTTAAAAAACCCCCCAAATTATCTAAAGATAGCACAAACACAACAAAAGCAGCACATGAGAAAGAAAAGAGCAATATATTAGGTCCAGGAATCTCATGCTGGATAGAAAACTACATGAAGAAAGCAGAGATTTATCGAACAAAGGACAAGATCCTACATGTGAAAACCAGTACACATGAAGGGTCATACACATTCTCTCAACCCATCTCTGGATTTAGTTCTTTTTTTTTCCCATTAGATAAAGAAAATCAAGATCTTTTTATATATGACAAAGGCTCAACCTTCCCCTGCATTCATGGAGGCTGTGTCAGCCACCTACAGATCTGTGAGTTCATCAGTGATTGCCCTACCAAAGAAGAGGAAGGAGTGAGGTGTGGTGAGTATGTGGCATGACACTTTGTGGGAACCTTCATTCTGTTAGAAGAAATAATTTAGAATAAAAAATAAGTTAAATTGATTCCATCTCTATATTAATTCAATATTTTACCTCCTGAACTAATTTGGCCCATTTACATTAATTGTATATCAAAATTCTCTTTGAAAATTCACCCTACATAGGGTGAAATGAAAATTGACCATATATAGAATAAAACAGATTTTTTTTTAATTTGTTTGGTTTATTAAGTATTACAGTAAGGAGCCTAATGACCTTCCCTTAACAATTTATGCTACTTCAGAGAAATACAAAACCTTATTTACATGTCTGCAGCTAGGAGAGAATTTCCTTCTGGACCCAAGAGCTAAACCTTACCTTCAGGGAAAGGTGTTAATCATCTTTCCACTCCTAGTGGACATTACAGTATGACACTTAGTATGACACTGTAGTGTCACAAATATGTCCTTCCAAGATCAAGGTTCAGAGTTCTTGCACATTAGGACTGAGAAATCCCCTAACAGCATGCGTGGTGCTGAGAAGCAATGTTTAGCTCTGTTTGAAGTACAGTGGTGGAGATTTAAAATACGTTGATCTGCCTTCCTTTAAGTGGACACAAATCTTTGTGATGCCTGCAATTTCATGTGTAGCAAGACCTTTACAAATATGTGGCAGTGATTTGACATTCCCAAGATTACAGGGGCTGTAGTTTTGCCCAGTATTTAGAGTATGACAGTGCACAAAAAAGTCTCAAATGTTTCCAGAAGCCAAGTGTTGGCTTTCTAATGGTGACTCTGGAAATAAACAAATGAGACCTATATTGACTGTGTAACATAGGTTGGGTAACTTGGACAACCACAATGGATTTTCACTTTTGTTATTGTTTGTGTTTTTCTATAATCAAGTTGCTCCTATTTTCCTACTTTCTCTTGTTCTTGATTGTAGACAGTCTCCCAGAGGGTTCACACTGCTCTTTTGAAGAAGGTCTGTGTGGCTGGACACTGAATGAAACTGCAGCATCTCCTTGGTCTATTCGGGGCTTTTCTGAAATGATTCAAGAGGACTCATTTGTAGGGTCTACTTTGCAAGCCACTGGTGGTAGGTTCTTCACTGTTCTCTCTCCCTCTCTCTGTGTATGCATGTACACAACAGCCTTGAACTTAAGTTTATTTAAATTGGTTTAAATATTTTGGCATCACTTCAGCATCAGTGTTATCTATAACAATAACTATAACTTCAAATGTAGCTAAAATTAACTTTTGAGTATGCCTCAAAACTTCATATTAAACAAGTTCTGCAAAAAAGTTAACACAAAACTATCAGAGACAAGGATTCTCCTTCACCTTGAAAAAATTGTATAATGTATTCTTCCCTCCTCTTTCCTCTTATGAGCTATGCAGTTGCAGAGTATTTCAGCAGCAATATAACTGCTGCATCACAAGGTAAAAATTGCCCAACAGAACTATGCAGCTTTAACACACATATAAGAATATCCCAAGTGATCATACACATTCTGTGCCATAAAATACCACAATAAAAAAAGAGTCAAGTAATTCCAGAACTGCGGAACTGTCAACTTGCTAAATAAGAAGGGGAGAGGCCAGACCTTCACCTGTTCAGGCTGAAAGTCAGAAGTGTGAGCACACATGAGTCTTGCTTCACAGTTCCCTGCCAAAATGAAGGGTTTCCATAAAAGTGTCCTGTTTGTCTCCTGGGAGTTTGTGTAAGCTCTCCCTGGAAACAAAGACTGCAAATAAACTCTTCCAGCCCAGTGCTTGTCTCAACAAGAGTCATTGATATTAATGGTGTAAGAATTAGGAGTGTAGATTGGTGTGCTCCTCTGTATGGGAAGATCTTGAGTGGGATCTGAGGTTTATCTACTCACATTCCAAGAAAGGGTTTGAGATGTTGACTTCTGTTGTTGATTGATGACTGTTGACTGTGCTGCTGAAATCTACCAGGGTGTTTGCTATAACCTTACCAAAAGACTTGCTCTCAAGCCATGCTTGCACCTACATATGCTGACATACCTACAGTAACATTAATGATGTTAAATTATTTCAAGTGATTACACAAAAGAGCAAGAGATCATTTTGTCTTTTTCACTTTTGTGTTCACAGGACACTTCCTCTATCTGCGAGCAGACAGCACCCAGACAAACGGTAGAGCTAAGGCTTATAGTACCAGCTTGCCTGCCAGCCTTGCGACTGAAGATTACCAGGTGTGTCACTGTGTCTTAGCACCTTTGTGGAATAAATCATCAGGCTGTAGGCACTATTTGCACAGTTAGCCTGTTCTCCTGTCCCTCTGCACACTCTACACAACACTGGAAAGCAGAAGAGCTGGCTATACTGCCTAGCTGGCCACTTGTTCAGAACTGGGAAGGAAATGTGAGGTGCATCCTCAGTAAGTGAAAGCACAAACCCCAAATCAACTACTCACTGTGGAAAACTAACTGTAGCAGTTAGGAAAAGTTACTCCCTGAGAGGTGCCCAACAGCTAAATTGTTTGAGGTAGCCAGGGTTTGAAGAAAAGGGAGCTTTCTGGCTGGGTCATTGAGTCCTTTAGTATATCTACTGCTGAAACTTTTCTTCATAAATTCTGCAATACTTGTGCAGGAATTACAAACTTGATAGTTTCACTGAGAACAAGAGTGTGAAGTTTGAAGGCATTAGATTTTCCAGAAATAGATGAATATAATAAACTTCTGATCACATTCTTCAGGAATTTCAAAAGGTTAATGCAACCTGGCCTTGATAAAATCACACAACTTGCCTTGAAGCTCTGAGATGCTGGAATTAAAAATATTAAATAATATTGTAGTCATAACAGTTAGGAAAATTAAGCTGTAAGTTTGAGCTGGAGTCCAGTCTTGCTAGGGGAAGAAGAGAAAGCTTTGATGCCTCCTAATTAGAGCTGGGAAAATAAATCCAGGGCAGGTGCCAGAAATGTTACTTTGGCATTTTTATTTATTTATAAATTCAGGTAAAATTTGCTGGGTACAAAATAAGAAACAAAATAAAATGTGATTTGAGACAGGTTTACAAAACCAGGAGAGGAGGAGCAGTAGCTGTTGGTTATTGCATAGAGGCCACAGGAGGTCTGGATCTGTTCTCTCCTCCACTGGCAAGGATTTGAGGCCACATTGCAGGATCAAGGAAGTTCTGTGGTTTTTCTTTGCAGAACACGTGTGTGCTCCCTTTCCTGCTGGTAACTGAAGCTCTCTGTAACATAAAGGGCAGCTCAGTATTCAGAGCAGTGGTAGAAATGGCAACTTTCTCTTGCTCTGTAGCAAACTGGAAGTGGTTGTTACAAAGAAAGAGGAATAAGTCCTACTTCAAAACATTTTTTCCCTGGTGATTTTGCGGTTCACTTGTCTTAGGGGTGCTACAATTCAGGTGGTGCCTATGAGTTGGAGCAGGTAGATGGTCTGAGGTTTCCTGCCTCTAGAGACAGTCCTTGTGATGCATTCTAGAGGCTGACCTGAAACAGAGACAGAGCAAAAGGCTAAAGTAGGGGTTTATTAAAAGGCCTCAATGGGTACACCTGGGCAGTAAAAGAGCCTGGCTTGGCCACACCCAAGATGCACCCAAAATGGTCACAAAATGGACACATGGTCACAGGGTCTCACACTTTCATAAATTTTAGTCCATAAGCATATTAGAGTCAATTGTCCAGCCATAGCTTCAGGTTATGAAGCTCTATCCTCCTTGTTTTTCCTTCTCACTTCACCGTTGTTTTTGTTATTGGGCCTGAAAGTTGTCCTTGATACCAAGCTAGAGAAGGAATTGTTTTGTCTATCTGTGAAGAGAGCTTAGTAGCTTTCTAACCCAAAACTACCCACTAAAACAGCACAGAATAGAAAAAATATAAACGCTAAAACTTAAGGCATCACTTGTTTCAAATCTATTCGGTGCAGGACAGCTCTCCCCTCAGAGAAGTCAATAACAAGGAGACCAGTCCTCTCACCCAGATGGTGTCAGAGGCTGTGGATATTGTCATCAGTGGTTGGAGAACAGCTGCCGAACAGGAGTGTCAGTTCATGTCTTCCCTGAGAAAATTCAGTGCTAGTAATTGTGCTGAGTCAAATACAATCACTGAGTGGGGGCTTAGTGATTTCTGTCATTAAAGAGCTTGACCCAGACTCACAGGGTTGGTATCTCAAATTCCCAGGGAGGGGAGAAGTGACTACCTTTCCCTTTTGTCATAGATTACCATTCTTTTCCTCTTCTTCCTCTGTTACAGATTCAATTTTCAGTGCACGTTTTTGGTAGCTACAATGGTACAGTCTCCTTCTCTCTCAGAGAAGAGATAACAGGAGCTCCAATCAGCTTGCCAATGTGGGAAAGGGTAGGGAGCTGGAGTGACCACTGGTTTCTCATCACCTTACCAATGCCAGTGCTCCAGAACCGGTAAGAGATCCACTGTCAGTAGCCAGGATTATCCCTTCAGAATTAGTAAATTGTTGCTGTCTTTATTGTGAAGTGCCACTTTCATTCCTGCCTTCTTTCAGGACTGTTTTTGAGCAACTCTTCTTGCTCAGGAAGTATTCTGTCATAAGTGCGTTTCTTTGTGCACACACAGAGCTTAGCTCAAAACAAGCCCACTCCATGTGACTGCACTTCTGTGCAGCTTCAAACAGTACTTAGGTTTTAGGAGCAACAAGCATCTGTACTAAAAACCTTTTATTAATCTGAGCAAGCCAGTGTACTCACAGGGGCAAAGTGCTCCCAGCAGGGAAACAGCTGCATTAGCATAGCTGCACTTCGTACTCCCACAGAAAACACTCACAGGAGTCAAAGGGGTGGTAAGCCCACACAGTTTAGTTTCTGGTGATCGGTTGGTAAATTCACTTACTTGGTTCACACGCACAAGGAAAACTACTGCTATCAGGAGAAAGCCAAACAGTTAGAAGAACAGTCAACAGAGAGCAGGAGAACATAATTTGTTTGAGTCAGCAAAATGAGATCAATGAACAGGAACACTGGAAACCCCTCTGGCTAACACAGCACTGAGTTCAAAAGGCAAATTCCTCCCCTTTTTCTGAAGTTAAGAGCAAGGGGAAGCATACAGTGCATGGAGGTTATGAAATGTCAATTCTCATGCACTGGGAGGGGTGCGTGTGTGTGTCATTCCTCAAGGTGCCCCTTGTACTCGGTTGGAGCAGAAACCTACCTTGTAGAGCAGTGCCAGCATCCCTTGTCTGCTCTGTCTCCATGGACTAGACACAGCAGATTGACCTGACCAAGGATATAATGCCATGTGGGTGCCTTAAGTAAGGGGTAGGATGTGGTGCCGTGTCTATGCCTGTGGGTCCTATAATTTCCCTGGTTCTGGACTCAGGGTGCTCTGACTCTCTTCCATCAGATGGATGGGGGAATTACTGTCATTTGTCAGTGGACTTATATACAAGGTTTGAAAATGCTCTTGCTAAGCCTGCTGTTGAAGAGGAGAGGTTCTGTAGGAAGGGGAATCTCATGAAAAAAGTCCCCCACTAACACTACAGCTAAGAGGTCATCCAAGAGACCCTTGATTTGCATTTGCTGCATTTACTCCCAGAGTGCTCAGACCCTGTAGGAGTGGATGCTTTCATTTAAGCTCAAGAGGTCACTCTTGAGTTGGGGTAAAAGCAGTTTATCCCTAAAGATTTGTATGCAGCTATGCAAGAAACTGTGGATATCAACCAACATTTGGTTGGTGGGTGGAATGTACACACATATTTTATTGCCACTAATTTGGGGCAAGCGTGTTTCTAGGCTGAATGATTCACGTGTTAGGCAGGTCAGTGCTCGATCTCTCATAAATCATCATTGAGCTTTACCAGAGACAGCAATACAGGTCCTGTCCATATGCTTTTAATAAGCTCTAAATGGACTGGACATCAGACCTCTGTTTATTTCTGAAATGTAATGAAAAACAATTCAGTCCTTTCCATTAGAAGGAGATCCTTCAGCTCATTTTCTTTCTTCCTTGTGAATTCAGAAGGTAGCAATACATGAGATGTGACAGAGATCCTAGATAAGAAACACCTAGTCGTAGTGGAAAAAGATGAGACAGCCCAGGGAGATAACTCTTCAAGGAATTATGGCTAAAATTTATAATGTCTTACCCTTCTGAAATGTCACCTTCTGAGTTACTCTGGCTAAGGATCAGGCCCAAGACATTTGAATATTCTGGTCAGTTTTGACTCTATCTCTTTGGGGGTGGAAAGAAGGAGATATATTTTCCCCAATCTAATTCCCTGCTCTTTCTGGTAATTGAATGTGGATGGTTGTTTGTGTACAACAATTTGTGAGGGACAGTAACTTTTCTGTATGGGCAGATAGCAGGGGAAGTAGGTCTCTCATTCTTGTTCCCCATGAGATGTGAACCTGTATGAATGTTGTGGTGCTTACGAGGGATTGATATGCTTCTAAGACTTATAGCAAGCCCTTTTGGCTGCTCAGCTGGACTTGTCTGGAGGAAAAATTGTAAATAGGGATGAGTTTTTTCCATGTTAATGGAACATTGTATTTTTAGGGAGGTTGTTTGTTTGTTTGTTTTGTTTTGTTTCGTTTTTCCCTCTCCTTACTCCTTTGTTGGTCTTTTCTTGGTCTGTTTTATTGCAAAGATTTCAACTGGAACTCCTGGCAACCTGGGGCTGGAATTCCCAAGCTGATATTGCTATCGACAACATTACATTTGGCCTGGACTGCTTCACTGATGGTGAGCCACAAATGTTGCAGAATCCCTCCAAAAATTTGGGTAGTACAATTAGCATCCCACAGATCCAGGACGCACGTTCTGTTCTCCCCACAGAGTGTGTGTGAATCATTTGTGTCAGCTTTTTCAACACAATGCCATTTTATCTCAGACCTACTGAAGATTGCAAGTAGAGGCAATCTTTACTCTGTGTCAGAGTCTCCCAGAGCTCTTTTTTTTTTTTTTTTTCTCTAAACCAGGAAATTCTGTATCACATAGTTGAGACCTGTCTGTGTGTCTTGGCAAGAAACACTAGACTTATTCCTTAGCCCTAAATGGAAGGATTACATCACACTGTTTTTCCACAGTCCCTGCTGATCTATGCACCCTGGTAACTGACAGGTGAAACAAATTTGTTGACATCAAAGGGGAAAGTCACCCTATTTTTGTGGAGAAAAGGAAGAAAATGAAGGAGTAAATTCTCTGACAATAAAATTCAGATTACTCCAACAAGTTTGTTTTAGTCTGTAGGGAGGTACATTAGCTATCACTAACAAATATATAATAGCTTTCCTTTGCTTCATTACTGTGAACATGACTGACAACTATTCCAGAGAAAAATTGAGCCAGTGCTACGCTTTGAAACATTTTAGCAAGAGTTGTAGTGGATTTTCTTAGCAGACAAGGGGAGAGAAGTTAGGTACTTGAACTACTTGCAAATATTAGAAACTGCCTTCTTTATTCCCTTGGGAAAAGACATGCTCTGTTGCAAAGGAACTGGAAGATTTGCAACACTTGAATGGTGACTTCTGTTGCAGACAAAATGTGGATTGGTGACGCTCTGTGTGTCACCACACCCAGTATGTCAGCTTTTAGGGTAATACCATGTTCCTGCAGTGGCTAGCTGTAGCCTAACACAACATATGGGAAGGCTTATGTCAAAAAAGAGGTGTTAAAAGCTCATCAACAGAAGCCACTATTCCTTGCCATCCTTTTCTGGTCCAGTGTCCTGTACTCTGTGCCTTTGTTCTGTGGGCACTGAAACCACTCTTCTATAAAATGCTGAGTATGCACAGTTTCACTTGAAATTAAGAGGAAAAGCTGATCCTTTATGGTAATTTCGTTTTTCCAGTCCAGCTCCTTAACAGCCCTTTCTCCCAAACACTTTGGAACCTCCATGCTTACAGCTTGTTTTGAAATCTTGAGGAAACTGGAGGGAGTGACTCCAGATGCCTTGGGCCATCTGATGTGCACCCAGCTACATGAGTTTACTGCCCTCACAGGAGCAGATAGATCCTCCAGTATACCCACAGACATTTTGCTGTGAGTGGTGTAGGTACACATCCTTTGGCAAACAGAGGGGGTGTAAATGTCCCTGCAGCAATATTATCAGAGCTTGTCCATTAGACAACCCAAATTACTCCTTATTTTCAATTAGGATAAATTGCACTGATGTCCAGGAGCTAGTGGCACTTACTCCATCTGAAGGCACAACCCGGAGATGTGTGAGTCATGCAGAAGGAACATATCATGAAGGAAAGGTTTCTCGGAAGCCTTGCACTTGCCACCCTTCCTTGAATTCTCTTTGAAAATAGACAGTTTCTCGCCTCTGAAAGCAACCCCCTTATATTTGTCTTCTCATGACTTTAATTCAGTTAGGTTGCAGAGAAGCCCAGCAGCTCTGCTGTGTTTTCAGTAATGAAATTATTTCTCCCTGGCAAGGATAGGTTTCAGATGTCAGAGACAGAGCCAATTAAAATCCAAGCAGTGAATTCTTTTCATGAGGGCAGCAGGAAGGATGTATGGGAGGAAGGAAGGATTTGCTGCTTGCTAGGATGTAAATATTATTTTATCCATCTATTTCAATCTTGTAGTTCAACTCTCTACAAAACCCAGTGCTGAATGGAAGTACTGTTTTTGTATGCAAGATGGGAAAGAAGGTGAGGTATTCCATACGCCTCAAAATTGAGAGGAAAGGTTCAGTAAGATTTAAGAGAACAATTGAGTAGTGAGGGCAGGTCAAGAAACATCAATAAGGACAAAACCCAAACAGACCATTATTTGGATGGCAGCTCCTGGGCATTGACAGATGTTTCTCCCTGTGGAATAATGAGGCGAAACCACATTTTGGCTTATAAAATTACCTTGTGTAAGACAGTGTCACAGTCTGGATGGCATTTCTGGTTCGTTTTGAGAACTTCAGGCAGATAGGCATAAAGATAG
This sequence comes from Certhia americana, assembly GCA_018697195.1. Lineage (NCBI taxonomy): Eukaryota > Metazoa > Chordata > Aves > Passeriformes > Certhiidae > Certhia > Certhia americana. Next base: position 25,876,376 of record CM031861.1, on the reverse strand, counting down.
TTTCAGTGAACTAGTGCTTATGTAGGAAGAGGTCTGAATTTTGAGTGTCTTAACACAAAAATGTGGACTGGCACAAGTAGAATGCTGATAGTTGAGTTGCCCTTCTCACTGCCTTTACTATTATCTTTTGGTGCTCTAAGCATGGTATTGTTCCAATTAAGATCTCAGGTCTGTGGTCTATCAAACTCTACTGCCCTGACCTAGAAATTGCATTTCAGTCTGTGCATAAATTGCAATTTCCCAGAAGTTTGTTTTATAAATGGCAAGATTGCCCTAAGGGAGCTTTTGTGTAGATCATCTCTACTTCTTGGTTTTATAGTCCCTGACCCAGCAAAGTCTGATTTCCAGGAGCACTGCAACAAGCATAAGTAAGGTGGGATCTCTGAGGAAACCATTCACACCTTGAAGATCCTATGAGGCACCTTACTCTGATTAATCTCAGCCAGATCTCTATCTCTGTTTTCGTTACAGTCACAGAAACATTGAAGCACTGAAGGAGTGAATTATTTTAGCTCTCTGCCTGCAGAAGATGCCCACTCTTTCTTCTTTGCATTTCCCTCTGTCTCTTTTCAAGCGGGAAATAAATGTTAGATAAAACCTGAAGAAAGGAAGTCTGTGACCTTTGCATTTTTTTATATAGATACACCTTAATATGAGTTAATTCTTGTTTCCTTTCATTCATTCTACAGTCAACACGTGTGCTGTTAGAAGAGGAAGTGGAAACTAAAATAGACTGGAGCACCAGCCCCTGGGTCCTAGGCATGTAGAAAATGCCACCTTAGAAGTTTGTGTCTGACAGTGCTTAAAACACCAGCCTTTAAAGCATTAACACTTAAAGCATTAACAGCTCGTGTGGACAGGGGAGTGCTCAGCCTGTGCTGCAGCTTGCCTGTTTTTAGTACAGAGAAGACAGAAAGTTTCATCTGGAGAGTAGAGATTTGAGACTGTTTGGAGAAGGAGGAAAGACTGTTTGGAAACAAGGCATTGCCTTAGGATACTCAGTTGGGATGCCACAAAAAAGTCCATGCAGACACACAGATCAACTCTGTTTCAGAGAGCGATTTACATTCCTTTGCTCTGGCAAACATAATCAGACTTCTTGTACATCACTAAGTATCTGAAACTGCTGTGACCTTTGGAATTTGTAATTCAGTGCAGGCCTCGGGGAGCATTTTTCTGGCCATGCATTGTATTTTTCATTCTGTTTTCCTCCTTGCATTTGATTAATTTCATTTGTTTTGGGTTAATTTCATTTTTCACTGGCTTGACAACTTCATCCATTGAAGTTCTCCATCTCAGTATGAACAGAGTGTGTCAGTACAAAGCCTGCTTTTATTTGCTTGCATCAATGTGCTTTCAGTCAGACCTGGGAGGAATATTCCCAGGAGTAAAAGCTCAGCAAGGTCTCCATGCTTCAATTAGTTATTTGGCCTTTCTGACACAGCTAACAAGGGTGTTAATTATTGCTATTTCGAGCAGTGGCTTTGTGGCAGAGATAATTGTCCATCTGGAACTGAGTGAGGCTCTTTTCAGTAGAGCATCAGACAGCTGTTAGATTCTCACAACTGGAACAAATTGAAATATTTGTAATGTTTTTCAACTGATGAAAAATGCTCAGTATTAAATTAACTGAGGGCTCACAAAATGGAAAGAATCCTGTCCTTTTTCTTAGAGATTTTCCAATCAAAAATCTGCATATAAATGGGTAATTTAAATATTGAAACAGGATGCTTGCAGATTATGAGGCAAGGATTCATTATTACTTTTTCCTGTTGTAAGACAGCATTGGTGTTGTGGTGTTCTCAATGTATTCAGACGTTTTGGATCAGCAATTGATTTGAAATTTTTCCTCTCTGAGAAAGGACTTGTTTTCAAAGGCCTACCTCAGTGGTCAGAAATATATGGTTTTGCTCTGTGTTTTTCAAAAATGTTGTCCAAAGGTTTTCAGCTTGTGTCAAGGGTACGGTTCTGTTTCTTAACTGTATATGCTAGTGAGGCATGTAATTTTTAGTTAGTTATTCTCTAAGGGAGCTCTCAGGTGCTCATAGTTGGTTACTGAGGGGGGAGTGATATGTTAAGCTGGGTTATACTATTCAGAACCAAAGACAGTGATTTTTGTCACCACTCTCCTTTACACCTCTAGTCATTTGACTGTCCAGAATTGTCACCTGCCTGTTTGACCAGTAGAACATCAATACCTGGTATCTGTTCTCCCACACTACGTTTTTCCTAGAATCTCTTGTATTCACAACTAGAGGAAATTTCAGACCAAGGAGCTTATCCTGGATGGGATAACATGGAGGGTCTCTGTGTGAAGATCCACTTCCTTCAGCATAGATACACATAGCTAACCTAAGACATGTGCTCAAAAGAGTAATACAAAATTATGATTGTTCAAAACACCTTTTCTACCCAAGGTAATATTTACTTATCTTAACCAAATGGGTTTCCTTAATTAATTTATCTAATCTTTAAATTTTCCATTCTTTTTTTCTACCATCCTCCCACCTGTTTCCTCCCTTCTACAAACTATTGCAGGAAGAAAACCGAATCATTTTGGTGGGAAACGCCAATACCCACGTGAGATTAGTATCCTGGATGAACATCTTCTGAACCCCCTGGAAGAACCTTCCCTTCCAGGTACCTGATTTAGTACTGAAAATGTGTCTCTTGGCTATAAAAAATGGCTCTCTTCCTGTCTCCTGTGTTTGATCTGCCTGCCCTACAGCAGCGAGACAGCTATATATAATCCATGCCAAAGATGTGGAGTCTGTGTCAGGTAGTCTCTGGCTGAAGGGAAGCAGTTTTCTGGAGTCCAGCTCACCAGATCTGAAATGACAGGTCCTCTTTAAAGAAAAGCAGAATCTCTTCAAGTGAAAAGAGAGGCTGCATGACTCAGATTCAGAGTGCATGGAAGGCAGCTTAGCAACGAAAAGTATAGACCTGTACAGAATGTTGGGAATAGAAAGAGTGCTGAGCACTGAAGCTGAATAAGATGAGTGTAGAATAGTGGTGTAAGGATGAAAATCCAGGGTAAAGTAAGTGAGGCTGAGGAAATCCACTGAAGAGAAAAATTGGATGAAAAAGTAGGAGCAACACTGGGGAACTGATTTAATAATAGTGGTAGAGATTGCCACTCTGGAGGACAGATAAGAATTACATGGGTGAGAAGAGCTGTCTAAAGGAGAAGGTGAGGAGGATAAGTTTTCTTTTGGCCATTTTGTAGCCAACAAATACCAGCTGTGTGACTGTACCAGCTCCTGAAGGCTCTGTCCACCTGGAATGTGACAATCTGTACTGCATTAGTACATTAGCAATCATACTGCTGTCTGTTCCCATTAGCTCAGGGGAATGTTGCAATGCAGCTGAAACTCATACTGCATTGATCCATCTGCATGTTCACAGGATGATGTCTGTTGGGGATAGTTTTGCTTGCCTTTTCCTTTAAACAAGATTGGAATTTTTCTTTTAAAAGTTTGTAACTTTTACCTCTATTTTAATCATTCAGCTCTTCAACAGTTCTACTTTTGACCCTGGCAGTTCTACTTTTGACCCTGGCTTTTGTGCACAAACTGCATCACACTGTGTTTAGATACATTACTGAGAAGTTTTGTTCTTAGGCCTCATCTAATTCAGCGGAGAAGATGGATTTGTTTGGGTCTTAGAAAATGGTTGTGAAACAGTGGACAGCCTTATCTGCTGCACTGTTGTAGAAACAAAAGAATAATGCTTAATGAGAACCAGGAAAGAAATTCTTGGGGAAGAAGGATCCATACAGATGGTAGCAAGAGGTTGTCCTCTGGCTGTTTCTGCTGCCACAGACTTCTTGTGCAAGGCTGAGACAAGACCCTTAAAACTTTAACTGTGTTTCATAAATGGTCGTTATTTGTAATGACAGGTATTTTCACCCCTTGTCTCTGTGTACATGGTTTAGTTCTCATTTGGAAAGCTGAACATCTTGCTTCAGACTGGCACTGAGAAGGGGAATTGGATCATGTCTGTTAGACACTTGGATAAACCCCTTCTTAGAAGTTCAGTCCCTCTTCCCTTTTCCTTTCCCCCCTCACACCCAATTGACAAAGTTTATCTTCAGCCCATGATTTATCAAATAGTGTGCAGGAAATATGGTGAGAGAGGAGAAAAGGTGAGATGGTGACCATAACAAAGCAGTAATTGTGCTATGACTAGAAGAAAGTGGGTATAATATAAGTACTGAGAAATACAGGGAAGCTCATGTCTGACTCAACTCGCTGTTTTGGTCACAGGGGACACAACTGTTGTTCTTTGGTGGTTCTCAACATGTGGTGCCAGTGGTCCCCATGGGCCAACTCAAGCTCAGTGTGACAGTGCCTACAAGAACAGCAATGTGTCGGTGACTGTGGAGAAGGAGGGCAGGCTCCGAGGAGTGCAAATCTGGAGAGTGCCAGCCACAAACAGATACAGGTGAGCATCAGTGTGTGCTGGGGGTGCAGCCACCTCTAACTACATTTTGTTTGTGGAGTTTCAACAAGCACAAATGTGGTACCACCTCTACTGAGCGGGTGGAGGGGACAGACAAGAAATAGGAGCAGTAGCTGTATGGATATATCTGAGTTACTGTGAAGCATGGAAGGGTAAGCAGTGACGTAGAAGAGATCAGAAGAGAAGTGAGAGTGTGCATGCAGTCAAGTAGGAGCGTTGCCATCATCCAAGTCCTGTAGCCTTAGACTTCTGGAGTGGGCTATACCAGCTCATGCTATTTACTCCTGCAGTCTCTGTTTCCAGCACTCAGGGGAGGGTTGATCTGTCCTCTTGTGCAACCTACCTGCATGGGTCTCAGGCAAGTGATAAACACAAGCTGCTACAGCAGGGCAGCCTGCTCTGGAGAAACGTCTGTTCAGAAGTGAAGGCTGGGGAGACCTTGCAGATGGGATTTACTTTGGGGATGAGAAGTGTGAGAATTGTTTCTTCAGTTATTTATTTTGTCTTGCAGGATTTCTGCATATGGAGCAGCCGGGGGGAAGGGAGCCAAGAACCACAATAAAAGGTCCCACGGGGTCTTCATCTCAGCTACCTTCCACCTGGAGAAAGATGAGCTGCTGTACATCTTAGTGGGGCAGCAGGGAGAGGATGCCTGCCCTGGGGTGAGGGCCATGAAGCACATGTGGGCAGAGACCTTGCAGATGCTATTCAGTGGTTGGCTTAGGGTTTGGTAATAAAAGATAAAAGATAGAATTCCCAGAATCTAGCAATGAAGTCCAGTCAGGAGACAGGAAAGAACCAATAAAAGAAGTTAGAAAGAATCTCAAAACAGATACAAAGAACACTGAAAAGAAAAACAATCCCAAAATGCACAAAAAAATGTGAAGCCGACAGAAAATTTGCTTTAAGCTCCTGGTGTTTGAAATAAATTCTTCATCAGCTCTCTTGTGCTTATTTTAAGCAGGAAGCTCATAGGCAAGTGATGTGCTCCCTCTCTTGTTTATCCACAGTCTGGGTTTTTTTCTGTCTGCCAGGATTTTTTTAAAGTTTACTATTATTTATGGAAGCATCCAGCAGTGTTGTGGCTGCACTATGTTACATACTCTCTAAGCTTAATGACTAAAGTCTGAATCCAAAGCCTACCAAAACCAGTGAGAATCTTCCACTAACTCCAGTGGCCCCTGGATTAGGATTTTGTGATGACAAAAATCACTCATGAGAAATGGAAATTGGTGACATGAACACATATATGTGTCCTCTAAATGGTAGACCAAATGACCAAATGTTCTGAAAGTCCTTTTGTCACTTAGGCTCAAAAGCTACATCTTTTCAACATCAGCTTTTGATACTGTCTTGTTTCAGAGATGCTGTTAACCCTTGCCCCCTTTGCAGGAACAAAGATATATATATATATATATATATATATATATTTTTTTTTTTTTTTTTTTTTCCCCCCCAGACTGTTGTGTTTGGGGATGCACAAACTATTCCTGTAGGCATTTGAAGTTACTGTTTACTTTCCCATGGGATATGATGTCTTACCCAGATGCTGCAATAGACTCTTAAACCCACCTTTTCTTCACTTTATATAGTACAAGTATCAAATCTATTTAAATAAAAGATACATTTGTGTATATGCATTTCCCTTTTCAGTGCTCTCTCTAGTCTTAGGTCATAATCTGAAAAGCTGTCCATTAATCCCTTGCATTTCATCATTTGTTCTCCAAATTGCAAATTATAACCCAGCACTATCTCCCTTTGGCAGGTGCTACTGGAAAAAGTTGCAGTTAATTTTTCTCACTTCCAAAGCCCAACTTTCTTTGGCTTTGGAAATCATGATGAATCTGTATATTGGGTGACTAATGTTTGTTTTTCTTTCTCTGGAGAAATTTTGCAGCTCCAAACTTCTATTCTCTTTCCTCAGATTTACCCCAGTTGCTTTTCTCTGATCTTCATCTACCTTGCCATCTTTTGTTCCCCTGTTTGAATTTACCAGATAAATTGCTCCACCAACTAAGAAAGGCCATCACTAATAGAACTGAGAAAGAGCTCACTCTCTTGTCAATTTTCAATCAATCTCAGTCTCAATTTTGGGATGAGATACAATGGGCAGAAAATAGAACATGGTCCATCTGAATGTGATGAAGAACTTCTTTGCTGTGAGGGTGACTGAGAACTGGAACAGGTTTCCTAGAGAGATTGTAGAATCTCCTTCTCTGGATATAGTAAAAAGCCATCTGGACACAATCCTGTGATACACACTCCAGCAAAGTCTGCTTGAGCAGGGAGGTTGGCCTGACTAGATGATCTACAGTGGTCACTTCCAGCCTTCCCCTTTGTGTGATTCTGCATGAAGGAGAGGACACAGGCAGTAAGCCTTGTGCAGGAATAGGAAACTGGATCTACAAATTACTCTTCTAAGATGTATCAATAGATAATTCTCAGCTATTTGTGGGTCACCTTTGCTTTATACCTTTACCTCCTTGAGAAATAAATAGTAAATGTGTTAGTAAGAAAGTTCTCAGAATTAATCCATAATCCAAACTATTTAAATGGTTTTGGTTATAAGAGATTCTAAATATACAAAATATTAATTATGTAAAATTAATAATGAGTTATTACATTTTTTCCTGCATGCATCTCAATTTTCATTTGCATGTGTAATGTGAGTTTGTAAATCAGAAGTTACAGACATATCTATTCCTCAGCTGTCAGTCCTAATAGAAAAGATCACGTTCTACAAAGATAATCTACATACTGGTTTATATATGTCTAATATGCATGACAAGCATTATGACATTATTATACTGAAATATACAGACAAGTCTCAAGAGTTGGAGTTTGCTGATATCTGAGTCCATTTTTTGTCTCCCTTCAGGGCAATCCTGAAACCCAGAAGATCTGCTTAGGGGAGTCATCTCTCATTGAAGAAGATTATAAGAAAAAAAGGGACCTGAAGGAATGGGCTGGAGGAGGTGGGGGTGGAGGAGGAGCAACCTACATCTTTAGAGTAAGTATTTCATCTTTGCATCCTGCCTGAGCAGTGTCCAGCAGAGCAACTAGCTCTCCCTCTCAGTCATGGCATATAATAAATAGTTCTTTTTAAAAAGATTATGAAAAATTAATCTTCCTCTTCTGCCTTTCTCTTCCTCTCTTCTTTCTGTCTCACCTTGGTTTTTGTCTTTTTAGTTGTTTATCTCTTTTCATATCCTTGTTCATTTTTATCACTGTCACTAGGCTAGCTGAACTGGTTCCTCAGTCCTTAGCAGCTGGGAATTACACCAGGATCCCACTTAATGCTGGCAGCAGTCCTGAAAAAAAAAAAAAAAAAAGAATCACAAAACCTTAATGTTCAATTAAACAGTTACTTTTGTACTCGGGAACATGATGTGAAATATTTTTGTAATGATTCTATGAGACCATGCAGTAGCATTGCCCTGGCCTTAGGCCACTCTTCTTTGGGATGCTTTCATGATCTTTGATAAGTTTGTGTGAGTTCACATATCCAAGGGATGTGAAGTTTTTCTGATGTTTGATGGGGGGTTTTCCAGCAGAAGGATGGGATTTTCGAACCTTTGCTCATCGCAGCAGGAGGAGGAGGAAAAGCCTACCTGATGGCACAGGACAACTCCCTGGATGATGTACCCCTGGAGCAATTTGAGAACAGCACAGCAGTACCTGGAGTCAGTGGGAGGACTGGGGCAGCAGGTGAGACTAAAACCACACAAGGTCTGAATCAGGTGGCTGAATACAGTCATTGTCCTGCAGGCATGAAGTGAACAGCTTCTTCTTCAGTCTTCTGGAATTTTTCTGTGGCAGTAGTTTTTAGAAATATGCTGGTAGTCTGTAAGGGATGTCTTCTTATGTGTTGTGTCACCAGATAAAAAGAGAATGCACAGGACAGGTGATGAGTGCTCCAGTAGAGGCAATTCCATAGAAGGACTCCTCTCTTCTATGAACTGCATCAGGGAAAATAATGTGGGATGGAGCCCACTCCTTCACACTGTAACAATGGCCTTTGAAGAGAAGACTTTTTCCTCTTACTCCCCTTAAACCCTAGCAACAACAATTCTATTATGGGATTTATACCAGAAATGGAAGATTATTTGTAATCTTGTGATAACTGTGCCTAGAATTCTTTCTTAAAAGATAAAAAAATCCAGTGGTTGTCCATCTCCTGCTGTAGTAAGCTTACAGAGAGGCCACTAAAGTGAGATATAGAAATCCAATTTATTTTTATTTCCCAGGGGGACTCAGCATCTTATGTGGCTGACTGCCCTAACCAGTTCTCCTGAAGGGGAGTGGTAGGCTCCATACAATGGGCTGTGCATTAGATTTCCTGTTTGTTATTGCCCCTGGCAGCAAGGAGCTTGTCTGTATATTCTTTTAAATGTAAAGATTTACCTTGAACTAGGCACTTAAGAAATGAATCAGGGCTCATCTCTGTGTCTCTGCAAAGCATCTCTGCTTGTGCTTCTCTCACCTGGTCTTGTTTTCTTTTCTCACTCTCTGACTGAAGGTGGAGGTGGTGGCTGGCAAGATGAGAGTCTGCTTCCTCAGGCTGGGAAGTCCCTTCTGGAAGGTGGAGAAGGAGGTCAAGCTTGTCCCCAAGCACTAGCCAAGCTCCAGTGGACCACCTCTGGTGGTTTTGGTGGAGGAGGAGGAGCTTGTACTTCTGGGGGAGGAGGTGGAGGGTACAGAGGTAAGCCTGCTGGGACAATAGTCATGGTGACTAATTTTGTGCCCTTCAGGGCAACTACAGGCCAGGGATAGTGCTCTTAAGGCAAAGGTGCACGGCTGCAGAAGGTGAGGCACAGATACTTCAAGCTGAAGTGTGAAACCCACCCTGCTCTTCACCATCTCTCTGTAACTGGGGAAATCAAAGTTATAAAAGTGTTCCTATGTGATTTAATAGTTGGAAGGTGTGATGAATCACCCCTTCACCCATTCCCAAGTTACCCATGGAAAATGTTTCATTTCTTTCTTTTGTTCAAAACAAATACATTTTTACCTTGCATTAGATAAAGTCACTTCACTAACCTTGGTACTTGCTGGGTCAAGTGAAGGTTTGACATAAGATGATCTAATGTCACTGGAAGGTTGCAGAGTGACCCCAGCTGATAAAGGGAATGAGTGCAACCTTCAGAGACCACATTTTTTGCAGCATGCAGCACTGATCAGCTAGCCAAACTCCTCTCTCCCCAGGGGGACATGCCTCTGATAGTGATGATATCACAGCTGGTGGGCAGGATGGCATCTCTTTCGTGAACCCCATAGGAGAGATCTTCTTACATCCCTTAGCAGGTACAATATGGTTCTTATTCTCATTTCTTTTCTTCCTCCTTTTAACTTATTCCTATTTCCTGTTTCCTCCTTCCTCTTCTCCTGTCTTTGTTTTCTATTCATTTCATTAAAGCTTATTTCACACTGCAGGTCAGATCTTTAGCTGTGGTCATTTCTTTAAATATTTCCATAGTGCTCTGGGACCTTTTTTCTCTCAATCTCTAAACCAGGAGTGACACCAGTCATCAGGTTCAACTGCACATCCTCAGTCCCCGACTTTTCCAGGTCAATTCACTTCAAGGCCTCTCTGTTTGCTTAAGGAACCAAATATCTTCTTCCCTACTGATCCCCATAAGGCTTCTGACATGTCCACACTGTGTTGGACTATCTGCTCTCCTGCAGAGAAGGAGAGAAGTTGTAGGTACCTAATGGGTTTTGTTTTGTTGGATTTTTTTACCATACTGGAACAAGATAAGAAAAATCAAACTAAGCCCACCTGTTGTGTCTGATTCCTTGTTCAGCTGTGGAGAGTCATGGTGAGGTGGAGGTTCAGATCTATCTTAACTGCAGCCACTGCCACTCAGACAGCTGCAAGCGGGACCCTGACACCAACCTGCCAGTCTGCCAGTGTGAGATGGGGGCTGTGCTGGCCAACGACAATGTCACCTGCACTGGTAAGTTAAGAAGTTTTAGCCTCCTTGGATAACATCTCTATTCTTTATATCATATCTCCTTCTGGCTTCTTTGATGTTCAATTCCCAAGTTACAGCTAGTGTGGCTCCAATGGACAAGATGTTGTGAGAAATGTCAGTCAAACATAGGACTGAAAACTCCTGCTGACCTTTGTTTACATGCTGAGCTGCATTTCTGCCACCATCTCCAACATTCCCATTTGGATTAGGCAGGAGGTAAAATATCTATAAAGAGACGTGGTGTGAATTTCCTGAATGGGCTCAGTGTATCAGATATTTAAGCATAAATACCTCTTCAGGATAACGTACCACCTACTGCTGAGTTAGTTAAGCCACAAATTGCTTCCTTCCACAGCAGTTTCCCACTGTGCCTGTCAGCTGATGCCTTGTACTCACAGTTGCTTCCTTTCACAGTCTCTTGGAGCTCCAAAACATCAAGACTGTAGAAATTTTCAACTAATGAAATCTATTTTCATTAGTAGTGATATTACCCATTTATAGAAAACTGAAGAATGGATAAAAAACGTGTGTTTTATCAGTTTGTGTTCTATCTTCACAATGATTTAAAAATTATTTAGGGCTATAGAGGGATTTGCTGTATTTTTTTATAAAATGCTCTAACAAAGATCTCTGTACTGTTTTCTGAAATGTAAGCAACATTCAGAGGGATGCTTTACAGTAGCTCTTGTTGTTTTCTGATTCATGCACCTCTGTTTTTATTCTTCCAGTGCCCCAGGGTCCTATACCAGAGGGACAGCTGCCTCTCCCCCTCCTCTTAGCTGTGGTGTCTGTGATTGTGGTGCTTGGAATGATCCTCACTTGTGGCAGCCTGTCTATCAGTAAGACACGCTTACTTCTTACTACCCTTTGACATGGCTTTTCCCAGTTAAATTAGACAAAAGGAGATCACCTGGACATGTGCCACTGCTTTCAATACTTAGAGCCAAAGTGTTGTGGTCTCCCAAGTGGACTGGAGGAACAGAGAAAAAGAAGTGATAGAAGACATCACCACCCACAATTAGGCATAAGCATAGTCCCAAAGGGCAAAGACTTCTCTTCTCTGGATCTTGCCACAGAGCAAAAGAGCCATCTTAGCAGGTGTTTCTGTAGCAGCCACTGTAATACCAGATGAAATCACAACCTGTAATTTAATATAAAATTCATTCAGGGAGATGGTTTGATTTTTGGGACTTGAGTCAGCAAGATGTCTTGTGGAGCACACTTCCTCAGCCAATGCACAAAGCAACATAGGAAACCTAAGCTGTTCCCAGGTGATTAGGTGCCTGAAGGAATAAGATTGTTTGCATATCCAGTACTAAATCATTGAAGAAGAGCATGATACTGGCAAGCCAGAGATGTTTCTGGACCACTTATAATTATAGGATTGGTGTCATTCTGTTCTGCATGGCCAGCATTATCTTTTCTGTCCAGGTGTATATCTTGTATGTGCATTTTTATTCATCTCCCCACCGACAGTTTATCACCTGAAGAAGCAGCAGCTGGAAGGATCCAGATCACGAGTGCAGAGCCCAGAATATAAACTGAGCAAAATCCGTACCTCTGTCATCATGACCGATTACAACCCCAACTACTGCTTTGCAGGGAAGGCTGCCACTCTGAGCGAGCTGAAGGAGATCCCACGGAAGAACATCTCTCTGCTTCGGTGAGAAAACAAGGGCCACCTCTCTGGCTAACTGCAAAGCACCCAGTTCAAGTCAGCCAAAATCTAACAGATGTGAAAATTGCTATGTTCTCTAAGAAAATTCGATTCCATAAAGTTCTCAAGCAGATGTATCAGATCATGAGTCTCCTGTTCTATGTTCTCACACATAGGTATTTCACCTCTACTGTGATTGTGTTTTTATTGCACTTGCCTCCTGGCAGTAGCTCCCTTCCAAATCTTTACCAGTATGTCTGTTTCAGCATTTCTTATCAAAAGGAAATTTCCTGTCACAAAGAGATACATGCTAAGTTGTTCTTCACCATCCAGGTGATACTGATCAAAGTTATATTAATTTAAGAAGGAACAATTTGATCGTTCTTATGTCTTATAAAATCTCCTGAGGACATCAGTCTGCAGCCACCTTATTCTATTCCTTATTTTGCTCATCTTGCTTTTACCATACTTGGTGATAGACCCTAGGACTGAGCTGGGCTATTTTTTTGTTCAGAACTGTCAAGGATCCAGCCTCCCTTTTTTAGTAACAGTGACAGAAAATACTGATAAGCTATTTTCAGAAACTTTGAGATGAAATCAAAACCCAGTTTTTGATTTGTCTTGGACTGGACAAAAAAAAAGAGCTTAGCCTGCTCTGGATCCAAGGACATATAACATCTGTTCCCTCTTTTCATGCAGGGCACTAGGACATGGTGCATTTGGTGAGGTTTATGAGGGAACTGTGGTAGGCATTGCAGGGGACCCCAACCCTCTACAAGTGGCTATCAAGGTCAGTACCCATAAATTTCTTATAAAGAAATAATTACCCATAAGAGCTATGCTATCTTATCCCTATTCCAGTTGGAAATGCATGTGTATTGCATGTAAAATGGCATATGCACATGTGTGATACAGGCTTGGACACATTGCTGCATCCAGGCATTATCAGCTTTGATTTGAGTGCTTTCTCACAAGTTTTTCCACATGAAGTGTTTAAAAATCTGTCTTGTTTCCCAGTTGCTTCCCTTTATATTGAGAGTAGTGTTTTTCTATTGTATGTGAAATTTTCATGTAGTCTTTTGATATTGCACAGTGTTAAAGATGCTGTTGTGAATATATACTGTGATTTCACACAATTTCTCTGTCATTAATGGCAAGGACACAACAGTCTGGTTTTCTCTGAAATTCCCTGGTGCTGTTGCACCAGGATTTGTCATTTACTCACCCCTGAAATTAAGGATGCTCATAGTCTGCTTCTATTAGTTTATAAGCTTGTGACTCAGAGCACTAAATCTACTTCTATGAGTTCAGCTCAAGATCATTGCCTTTATTAATAAAAAAGATGTTCTACTGTTATTCACCCTGTCTTTAATGTCATGAACTTCCCTGTGCCACTGGGAAATGTGGTACAAATGGGGGTGAAAATCCAGGACATTAATAAGCAGTTGGAACTGCCCAACTCAGTTTCACTATCCAGACTGGAAGAAGCACCACACCACAGTGGCAAACAGAAGGAGGTCAGCATGTTGTTCATTTGTGGGAATCCAGTTCATTGTATCAGCAGAAGGTGTTGTCAAAATCTTTTGGTTGGAAAGAAAGTTACAGGGGCGTGTGACACAACTATTTAAATCAAGTGGCTGTAAGTGTCGTTTAACACGCAACCATGTGCTGCAATATGGACACAAAGAAAAGGGAGAATAAATAATTGTCATTTTAAAGACCTTTCTAGGTTTGTAAGTCCCAACTCAGTACTTTTCTTCAGGAGCACCTGAAGCTATTTTTGCTCCAGAATTGTGCACAGAGTTTAATTCATACAAAAAAATCTTCAAGTAGGTCACTGGTTTCCTTTCCTGACTTTAACTGGCAAATGGGTCACATGCAGTGCAGTAAACTGGGCACTGAAATGACAAGCCCCCGCTCTTAGGTTCCTGAGGTGATTTACATGTTACATGCTCATTCTTTTCCTTTTTTCCCCTTTTTTCCTGGTGGTGGCAAAAATATTCTCAATTCTTTGGTGGGATGGCCCTCACTACCTTTACCTCTCAACAGACCCTGCCAGAAGTCTGCTCTGAGCAGGATGAGATGGATTTCCTGATGGAAGCATTGATTATCAGGTATAGTTTAAGGGTTTTTTTACTGATGGTGGGCAGGGGGGGAAAGAGTAATGCAGGTAACCATCGAATCATTTATCCCCTTGCCTGTGTTCAGAAAAGAAGTTTGGTCTTATTTTTCACCAGATGGCATTTTAGTAGTATGTAAGGTACTACTTGTTTATCTGAAACAAGATAACTGAGGTTCTTTTGTTGCCTGTCTCTGGTGCTTTAATGCCAGTAGGCAACTTGGCTGCACACAGAAGAGGGATGGAGAAGAGAATCAGAAGGACAAGAAGGCTCATGGTTAAGATAAAAACAGTTTAATAGGTAAAGCAAAATCTGTGTGAGCAAGCCAAGCAGTGCTGAAGAGTCCAATCCCTCCTTCCCATGAGCTTGGATGTGTTCAGCCAACCCAGGAAAGCAGAACTCCCGGGATGGCTGAGCACATTTAACAATCATGAAAACTTTTAATAAGCATGCACAGCAGCTACTTGGGAAGACAAATGCCGAACTCTGATGGACCCTTTCCCCTCCTCCTCCTTCTTTCCCCAGCTTTTATAGCTGAGCATGACAGCATATAATATGGGATGTCCCTTTGGTCAGCTGGAGCCAGCTGTCCTGGCTGTGTCCCCTCACAACCTCTTGTCCTCACAGCCTTCTCACTGTGGGGGAGGAGTGTGTGTGTGTGAAAAACCTTCATGATGTGTAAGCACTGCTCAGCAGCAGCTAAAATATCAATGTGTTATCAACACTGTTTTGATCACAAATAAAAAAATATAGCACCATATGAGCTACTGTGAGGAAAATTAACTCTATCCAACCCCAAAATAATTACAATTTAACAAAAACTTCTCTTGATTGGTTTTGCTGATCCTGTTCAAAGGTATATGAAAGGTATACATATCAAAGGTACCTAAGAAGGTACATATAGCATTTTTGTACAGACATTCTGCATTTGATTTGATGTTTTTGCAAGCTTGAAAGAATCTTTACAAGGTCCTATGTATGTGACTGTCTGACAGCAAGTTATAAGAGCTATACAACTTTCTTGAAAAAAAAAAACAGACAGCCCCTCCTATTACCACCTGTACTATAGGTATTTCAGCATTAGAATTTACTTCATTAACAGAAACCCATAATCTTACAACAATAGGAGGATCAAGGGTGACTTTAAAATAGTAGCATAGTCGAGGTTGATTGTAAGTATTTGGAATTACCACATTTTGAATTTGTGCAATGTGAAGTTGTTCTTCTCATTATCTGGCCCAACTCATAATTAGATGCTGGTTTTCTGCTATTAAAGTATGAATCTCATGACATAGTGCCATTCCCTGCAGTCTGCAAGAAATTCGGTAGCTTAACAGGAGGTAACTGTGATGTATGTTTTTTTTAAGAGCAATTTGAATCAATTAAGTGGTGCCTTGATTCACTTAGCAGCACGACTCTTTCTCTTCTTCAACTTCCTTTCTATTTTTAGCTCCTTTAGTAACCATGTAATCATTATCTAAGGGAAGACGCTGCTGTCTAATGACTGAGTCTTATTGTGCTTTGTGAGAACCTCAGCTTCCTTTTGTAAAAAGCAGAATCACAAAAGCAGCTGCTGCAGTAGGTATTAGCTGAGTCTCTCTGGCAGACTAAACACTGAACTGAGTCCCCCAAAGTAGCTCTATGTCTAAAATAACCAATGCTGAATTAAAATCCCTGCCATCCAGAACTTCGTATCACAAATGCCAATGAAATTCGCATGCTTAACTTTCTTATCCCTCTCTTGTCACTCTCCTCTTTCAGTCAGTGTGTCCATTAATTCCTGTCTTCACAGGCAGAAGGCTCTGCTTCGCTTTTAGCTTTTCACACCTTCTGTTGAAGGCTTTTCATGGGCAAAGCCAGGCATAACCCTGTTCTTGGGGCTGTCATAATCAGAGAGGTATGGCTGATGATTTTTTGGTAACCACATCAGGATTTGCTTCAGTCCAGGTTGTCAAATCTCAAGGCACAATGAGAATGGATGGATGTTGGCCAGGAACTAATGCTGTGTTTCTCTTTCATGTGCTGTGATCTTGGCTTTCAGTAAGTTCAATCACCAAAATATCGTGCAGTGCATCGGTGTCAGCCTACAGACACTGCCTCGCTTCATTCTGCTGGAGCTCATGGCTGGAGGAGACATGAAGAGCTTTCTTCGGCAGAACCGACCCAGGATGGTGAGAGAAATTCCCTGTGAGGCTTGTGGTTGATTTTAGTATGACTGTTTTTATGTTTTTATCAATTGGATAAAGGCACTAAAGCCAAGCTAGGCTCTGTGTGTGTCCCAGCTCCCTCAGACTTCTGGATACTGGTGCTAATTTGCTTGATGGAAGCAGGTGTCAGTGAGGCAAAATCAAAGCAGGGCCAGAAATTCCAGTCTATTAGTAACTGAGGAGGTAAAATCCTGTCCTGCCATTCTAGATTTCTCTGTCAATTAGACTATAAATAATTGGCCTTTCTTTTCTCAACACCTGCTTTGTTTTCAGTGTACTCTGATGGAACGTGTGAAGCTAAGGTTATTACCAGAATTTGTAGCACTAAGTCCTCAGCAGGTGTGCATTGGCACCATATGGAGAGGCACAAATTTATACCAGTTGAAGAGCTGTGCCTAATTTATTTGATATATCTCAGGTTTTGATTAGCAGTGTGGTAATTTCTCCCTCACCCTTCCTGAGAAAAATAAAGTTTTTAAAGAAAAACTGATGAAAATTTTTCTACAGAGAACTATGTAAAGGGGTGAAGATAAGCAGGGCTCCTAGAAAAAGTCTACTTTATTATTCTTAGGGAAGTACAGATGGTGAAAGGTTGGTACCAGCCCTGGAGCCCTGTTGTAAAGCATCCTTTTTTGCATTCTGTTCCTGAGGGTGCTAACTGTTCTTCTACCAGGACAGATAAGCTGATTAACGCTGATGTTGATGTAAAGATGTGCACTTGTGCATCTTTACCCTCTTTCTCTCTTGTTCATGCACTAATTTCTGTTGATAATTTATTGACTCACTCTTTAAAAGTGGGTGCTTTTTTGTTTTCTCTTCTATCTCACCTTTTAAACCTGCTTGTCTTTTGATTTCACATAATAGTAGGGAATAGTTCTCTCCCACCCCTTTAACAGGCTATTCACACCAGGAAATAAATGTCTTGCCAGCTTGCACTTCTGTACGGTGCTCAAGAGAGGTTAAATCTCCTGAAAGTTTTTGGGATTAAATAAGAGTTTACTCATTTACTGACTCTTTGCTTTGATATGCTTTATGTTCCTCTTTGCTCCTGACTCATTTAACCCTTCCCTCATCCTGTATGTACGTCTCTCCCTTTCCCTTCTTCTGTCCTTCTCTGATTGTCCTCTGCCTGAATTATATTCTACTTCACTATCCTCCCCTTACCATTTAATGTCCTTTTCCAGAATCAACCATCCACGCTAACAATGCAGGATCTGCTGAATATAGCTAGGGATATTGCCTGCGGCTGTAAATATCTGGAAGAGAATCATTTCATCCACAGGTGAGGAGAAACAGTCTCTTCTGATGTGTCTCAAGGTGCATGAGGCTCATACACTTTCTATTTGCAGTGGATTAGACAGGACTAATCTCCACAGGGGAGACAGATAATTTCCTCCACCAATACAGGCTTGTGCTTAGATGACCGGGTGGATCGCCCTACGTTTTTTCAGGAGTTAGGCTCTGCACTGTTCCTCGAAGTCCTGGAGGGAGAACAATGTTCTGTTTCAAGTGAGAGGGTTTAAGTGCTAGTTTTCGGATTCCTGCAATGTAAAGACAGTTGAGATTAGCCCTGTAGTCCACTAGATGGTAGTGTCACTCTGTGTTGGCCGCTAAGACAATAAGGTATTTATTTCCTTTCTCATTGCCCTTTCTTGACTTAAATGCTTTCCCTATCCCACCAGCACAGGACAGTCTATAATATTTGAGCCAAAGACAAGAGAAAGGTAGAGCAAGGATGCCAGGAGATAAAAACACATCTCAGGCTTCCTTTCCAGCTCAGTGGTTGACCTGCTTGCATGGTCTTGGGAAGCCCGTATATCTCTTCAAATTCCTTTCTGCTCATTTGTTGAGCAAAAAAATGTTGATATAGCATGCTTCAAATAAGAACAAAATATTATAGAAGGGATAAAGGTTGTAGTTGTTCTTTTAAAACACCTGGTTGGGTATTGAAATCCTTCATTTTTGATTAAGAATTGTTTCAGCTCATAATGTTCCTAGGCATAGTGGGCAGCTGGATTCCTTACTGTGACATGCATGCTGTGTTCAGCACTGGTGTGTAAAGAAGAGGAGAGCCCTTGCACACCAGAGGGTCACACAGGCTCTAACCAAACCAAGGTGCAGCCTGGAAATGTGCAGGCAGGCAATTGACTCACCCACACGTGCAGTGCGTGTATGCCTACGTGTGGGGCTGCGCAGCACAGAGGTGGGAAATAGTGGGCAGGGGCTGGAGAAATACAGGGAAACAACGGCAAGCAGCAGTTGGAGCAAAAAGCCAAGAGGCCGAGATATGGGAATATATTATATGGCTTTATGATTAGAACATCTGAAACAGTTTTCAGACTCCTTTATATTGCAACAATAAAGAAGTTCCAGTGGAAAAGGTTAGAGATTTCTGTCATTAAAAAAGAGCAGTAAGAACGTGCAACAAGATTTGGCTCTTGGATCTCTTAATAACAACAAGAGAGGACCAGTATTCTAATTGGAAACTTCTGAGTTAATCACTACAACATTATTTTTTTAGAATCCTTACCATAATAGTAACAGCAGTGTATGACTTTTTAAAAAAAAAAATCTTTGCACTGTTAAGTCTCTAATATAAGCAACCTGGGAATGGGTTAATTGTTTTAGCCAACAGTTCAATAAATCTGAACACAAGGAATTTCCCTCAGGTTTTGTATTAGAATTTGTTAGCGATGTCAGTATTAGAGTGGGTTGGGAAATGAAGGTGGCCTTCATTACAGATATCAGGAATCCTATAAAAGGTAGTGTAGTGGGGTTGTAGAGAGGCCTCTACAGGGAAGGAATTGTCATCTAGGAGTTACAGCTGATAATAGAAGAGAAAGTTGAACCTGACTTCCAAATCCTCAGAGATTTTTCAAGGTTGGCAATGAGTTGTTTAAGGAGCTTATTTTTCCTGGCAGTCAACGGGACCCCCCCCCCCAGTGCTATGATTTTAATGAATTTCTTTTCAGAATGCATATTTAAAATTAATAGAAATATTTTAGCCTTGGCCAGGAAGGCATCACTTCCATTTCTCACAAGCTAAACTTGCACCCAGGAAACAGCTGCTTCCATATGGAATTTTAATTGATTTCATGGGAGATATCCAGAAGTAACAATGCAACAGATTACCAAATCTGGTTCTACATAACTTTTCAAGCAGTTTACTAAGACTGTACAATGGCATCACATCTGTAGCTGATGCGGACACTGCCGAGATGTCCCTCTTTAAAAAAAGTAGAGCAAGAAAGAAATCTGTCATAATGAGGTTGAAGCAAAAGAGGTTGGTCTGTTCCTCTTCTGATATTGATGCTGTTTTCTGCATTAGTGAAAGAAGGTGTGAATGGGGAAAGCTTGGCAAATGCTGGGTAGAAGATATATTTCAAATGCAGTTTAAGAATTTTGGTTAACAAAAATGATAATGCGACTGGAATTCTTTCTTATTCTAACAGGGCTCTTCTCATTTGTGTAAAGATTACTCAAGTAATACTTGCAGGACTGGGTCTAATTCTTTTTCTTTATTCCTTTAACTACTTAAGAGTTTAGAATTAGAATTAATTTTTTTTTTTTTTTTTAAGAGATATAGCTGCAAGGAATTGCCTTTTGACCTGTACTGGAGCAGGACGAATAGCCAAAATTGGTGACTTCGGAATGGCCAGGGATATTTACAGGTGAGTGAAGGGCAATTTCAGCTCAGGAAATAATTCAGTAATGTGTATAGTTTCAACAGTTTTGAACTGTTTCATGATATTTGAAGCAGTGGAACTATCCATTAGGTGTCTGAATTTGATGAGCAGTTAACTAATTTGTGTTAACAGATGGTAAATTAACACATCTACATTTATGAAGCAATCTATTTCAACTGTGGTCCCAGAAAACAACAAACACTTGTGGACACTAAACCAAGCATAGTCAAATTTATTAGCTACTTGATCATAAATAATCTTAAATTGAAATTACAGTTAAAACCCCCCAGCAACCATAATTATCACTTCATGATGTCAAAAAGACTTGCTGCATCAACACCCTGTGCAAAGCATTGGCAAGTTTGGTGTCTTTAGCTGCGCACAAGAACATCCTCAGTTTCCATCACATTTGCAAAGAGGATATAAAATCCTGCTCCAATGCAGTCTTTGTGTTGATGATTTTCCCTTTTTCTCACTTGGCCTCCACTGTTACATGCAATCCCCAGCTGCTGTTACTGTGGTGACAAGATCTTTTCTGTATCAAAGCCTTTTCAGGCTGTGTGACGTTTTCTGTGCATTTTATATTTCCCAGAGCAAGTTACTACCGCAAGGGAGGAAGAGCAATGCTTCCTGTCAAGTGGATGCCACCAGAAGCTTTTCTAGAGGGCATTTTCACCTCCAAGACTGATACCTGGTAATAATTGTCTTTTATTCACTTTTGCTAATCACTGAAAAGCATCAAGAAATGTACTTGTTCAAGTAAAAAAAGCGTGCTCAGCAGGAACTTTAAAAAAGTCAGAATTTCCTGGAAAAAGATGAGAGGTCTTCCTAGTGCATTCAGTATAAGTACGGCTAAAGACTCCAGAAAAAGAATTTAAAAGTCGAATGTAAATAGAGGTAATAATAATTTGCTATTCATAAACGTAGAATATAAATAAAGCCAATCAAGAAGTAAAATGCAAAAGCAGATTAGATTCTTAGGAAGTCTCAGTTAAAAATCCAGACAAATATCATCAAATACTTCCCTCATCCTTCAGAATCTTCCAGCTTACATCAGTGACAGGGTCTGCTTATATACCTTGTAAATGACTCTCTCTGTACCACCCAGGATTACTCTCTTGTATATTTTTTCTTGCTGTGTATATAATGAAGCAGATTTAATCAGAAGTCCTTGCTGGTTGCTGAGGAAACAATATTTATATATTGCTTTCTCATGCAACTTGAGCTTTCTTTAAAATACGCACCCCCTCAACAGTAGCACATTCATGCACAGGTGCTGGGGAATGGAAGCTTTCCAGTTGCTTAAGAACGCTTCTTTCTCTGTACAGTAGATCCTTCAATATGCTGTACTGAGGCATTCCCTCAAATGCCACACTGACCCAGTTTCCTGAAGTTGTTAGCAATGCCGGAAGACAAGGGATTGCTTATCAGTGCCTAACTGTGAGCAGCCAGCACTAAATATTTTGAAGGAAAGTGCTACAGTTCCTGTAATTGGCTATAATAAGTAACATGTATATACTGGAAATTACTTTGACCTCTGTAGCAAAAAGTGACTCTGAAAATTCTGACCCTGCTGATGTCCTGGCAGAACTCTCTTGACTTCCTTGTGTCTAAGTCATACATAATTCTAGTGGCACTGACTATCTGACCTGTGGAGGTAAAACAGCACAATGTTTCATATCAGAAATGTGGCTGTCTTTCAGTTTCACTGTCTCTCTTCCTTGATTTTATACTTGAGCATCTTGTTCTGAAACACTGATTCAAATATTAAGGAAACAATTGAAGGCCCTGGTCTGACCACCCAGGAGCCATTCCAGAAGTCACACTTGCACCACCTGAGCTGTGTAGAGGCCCCTTCACAGCTACAACCTCCACACTCACAGTCAGACCAGGTTTCCTTATCATCTCAGCCCCAGGTTTCCCATAGCAGACTCTCAGGTGTTAGGATCCTTAAAATAATTTAATCAAGATGCAACAACAAAATAACACTTGAACTCCTTCCTCTGAGGAAGGGCTCCAAAAAAGAAAGCCCTGGGCTTTTATATCCTCATAGTCTAAGTGAATCGAAGTCTGGAGTCATTGGCTCCTGCTGTGTCTCTGAATATCCAGTCACCTGGCAATGCCACAGCTCCTCCTCCCTTGTGTTACAGAGGATTAGTGCCAGGTCACAGCCTCTTGGCTTAGGCTTCTGCCACCCAGAGCTCAACCTGAAGCCAAGTTACCAGCACCAAATATATTCCTTAACACAAACATCTTGAGTTTTCCCAAGTAAGGCAAGAAACATCCATGCCAAATCTAACAGTTCATTTTGGTTAAACCATACATAGCCAAGGGTGCTCTGGTATTTCCTGCTCTACTAATAATGAATGCAGCAGAAAGAACACCTTCAGTGTTATTAAATATTTTGAAACCTCTACAAAACTTGTTTTGGAGCTTGAACAAAGGTTTTGATTGATTGGGGTGTCTTTTCATGTAAACATTGACTCATGCTCACACTAATTGCACATTACTGTCGTTGGACTGCAGCTTTGAAAGGTCATCGCTGTTGTGTTGCCTACCCAGCTACAAGCTAGGTTTGTGGAGCACGAACGAAACCTGATTGGTATTGTTGGCTGGTTTCTGACACAGGTCCTTTGGAGTGCTGCTTTGGGAGATTTTCTCTCTAGGCTACATGCCCTACCCTTGCAAAACCAATCAGGAAGTGCTGGAATTTGTCACCAGTGGAGGAAGAATGGATCCACCCAAAAACTGTCCGGGGCCAGTGTAAGTACTTCCTTACTCTCTCAAGCCAAAGTATATTAGGTATCAAAAACGTGGACAAAGACACCTCTACTCAGGGCATAGTGATTGCCCTCTGTGTTAGGTGGGTATTACTAAATACCTCTTGAGCTACTGCCTCTTATATACAGCTTAGAGCACTACAGGATTTGCTTTAAATAGTGGCTCCCCAATCAGACAGGATCCAGAGATATAGAAATTATATATTCACTTTTGCACTCCTCTTTTGAGCCACGTACCAAGCATGGTCCCTTGGACCCCGATCACTTCATCCTGAAACACTTTTACAAAATAATCTCAAACAAAATTTTTTTATTTTAAACTTTAAGGTACCGGATCATGACACAATGCTGGCAGCACAGTCCAGAGTATCGGCCAAACTTCTCTACCATCCTGGAAAGGATCAAGTATTGCACACAGGTACTGCTCTTTGGTATCCAGGTAGATGATAATCCATTGAATGCCAACTATCTAAAGACACTAGCTTTAGTCCCTAAAGCAAGTGAAGGTTCCTGACAGACTGATATAATTACATTACTAGTGTGGTGGTGCTCTTAGCTCTTTTCCAGTGTCCATCCTCATTCTCCCATCTTCCGCTCAGCATAATGAGCATACTGTTCCTGTGCAAATGGATGCTTTTAGCTCTCAGCTTGTTCAGTTGCAAATTGTCCTTCATTTTATCATGGAAAGGTACTTAGATCTCTCTCAAGGTCCTTATTCTGACCTTGCCTAATGTTGCTCAAAAGCCACTGCTGAATAGTTATGGAGTGGAGAGGGGGTATGAAATGGCACAGTGAGTTCACCATCCAGTAGCATTTAACAGCTACAGGTCTGGATCCAACCTCTCAAAAGAGAAATTTTATACAACAGACCCCCAGCTTTGTCACTGATTTTAATAAAGCACAGTCTTTTCTCAAATGAAACATATAAGTCTCAACGGCATGTGATATCCAGATGAAACACCTTGTGTGACATGTTGTAGTATTACCCAAACCTGTGACAGTCACCATGAAGGTGTAACAGATCTTGTCTCTCTTTTTCAGGACCCTGATGTGATCAACACTGAGCTGCCCATGGAGTGTAGCCCTGCACCAGAGGATGAAGGGAGTACGGTCATGCGCCCCAACATTTCCAGTGGGATACTGCCACTGCTGGTAAGCCCTTCTCTCACACCTCAGACAACACCTAAGACACTGGAATCCCACCATGTTGGGCACAAAACTGTACAATGTCCACAAGAACTACTGGTGGAGAACCTGAGCAACCGGACTGCCCGAGGGCCCAGCCTGCCATGCCTCAGTGATTGCAACAGTGGGTCATGGTTCCAGCAGACCTCAAACCAGAAGCTGGAGCTCAGCAACCCATCAACCCACAGACTTAAAAACAAAACAAAAAATCTTTGGAACCCAACCTACGGATCATGGGTGCTAGAGAATATCTGTCACTTCAGTCCCAGCTCCAAGCTCAAAGCAAATCCTGAGCGGGAAGATTCAGGCTTTGATGGGAATTGCAGTTCTCCTAGCTCTCGGGCATCTCCAGCATCTCCAAGTCGAAGTAACTGCCCTCACCTGGATATCAGTGGGATTGAACTGGTAAAACTCCAGACTTTCCCCTGTGGCAATGTAAATTATGCTTATGATGACCTGTGCTATAGTGCTGAGCACCAGCCATCAGCCTTGGCAGAGGTCAGAGCATCTGTGCTAAGGAGCTCCAGTCTGCAAAGAGATGAAAAGCCTTTTTGTAAAACAGAGAAAACATCAAGAGAGAGAGACTCTGGTCTGTCTTTGTCAGATGACCTGAGTGTTACTCCAGTATAGTAGAAATGGCTCTTCCAAAGATCAGGGAATGTGTGTGTCTGGAAGGACTGCTTCCTGTTTCATTTACTTCCTCCACTTTAATTCCATCGGATGGGTGAAGTTTCAACATCAGCAATGTTCTGCTTCCTCCGTCTACCTGCTGGATCACAGATTGTTAAAGTCACTTGCATTTTTATCTCTGTCCTGAACCAGCTTAGAAGTGGAGAATAATGGCATTGCTTGTCTGATTCAGAATACAGTTCCTAAGGAAAGAACTCCTTTTCAGTCTTCTCAGGTGAAAAGAAATGGACCTACCATCCAGCTGCAATATTTGGATGGAAATAATGATCAACACAGGTTGTGTTTCTTTCTGAACCAAGAATCCAAAAATGCATGCTGTGCCAGCAGCAACCAACTTGCAAAGGCTGCTACATTCCCAAGAGCTTTTTACAGCCCTGGTGAATTACTAATGCTTATGCACTATAAGGGAAGTGAAAAAATAGCAGCCACATTTGCATCTGTTTTATTAGTAGATCTTGTGGAAGCTATTGCTCAAATTGGAAGCAGTAGAAGAATAAAAAAAAATCAGGCTCCTCTGAGCATGTGCTTTGTAAACAAGCAATGAAGAGGAAAACATTTACCATTAAAAAAGAGGTAGCTGATGGAGCTGATAGTATTCCTTTGAGTAGTGAATGAAATGTGCTGCTTTCCTCACAGCTCCTGGCATCGAAGGGGCAGGTGGTTTTTCAAGGAAGGGTGAGCAGCATGGCACGATAAGAAATGGACTGTCTTTATCTTCTAATGGACTTTACTTAAAATTAACTTCATTTTTGTAAGTACTTTGATATTCAGCATTAATTCTCTGTGCTGTGTTGGTAAGCACTTAGCTGAGGTTCTTGGGTGACTATCTAACATTTGGCATGCTGGAGTTCTCGGTTTTAATATTCTGAGGTATAAAGTAATGCAAAGGAGAGGAATAGTGAAGGGAAATCTAATGCAAATCCCATTTAGGGTGTTCTTTTTACAGGAAAGAAGAATAGCTCAACCATTTGAGAAAGCTAAAACCATGACCTGGCTTCACACAGCTGAGCAGGCAGTAATTGTTCCTTGCTTTGCAAGTGCAGACTTGCTGATAAAACTAGTCATTTGTTTCCAAGACAGCTCATTTCTAAGGCTTTCTTCAGTTGTTTAGGATCTAAATGGAGGTTTATGGATTAGAGCTGCCAAACAACGAGACTTAAAAGGCAAATAATTTGGATTAAGTATGAACAGTCTTGGAAGCATTCTGTCCTTGTACTACTCCTGAATGTCACACTGCCAACCTACAGTGGCAAATTACATGCTGTCTTTGTGTGTAGTCAAGATGTGTAGTGAAATGCCATGTTCTCTGGTTCCTTTCTGAGGCAAGAGGTTCTCTGGTATGTTCTTCATGCTTAGTGATCAGCTGCACGTACAGTCTGAAGGTGCAGGCGATCACTAAGGTACAGTCTGAAGTAGGTGAGGGTTTGCTTTGACCACACAGACTTTCTGTCCTTTACATCAGTCAGGGTGGACACTATTGAGCTGTGGTAAAGAAAAGTACAGAGTGAAGAGTCTGAGTCCATCCTCAGTGAAAGGCGTCTTCAGCACAGGTTTATGCTTTATTGGTCTGACTTTGTATCTGTTCCACGCTTTGTACAGTTTTAGGCCTTTGACTTTGGAATGGACAGTTTTATACTATGTCATTTCAGACATTGAGAGTAGGTGTCAAGAGGATGGGAGCAGATTCATTTCAGTGGTACCCAGCAATAGGACAGGACATTCCACCTGAGGAAAAAAACGTGTTTACAGGGTGACAGAGCACTGAAATAGGTAGCCCAGAGAGGCTGGATTTGTAGTCTCCTGCTCCAGAGACACTCAAAACCCACCCAGCTATGATCCTGTGTGGCATGCTGAGCAGGGAGGTTGAACTAGGTGATCTTTGAAGGTCCTTTTTGACACCAATCCTTCTATGATGGGTGATGATGGTCACTGTTCAGCAAAGACCCATATAATGTGGAAACAATTCCAAATCCATCATCTTGTAAAACTGCAGATGGTAATTTTAGAGAGGGGTCCCTCTGTGTGGGGAAAATTTAAGTAGAAGTGTGGGTACTGATGGGTTTAGTGATCAAGGGAGATGGATGACCTTGCCTCATGCCCTTCTTCTCACTTCACCTTTGCTTTAGCTCTCTAGCTTCTCTCACTTAGTTCATTGCTTCTCCTATATCCAGGGATTGCTACAGCCCAGTTGATAAGGCAGAAAAGCCCATTTAGCAGAAAACCTTCTCATTCTTTCCTCTTGTAAAGGCTAACATTTTTGGTCATATTTCAGACTGGCCACCTCTGGACCATGTCAGTCAAAAATAAATGCATTTACTTTCAGCTAATTGGAATTTCATCAGTTTGCCCTTACCTTTCAGGTTGTATTACTTTTATGGCTCATGCATTAGAAGGTATTTTTCCCCCAAAGGTGACCTATCAAACTTTCCAGCAGTTGTGACTTGGTTTCCCCCTGTGGACCATTTGTCTGAACATAATTCACAAATTTAGAAAGGCCAGTACTGGTAACACCAGAGAGGCAATTGAAAAGTGAAATGAAAGGAGAGCACAGTTGTATTACCGGAGCCATGGGCAGTCTTGGCTGCAGCTATGCCTTCACTTTATAAACAAAGTGTAAGTCTAGCACATTGAACAAATACCTGTTTTTACTGAATAGTTGCATCAAGGTACTCATTTACAGGAAGCACATAGACAAAGCTGTACTGAGCCTGAACAGAATTCCATCCTGACCAGGATCTTATCCCTAAGAGTGATCAAGAGTGGGGTGTTGAAGAGCAACTGTAAGAGTAGAGTAAGCATGTATTGATTATTCATTTCCAAGACAGACTCTGATTGTTTACAACAGCATTCAGCTCAGGGCTGTACTGGGCCAGATGCAATCTCTTCTAACAAGACAAGACATGGAGATGCAGGTATCAAATGGGCATTAAAAGAAAGAGCTGGGAATTTAAAAAGCACCTGCATTAGCAACCTCAATTTTGTACAAGC
Source organism: Certhia americana (assembly GCA_018697195.1). Taxonomy (NCBI): domain Eukaryota; kingdom Metazoa; phylum Chordata; class Aves; order Passeriformes; family Certhiidae; genus Certhia; species Certhia americana. The sequence continues at coordinate 25,848,627 of CM031861.1, read as the reverse complement.
TCTTAGCTTTCCCAAATGAAATGATCTTCTGTCAGTATATCGCCATGAATCTTTGACCTGTAGCTATCTTTTTTTAGATGCTGTTTAAAAACCCTCACAGATAATGAAATTTTAATTAATATCATGGAGGAAATAATGTTAATATTGCTCCTGTTGTGATGTTGAATGCTACATGCTGTACAAACCACTTTATCTCACATGCAAAAATAATTGTACTGACACACACTACAACTTTCAGTCCTTCAGCTGAGACTGAAACTTACTATTTGTATAAAATCAGAGATTTCATAGTACTCAACTGCTAGCAAAAGGTAACTTGTGTGAAACTGCTTTTTAAGGAAACATTTTTAGTGCATCACCAATGAGTTAAAACCATACCGTCAAAATTAGGTTAATTTGGCAACTGATAGCCAAAACCCAATTTTGTTTCCTAGAAGAATGACATGAGCTGGAGATCTGGGATTAATTCGGTCCTATAATCCATGTGAAAAGTCTTCCACCATTTCCCTACTGCAGAATCAGTCATTTATAGGGTTGTTATAAATTGCTCTTCCTGGTAGGTGTCTCTTTTAACATTACCAAATTGGTTTTGTAATTGTACGTATATAGCTGGGTTTTGACTGTGTTTACCATTAATACTTTATGTTGCTTTACGCAACCTCATAATTACATTTTAAAGAAGGGACTGATTAACAAAAGATGAAACAATAATGGAAATTTCAATTTGTCTTTCTTTGCTCAATATTTGTTGATATTCCTGCTTCTCATTTCTTTGTAATCCTTGTCCTCCTCAATATATAAATGCTTTGCATCTTCATTTTTTTCCTTTAAACAAACAGAATTTTTAATTGCACAGATTTAAGGTGTCCCCCCTCATACCAAGCCTTTTCCTGAGCTAAGTTCTCAGTTAATTTGTCCATGGGCTGCTATGCACTAAGTTTTCCAAGGCTGATAAAATAGGTATGGGCTTTTGCAAGAGTAACTTTACCCTTAAAACACTCTCCTTACTTTCCTGAAAGAGAAGAAAATGCTGCTGCTGGGAATACTTTCCCCCCCACTGTATTTGCATCTTCACAGCTCTGTTAGAAAGGGACCACGCTTCCTTAGACCCTTGAGCTGTCTGATATAGCTTCTCCTGTAGCTCTCTGGCTGTACTCTCTCCTCCTGGCTGTCCACCCTTCTCAATCCCATACAGAGACCTTAGTGATACCATGCTTAACATCTTCCCATCACATCTCACAAATGAAAAAGTCATCTGACCATGGCGGCACTTCTGCCAACTTACCTTTCTGGGTGACTACTGTACATAAGTAGATGGCACGCCTGCTTCTATGCAATTTAAAGCTAGACAAGTGTATACTTTCTATATTTGCAACACAAAATAAAAAGACACTAACAGTGGATACTTGTTTCCCTCTCTTATAAGTACTCTCTGTGGTAAGAACACACTCTCTCTTGCTGAGAAGTGCTGCCAGTCCTAGAGTGTTGAGTGCTTCTTCCCTGTGTCCACACAAAACTGTCCAGGGGAACTGTTTAGTGCGCTGAGTCTGACAAGTGCCTCTTGATGCACTTTTTTTTTTTAATATACTGTAGGCTATTCACTGAGATTTCTAAGAGCTTACCTTGACAGAAGCTGACAAGCTTTGTGTGAATCAGGTTCTAAAGGTAATGTACACAATAGGTTTTGGAACCAAGCTCCACCATTTGGCTTCTAGATGTCTTGGAACTGGTTTTGCTTTAGTAAGTACCAGATGCTAAAGACTAAAAGCAAAAGAAACACTGAAATAAATTGTTTTTCCCCCTTCCCTAAGGAAGAAAAGATACTTTCCCTTAAAGAAAAGATACTATTCTCACATGACCAAATCACAGCAGATGTCTTTTTTTCCTTCAGTCTCATTTATTTAGTAGCATACACACTTCAGAGTAACAAACACTCATCCAATACAGTCAATGTCAGCATTGCATTGTAGTGTTCAGAATGGATGCATGTGGATGATACAGGCCATTTGATCTCAGTACCTTAAGAATAACAAATAATAACAACAGCAATAAAAAAAATAGCAAAAGCCCTCTGAGATAAATTGAAATCTTTCCTTTTAACAGGAACTGGATCAGATGTTAAATGAATACCTCTCTGTACAAAATTTAGAGGGATTTAAGTTTTACCACTTTGGTTAAATTTCAGCCAAATTTATATCTCTGTGGGGCCTCCACACCCATCATTTTTAAACTTTTACAGTCTATCTCTGTGCATTACTTTCTATATTGCACCTTCCTCCAAAGAATCTCACAGCAGTTTGCAGGCACTAATGGAGGACAGCCTCACACCATACCCACGAGGTAAGTAGGTCTATTCCCATCTGTAAAACCAGAACAAAACAATGCCTAGGAGAGTTGTTCAAGGCCCAAAAAACCAAGTCAATGCTGAAGCTGTGGCAGAGAAGTCCTAGTCCTACTTCTTGATTCACACAGGAATGCAGCAGCTACAGCACTGCTGCATCTAACTAGTGAGTTTGAAGACCTTGGAGCCTAAGTCAGAGGTCATCTGTTCAGCACCAAAGTGCCTCTAGGCCAGCATCTCTGACCCTGCTGTGGAATCATATGTGCTCAGTGTCTCCAGAGTGAGGCATTATCTCACCAGATGCATTAATGAACAACATTCCGGACTTGCTTGTGAATAAATTCCTTGGTTACCATAAATCAGCTCCCCCTGTGTTACATGCCAGTGCACATGCACCATGTTGACCCTCTGGTAAATACAAGCTTATTCAACACAACTTACCCCACAGTGAAAGAAGGCCATGCTGCTTCCTCACACTAGCAAGTACATGTCCATAGACAGGTGCTTTGGGCCACCTGATGAGAAACAAGGAATCTAAAACTTACCCTGGGGCAGCTTGCTCCTGAGCTCACAGCATTACCTCAGAGCTCCAGTGCTCAGCTGAAGTCCTACACTTGCAGTTTGCTATGAAAAGCTGCCTCCTTCTCTCTTTTCCCAAAACAGCAACAGATGATTGTGATTTCTTTCCTTCTAATCCCCGAGCAAGACAAAGAGCCATTTCAAAACTAACTTCCTAGAACTATACATCATCTAGAATGAGTTTCCAGATCAGTGTCTGCTATAGCAGAGGTTTTGCTTTTCCCCACTTTTCCAGCTACTGCAGTAGAACAAACCTTCTCTGTGTTTTCTCCCAGGACCACGTACTGCAAAACCAGCCAGGTGCTACCAGAAGTTGTTTTCTATGAAGCCACTTGATACCACATTGTTCAAGTTCTCCTTTAGAACCCAACAGTCATTCTAAAAGTTTGTCTTAAACCCTCAACTGACATTTGAGCACCAACCTCTACTGTTTAGATTTCCCCTCCAGAAAATAGATTACACTGGTGCAAAAAATTCACATATGTGGTAACAGAAGAAAGAAATTTAACTCTGAAGATTAATTAGGCAAACCACTAATTGAATTCTATCTTAACCTTATTTCTAACTTTTATAATTCTTTTTAGTTATGGTAGGACAGCTTGCAATTGCAGTCTCATAAAAAAGGCGGTATCATTAAAGTCCTACCTGTGAGACCTATTTACCTGCTACTGTCCTTAAGCATTGCTGTTCTCCTTAGGCACTGCTATCCAGTACCTTACCTCCTGGCTGCAGAAAAGGAGAAATACTTTTATTTTTAACTGTATGGAATTCACTATGGATTCATTTGTCATCTCACAGCAGTTCAAAACTTAGGAAGCATCTGGAATGATATAATCTGTGCTCACTGTCACTTCAAAAAACCTTAATGTAAACACTCTGAAACTTCTAAGTGAGAAATTCATTAACATACTACCATAAATATAAACCAGAGAAACTCTGGGAGGCTACAGAAATTGTCTGAATTTGCAGTGAACTGCAAAAATAATTAGCAGTTTCAGACAACTTCTGATTTAAGATGAAGTATTTCCACATGCCATTACTTGCTACAGAATACCTACTCTTTGTCATCTAACTTTTACATCACAACTGAGCTTCAATTTTAAGTACTCTTGTTTTGTTTAGAGTTGATGAAAAAGTAATTAAATCTGACTGATCTTTTAGTACAGTAGTGTGTTACCCAAAGTAACTCCTTTCAGAAATTATTTTAGGCTGTCCAACTCTAATTACAAATATTACAGATTTTATTCCAGATCTGGACTTCGTAAGGAGTTTTTTGCTTATGATATCAACTATTATTGAAATAGCAGTTTCCCAAAAGTGGAGTCACCTTCGTATATCCAAAGTTCTCAGACTCTTTCCTGAGTGTAGGACACCAGCAAAAGACAGGAATTTCTGATCAACGTGCATTACTACCTCTAGATGTTGAAAGGGCTTTAACCATCAACTGGTAATGTAACTCTTACCTGCATTATGAAAACTGCATCACCACATTATTGATGTTAAAACCTGGAGTGCGAGTCAACATGTGACTAATGATAGTATTTATACTGCCAGCACATAAAAAACTGTTCCAGTGACAAGAGGGAACCAACGGAGAAGGTACATGAAGCCATTGCAAGAAAACAATTCAATCCTTCTTGATTTTAACCTAGAAACTGAATTTTCTGTGGCTGTGCCTGGACCACAGCAAAATAATGAAGCACAGATGACCCTGTGATTCCAGATGGGGACTACAGGATGTAATATATTGACATTCCTTCACCCAAACTGCCTGGAGTTGACAGCTGGTACCTTGGAGGAAGGATGCCTGGGAATTATCTCACCATTATGTAACGCTGTGAATGCAGAATGACCTCCCTGATTGCTGTGCCACTTTATATGTGTAAGTGGCAGCATCATATTTGAGAACAGGGTCATGCCCAAGAAGTCACATGCATTAGGAGGCAGTCAATCATGGATCTTAAGAGATCACACTAGCTGCCGACTACTAGTGTGTGCATGTGTATAGGGGTTTTATCTTCAAAAATAAACAAGCCTTGGGAAAAAACCTAGTTCCCCGACCAGTTTGTGAAAGACCATTAGTGATTTTCAGAGCTGCAGTTCAGCTGCAAGAGGCCTAACTCTCCAACTTAGTAACATATCCAACAGCCCACACAGTTGGAAAGTCAAATGTTTTTTGGAGACAATAGACTGCTCTTCTCTCCCTAGAGTATTTGTAATCTCCTGAGCGGCTATAGAAAAAGCCAAGGCCATTCTTGGATAGAGACAAGGCTAGGGTTGGGAAGGGGAGAAATGGTCAACAGCAGTTTGTCACATCAAGCCATATCAAACTGCTGTCTCACTTTGCTCCCTGTCTCTTATGATTATCGCCCATTTGCACCTTGCTCACACTGTAACATAATGCAGCAGAAGTTGTTGGTCCAACCTATAGTGTACACAGGAGCAAGAGGACTTGGAATTAGAGAGGAAAAAAAACCAATCTGGTTTCAAAACTATGCAGTTCCCTGAAAAATCATTTTCCTGCCCTGAGTTTCCAAGCATTTGCCCTGGTTCTCTAAGAAGTAATTTGGACTCCCATTTTGCCAAAAATCATACTCATTCTGGTCTACCACACAGACCTCTTGACTCATGCTGGTGTGATTTCTGAGTATGGAGATCTTCATTCTCTGAGGACCAGTCTCAAGTTCATCTGGCACAATACAGACCAATCTGGAGTGATTCATTTAGGTTCATAGAGGGCTGATGCAAAGTAACTTTGATCACTGACTGCTGGGTTCTGGATGCAGCTCCCTCTGCACTGATGACCTCAGGAGTCTGGAGTTAAAGTTTCCTTCTAACTGAATTTCCTTCTACTTCAATAAAGCAGAAAGTTACAGAGAAGCCCTGCAAGTTTTTTGCCTTTCTCAACTCATCTTTCAGTGATGCTTTCCAAGATGCCAATCAAATTGTCCAATCCCAACAAGTACCCATCCTCCCTGTTGCCTTCTTGCCAGGGGATCCTGTGATCCAGTGTCTGCCCATCAGGAAGAAGGGTGGTCTTTCCAAAATCGATCAGCCACACATTGGCATTCCCACTGCCATCGTGTACAAAAAGTAGTGAGCTTCCTACGACCTGGAAGACAGATTGAGACAGTGTAGTTAAAAATACATCTTCAGCCCTCCCCCACCAATTAACACTTCCTGCTAAGAAGATGATCTCCTCAGCTCACCTGTGACCCAACAGACTTTTGGGTTGCACTTATACATTGATGACTTAGATGCCACATTTGCATAACCATATCAATCAGTAAGGTAGAAATGGGAGGACAGATAAGAAATGGGACTCAGTAGAAAACAGGAAGAAAAGCAATTCTTCATCTTACTTAGCATCAGGTCTCAATTTGAGCAATTCAGCAAAGGCCAGTAACTCCTTTCAAAGACAGATCATGACCCATGATTAACAAAACATCTCTACCGATAAGAGAACATCAACAAGGTAAAATAAAATGTCTAATCTCAAAATCGTGAGCTGTTAACAAGCAGATGCTAAGCTACGCTGCTAATGATGCCTTCTGCACAGCAAAGCCTACAGAGAACACAGCAGAATTAAATGGTATTTCAACATAAATCCATTATAAGTAATACAACCTTCATTGTCAAACTACAATTGAATGTTACTGTACTGCTACTGTACTAAATGCAGTCCACGTTGCCATTCCCGTGTAAATGTTCCTACTGGAGCACATCCAGGTTAGAGAAACCATCGGAAACTGGTACTAATAAAGAATTCCATGCAGTGGCCCAGAACTACAAGTGCTGGGATGTCATAAAGACAGGAGGATTTATTATTCCTCAACTAGTTTAATCTTCTGTATCATTGTGATGGAGGCTTTGTGGTATCTGTCATCAACATGTATTGGCTTTCTTCTACAAAACCCCTTCCACTCATACAGCAGGCTGTTCTGAAGTACAGCTGAATGACCAAATGAAGAAGTAATGCACCTCCACAGCTTTACACTCGCTGCTTACCTCATGTCGCTTGAAGAAGTCTGAGGATTCAAGAATGACATTAATTTCCTGCAGACGTTTGAGGTATTTTTTCTAGAGGAGGAAGACAAAAAAAACCAAAACAACCCATAAATTTATCATTGAATACAGATAATCCATTTATTAGAGTCAATATAATTAAGAGACCATATTAATTTTTGGCTAGACGTCCTTCAAAACAACAGGTTCATCATTTGAAAGTCAATCTGAAAATACATTTGAAGCTTTCATAGTGAATTAACAGACTGGAGTTCATCTGCTGCATGTGTTACTCCAAGCATATTTATCTGTCTTGATTTGGATGTCATGAGGCTTTCTGCAAGTGGGTTTTTTTTCTTTTTAATAAAGAGAAGTAGTTTTCCAGGAATTAAAAATCTTCCAGTTCCCCAAAGCGAAAAGAAAGAAATTGCGTTAGAGAAACAAGTACCTCCAATCATGGTGGGGGCAGAGGGGGGGATAAAAAGAATCAAGGCCTAATGTATAGAGCTCTAGTGCAGATTTTTAATGCTGCCCTGAGCTACTAAACATGCTGCTCCTGAAGCGCTAATCTGCCTTCATAATGGCTTCCACACTGCAGCAAAATATTACAGCATCCTTTGAAGCCCCAAAGACAAGAGATGTGTTTTGCCATCTACCACATGCCTGCTGTGCCACCCATGAATTAGCACACAGGAATTCCTCTTTGAGATGAGTTTCACACATGGGAGCACAGCTAGTCACCAATCTCACTTCCTGCCTCCACGCTCTGGTTTTATCCTCTCCAGACTGAATTCCCAAATCACAAGTTTTCCTGCCAACACAATCCTTGCTTAGATATCACCCATCTAATGCATCTAACACCCATGGTTGAAGCTGATGGCAAGCCATAAGTTAGTAAGTTTGAATGACATTTTGATACCATGAGGCATTTGGGGTAAAATCCTGGCAAGAGCTGACAAATCTGGTCTCAGTCAGCTTCTCACAACCCACCAAGTCCTCATGTCCACCCCATCTCTTGAGAGCAACTGGAAGTCAAAACCACTTACCCCCTTGGTATTCTAATTCCTATTTCCTGTACCAATGCAAGAGCATTGATCCAAGCTCAGTGCACCTGAAGAGCTCAGACTCACCAGAATAGTTGTGTTGCCCTCAATGAATTCCACAAAAACCTGTAGAACTTGCTCCTGTGTCTTCGTAGTTTTGAAGTTTGTGTTACATGTTCCATCCGCCTTCTGCACAAAACCGCACAGAGAAAGATTATTTATACTGCACACATATCAATCTCCTCATCACTCAATCCTCTTGAACCAGCAACAGCTCAGCCCATGGTAACCAGATGAAAGTATGTAGCAGAACAGGAAGAGAACAGAAAAATCAAGCAAGAAGAGAAGAGATACAAAAGCTGATTGGATAGCTTTAAATGGCACTGTTCATTTCCTGTTGAGTACAAGTGAAAAAAAAAGAAACAATTCATGACATTACCAGCTTACTCACATCAGTGCTAGCAGTGCAAAGTTCAGTGGTGCAAAACACAGAGGCATCTTTGGTTGTACTCTTGTCTGGCTAGTGAAACCCTGGCTGAGGGTGTGAGGGAACATTTCCAAACCCAATTTTACTAGTCCTTTTAGTTGGGGGTCTCTTTTGGGTTTTGGTGAGGATTTTTTTGTCATTATTTGGGTTTTCTGTTGTTGGTTTTTGTTGTTGTTTCTGGTTTTCAATGGGAAATCAAAGAAGCGCTTTTAGAATTCAGTTCCAAATATACCTTTAACATATAATGTGACCCAGAAGTCACAGAACAGAAACCTGTTGCAGACAGGAACAACCTGGGATTTACAATGCTAGCAGTGACAAAGTAGGTGAGTGCATTTTGGCAAAGGAGAGTGGAGGCATGACTTTTTCAAGTGTGTTCTGGAGAAATTTAGAGTATTTTTGTGCTAAAGATAAGATTCAGTACAGAAGTGTCCTGCTACCTCACATTCCTCATAACAGCACAGAGAGATAGAGAAAAAGGGAATGTGCTCCAAAGTATTTCCTGTGCTTAGTCAAGGATTAAGTATTCATGTTGTGAACAGTTACAGCAGTGTCTCCACAGAGGGAAACACTACACAGTCTGTGTGTCATACTGCTCCTACCTCTAACAAACAAGAAATCCACAAAGAACAAGTCAGGAGGTTTTTCTGAAGCTCCCCTGTTCTCCCTTAACTCAATCACTCTCTGGGACTCAAACCTATACATCTTCGCTCACCAACTATCTTTGCACGAACACATACAAAAGGCCTCAAGATTATCTGGGTTTCTGAATCCATTACACAGAGGAGCATACAAAGACCTAAGCTGTATAGGAATAAAACAGGTATCTTGATAATATCATTAGTTGGCTAAAGGGCAAGACAGGATCCCGTGTTTTTGGTTGGACTGGAGCCAGACCATCTACTCATCTACCACCCAGACAGTTCCTGTATGAGGATGCCTGTGTCTAACAGCCATGAGTGGGTGGCACAACACACATGGGGCCAGCACTGCATCACTGCATGAGCTGGAAGCCCCAGTTCCTGTATCACAGCAGGAGAATCTGTGAATAAGGAAGAGAGAAGACACAAAGCAAAGGAGAGAAGAAAGAGGTATTTAAAGAGCCTCTGGTTTTTTCAGCCTGGAAAAGAAAAGGCTTTGGGATGACCTAATTGTGGTTTTCCAGTACCTGAAGGGAGCCCACAAGGAAGAAGGAGAGGGTTTTTTTACAATAGCAGGCAGTGACAGGACAAGGGATCCTTTAGAAGTGGGAGTATGTTTAGAATAGGCATTAGAAAAAGATTCTTCACTGCAAGTGGGATGAGGCATTGGAACAAGTTGCCCAGAGAAGTTGTGGGTACCCTATCCCTGGAATTTTTTAAGACCAGGTTGGATGGAGCTCTGAGCAACCTGGTCTAGTGGGGTAAGTGTCCCTGCCCACAGCACGGGTGTTGGAACTACGTAATATTTAAGGTCCATTCCAACCCAGGCCATTCTATGATTCTATGAAAGATAAGTAAGTAATGGGTAGGAAAGAAAATTGCCAAGGTTCTACTGTAACTATAAGTATCCTAGGAATTGTACAGGGGCACAAACTTATTCATCAAGAAGAGCAGATGGACTCAGCTGATAGATAAATTTCATTTTGGATTGATCTGGCTTTATTCTAGCTCCATCTATATTGGATCTCATCATATATTTAAAAGGAAAATCGGTTTCCTTGATCCAAAGAGTATCTAAGCACATGCTTTTAACATGCCTTGCCAATAAACATAACAGCAACAAAACTACTTTACTGTGATTCACTTAGAATAAATATGTATAGTTACTGGATAAAAAAAGTAATTGCATGCAGAGAGGGAGTTAATACTTCTGTTCTGAATTTCTCCTGTCTCCTTTTCATTCTGTCTGCTCTGTGTACCTCCTTGAATCCTTCCTGTAAGGTCTTTGTAGTTGATTCAAGTATGTGTATTTGAAGCTTAAATTCATTGACACTCTCTGTTAGAGTTACAGTGAATGCTTTAAAACTGCCATAGAGTGCACTCTGTGGTTTCAGTTAGAGTGCATTTTCACATAGTCCTTTGGAAAAGCTGGCTATTGATGTGTACAAGCTTTTTGATTAATCAACACATCAAGCAACTTTCAGTCTCCAGGAACAGGCAGAGAAGAAACAACTACCTTAATTCCTTCAATCCTGAAGCCCAGGTTGGCACTAGAGCTGATAGTTTCTCTCCACTGCATGTACCGGGGTTTGGTGACAGCATGCTGGGCATTCTCCTCAGCTGTGGGAGCAAGAGGATCCACTTCAATCATTTTCTTGTACATGTCCTTTCGCAGCTTTGGCTTCTCTCGTGCCTTAGTCAACTCTTCCTCCAGGTACGTTCTGCAAATATCAAACCCCAACACATCCTTAAGAACTTCCTTAACATTTCTTTATACAGCTTACAAATTAGCCTCAAGAAACATCAACCAGGAAAGTAAGCCTTATCATTGCCCCAGTTTTGCACACAGGGAAACCAAAGTACACAGAGCAACGACTATGCAGACGTATTTAGTGAAACAGCCCCAGGAATCAGGAATTCCAATTCACTTCTTGTTCTAACTATACCCTTATGTACTGTTACAAGTCATGATTACTTCCTGGTTACAGAAGAGGAAAAAGTTGAATTCCCACTGAGCCATAAAACAGAACTGCATTTTCAGAGAACAGGTAGGAGAGATCACTTCAAAATAACAAATAGGGCTATTGCAGACTTACTGCATTCTCTCTCCTCAAAAAACATCAGTCATGGATAATTTTTTTAGGCCTCAGAAAGTCTGTGTTTTACTTAATGCATCTCAGTGAAAGACAGAATTACTCTTCATATAGAAAAAACTGAAGAGTAAAGCAGATTATCAGAACAGTTCCGAACCAGAAGAGGTAAATAAGAACAGGAAGGTGAAGGGATTCAAAACTTCCACATTTTGCTCTTATCACTCAATCTGTTAATCTGGTAGCCATTAGAAAGGCACTATCCATTCTCTACATTTCACTGGACTCCTAAAGCTTGCACTTTGTCAAGTGCCTGAAATTTGCTTTCTTCATCACAGTGTAACAAACTACAATGGCATTTAGGAGATGATGTCACTCAGTGCAAGAATGTCACCTACTTTCAACAAAATGTGTACAGTTCAAATCCTTCTCCCCTTTTTTTCTGAATATATCAGTGCTACATTTTTCTAATTAATTTAAAATTTTGCATCTATTTGAAAAGGTGTGTCTGCACTCCTGTAAGTAGAGTAACTAATTTATGACAATAACTCTTGAGCATCTGAGCTGACACCCAAAAAATTACTATGACAGCTCATATTTCTCTGTACTGTTACCTTACTCCAGGATCTCAACAAATCCCTGTCTCTTATGCTTAGATAATATTTTTGATGTTTTCGTCTTAATCACAGACAATGAATGGAAAAGAAAGTGAGAACATGGAGAACAAAGAGATGGCAACACCTCCAGAATGTCAGTCCTGAGCAAATGGTCAATTCTTTAAATAAAAGATCAGTGTCAGCAAAGACTCATTCAAGCATTGGAAATGGGCTTTCACACTGCAATTCAGTCATTTGCATTGTGATATGGAAATTTTACTTTGGGAGGCTTTCTGAATCACCGCACACACAAAGATTCAATGAACTGGCAGTGAATAAATCATGTCATTTTTTTCCCATGTATTAACAGGTCACTGCAGAGAAACTTTGTCTTAAAATTTCTCGATGTGGACAGTTTTTGAGGCTATAGATGATTTGTTTTCCTGAATCCATGTACAAACTGGCAATAATATTGTCCTCAGGTTGACCAACATGACTATGAGCATGACCACAGCTTCCCCTTCCTTCAAATGCAGAGAAAGCATTCTCTTTCATTCACCCCACCTGATCCCCATCTTGCAGTCCATCACACTTGGCCCTTCAAAATCAGTAAGCAAGTCATCCAGCTGGATGTAGCTCTCGCCATCTCTCTCCACCACACCATGGAAGCAAGGAACGCAGGAGCGTAGTGGGTCTTTCATCAATCGCTCAAAACACTCTTTTTCATTCTCTGAGAAGCGTTTGAGAATCTTCCCACTATCAGCTGCCTTGAAACTCCCTAAAAAAAGAAAATCAAACACTTGCTGACAAGACTGACAAGCAAAAAAGAAAAACCCCTTCCTCCACCATTTGAGTCCCATCCATCTCAGTCCCATGGCAGCAGCTAAAGATTTCCCCTGAAGAGAAGAGATAAGATGTTTTTCATTAAAAAAACCCACACAGGACATACAGTTGTTAGCAGTGAAAGTTCCTTTGGATACATTCCCATGTCAGAATTTATAGCTTTAAGGAGTGCAGTTGCTTCAGGCCACTGGGCTGTTTGGAGCCACGCTAGTCTTTGCTAGGTTACTAAACAGTACTTACTAAAAATGCAAGGAAAAGAAGCTGCAAGCCAGAATTCTTTAATCCTCCTGACAGATTATTTTAAAGCTGCATAACACTGCCAGCACTGGCTTTGTCCTTAATCCTCACACCTGCTGAGTGTGTCCAGACAGAGGCAGCACAGTCAATTCAATGATATTAAACTGCCAGAACCAGCCAGAAGCCAGGCACTGCCCCTTCCACACACACACAGGACAAACACACACACACACACTCTGTGACTGCGCCTGCGTCTGCCTGCAGTACTGCCTCTCTGGAAACCTGCTAATCTGTTAATGCCCTGCAGGTACAGTCTGGAGGGCACGGTGCTTTTTACAGCCCTGTGTCTGAATGGTATCCAGGACAAATGACATCTGCAGAGGGCACAATTAGCAGTAATCAGCCTCCACCTGTGTGGAGTTTCCAAACACTCTCCTGTCCTGCAACCTGCCGACAGCATCTGAGGAAAGCACACATTTCATTCAGAGGCACCCTATAATCTACACAAAATAAATTGGGCACCAAAGTAGGAGCCTCATTAATCCTGGGGATAACACTGAATCTTTACCACAGTGTGATCCTTCAGCCACTGCAAACTGGTTCTTCTCTGACAAATCCTAGAACAGGCACTGCCTCAGCAAAAGGGCAAGGCTGGTAACATCCCAGGTTCTAGTCCAGGAAAAAAACTGTCATATCAGAGAAGAACAGCTGCAGAAAGGATGGAGTAAACCCAACCACAGAACACTGCTGAAAGGAAACTGGAACAGTATCTCTCCTAATCAGGCTGTAGTAAACTCTTAACCCTCCTCTTCCACCCTACTAAGTCTCCAGAACGGTTATGATTACATGACCAGTGCATTACTCCACACAGATGAAGCCAACTCCACACATCTGTGACAAAAACTGCATTAACACTGGGTCATCTTGTGTGACACTTCGTGTGGTACAAATCAGACAACAACACTATGCAAAACGCAGCTACTCAGTTTCTAGGGCTCAGTAAATTTCTCAGCACAGCTTTGAAGTGCACAATATTAAGGCATTAGCATACACAGAGGTGGTTCACATACTGCATTACAGCATGATGCAGCGTAGGTGCCTGCCCACATGTGTACTAATAAACCCCCACTAGCACTGCACAGGAATTATACGAAGCACGAGAGACACAAAACTGATTCTCTTTATTGTTTTTTTGCCTTACAAATGAAACTAAACCTATATCAGGAGCGTACCTACCAATTTTTACAGACACAAAACTAGAACCAATCAACTGAGCCGCTCCATGCACTTGTCAAGTGAACAATGACAGACTCACAATGCAAACACCTGGTCAGCAAGGCAATTTTCCCATTTGTTTTCCACTCAAGGACCTACATTCAGATGAGGGGTTTGGAGTGGTATTAGAAACACTGTCCTTTCCAGGGCTACTCCCTGTAATCCTCCCCCCTGGAGAACTAACTACTAGTTACTCAATCAGGAAAAATAATCCCATACCACAAACAGCAGCATCAGACAAATTAGGGCTTTAGCTCCCCAACCTCTTGTTTCCCTCTAAAATGTATTTTACACATATCACCTTACAAGCCTGGCCCTTCTCCAGAGTCTGACCATTGCCTCCCTGCTCATCTCATTATTCAGGTATATCACTCCCACTTCCCTATCCACACCACAACTGAAACATGCTTTAGGTCACAGATTCGTGTGATATTGCCTGCTTCCTTTTTACCTGAAGGAAGGAAGGAAACATAGACAGACTGTTCTCCTTGCTGCAGTCATCCTCACTCCAGAGACAAACACATTGAAGATTCTCCTCTCACCTGTATGCCCAGCCAGCTGCACCCATGAGTAGCGTTTCTTGAAGGGGCTGATGACTGGTAAGTTAACCATGGTTTTAATTGTATGCCATGCCTTTTTCTGGAAAAGAAAAGAAATCTTAAGTTGGGCAAAAGCTGAAATCCTGACACAAATGTATTACATAGCTTCACACTAAAGTGTTCCTTCCTCACTAATGTGTAAGTGCTCAAAGGTGGAACCACAAAACAAATACTAACATCATTGTTGGAAAAATATGCACGCAAACCCAAGAACGGACAAATAAAGATAACGCCCTGCCACGCACAAGAAAGCTGTCTATAAGGAGGAAAAAAAAAGAAACACGTCACAGGCCTGTTCTTAGCCACACCCCGCTCTCTGTGTGTGTCACACAGTATGTGGACAGCAGATCCTGAATGAACACACACATGCACACATACACACATTTAAGTTTCCATGAGACATGCACATAGGCTGCTTGTCACTGTCAGCAACACTTCCTTTCCCAGAGAACTTCAGCATTATCTCATGATTAACCCCGAGTCAGCAGGTAAATCTTACTGTGACACATGCATAGAAAGCACATCTCTAGTTGGACACACAGCTCACCCAGGTCCCTCAGCACCCATTGACAGGGTTCTCTAAAACCTACTCCAGGTCATGAATTTTCCTACTCCCTCCCCTCTTTCTCAGTCCTGTTACTTTTTAACAAAGCCGGGCATTGCTGTAGCCACCTTTGGCTGCAGCTGTCTGGGTACTGCTGCAGGCAGACAGGGAAACAGAACAGCTGCTCAAAAAGAGCAGCTGAGTGCTCTGTCAGAAAGGCAGGGGAAAAAAAGAAGAAGTAGAAAGTGAAAAAGTCTCATGCTCTGGAACTGAAACCCAGGTGGGAGAGAACCACAGCCCACCAGTGTTCATGTTACACTTGGAGGAATCCCAAAGCGCTTTACAAACAAGGAGAGCTGGCTCAGTTCTTCTATCACTAGAACACAACACCCCGTCAGAGAAGAAAAATGGAGCTGCATTTTACTTATGGCATGTCAGTTTAGAACTGAGGGGGTTTTGTTGAAATCAAGTGTAGCTGGGGATTAGGCTGCATTTACAGAAGTGTTTATCAATGGCACAACTGAAAATCAATGGGAGGCATTAACATCACTGAAAACAAGTTTAGGTGCTTGCTCATCAACTGAAAAACACATTTGAAACAAATGTGTCTTCTCTAGCATGGATATTGAGCTGAAGATTTAAGTGCTTAGGATACCTAATTTTTATTGTCTTCTACATTCTAAGTGAAAAACAGAAAATGTGAAATTGCAGGCAATAATACACATGCAAAATGTTGCTCTCCAGAACACTCTCTGATCTGGCCATGCTTCCCCAAACTTATTAATTTACACCACATTTCTTGAAAGGTACCCTCCAGCAACACTGGTCACTGTGGGAGGGCAAAAACCTACAGTTATCTTTGAATATATCAAGAAGATATATGAACCCATAGACACAAGTGATTTTTTTAAGGATTTGCCTTCACAAGAAAGTTTTAAGTTACGCCTTGAATTAAACTGACATAACAATATAATTCCCATATGAGCATACTTACTCTGAAATGAAATTGCTTCTACCAATTTAACTTTGGTTTTTAATGGAATTCAAGCTGAAATTAAGCTACTCTTAGTCAAATATGTGCCCCATGCAGCAATGATACTTTTGAAAACATACTATGCTAGTGAGAGGAAGCATCCAGAGAAAATCCTGGATGTTTGAGAATTATGAAGACTCAATTGCACTTACTAAAACTCCACAAATGTTACTAGCTCTAGCTAAATTCCAATTTCATAACTAACTTCTGCCCGCTCATATGCTATAGTATTTGGATTTCATATTTCTTATCATTTGCCTTAAGCTGTTCCAGCCTGCAGCCGAGCAGTGCTGAGCAGTGACTTGTGTCTATTACAGACCCAGCTGCTGCTCCGTGAGGATGAGAGACACTTGTACACCACTCAAACATGTCCATAACCTCCTTCTGGAGGAAAGTGCAATGTAAATACTGTTTTTCAAGAAGCAAAGAAATTATTTTTGTATAGTTTATTTGTCAGATTTCACTGATAGCAGAAGCTCTTCAGTCTACTCTGCTGTTTCTACTTTCAGAAGGACAGAACCCCAAGTTATTTAAACATCAGTTGGAAAAAAAGTCGTTATGAAGTAATATGATCTCTGAATGTAGCTCCTGCCAAAGATTTGGTTTTTTAAGATTCCAGATCAGTTTTCAGGGCAACACTACCTCTTCCCCATCCCTTAATCAGAAGTCAATATTGCTGCCATAAAGGCCCCATACACATCATAATGTTCCACTCCTAACAAACTACATCCTGTCTCCCAATGATTTGTCACACTGCTATACGCATCAGTGACAAGAAACACGGATCCTCATCGAAGCACATCAACTGTCAGTGCAACATCACACTCCAGTGGCTCTCCTGCCTCCTCCCTCCCACCTAATGCTAAGAAGCTGAAGCTTTTATTTGTACTGTGGGCGTGAAGGAGAGACAATGGGACAAATTCAGCCCTAGCTCAAGTGGACTTTGGCTGTTTAGGCTGCGGCTGCCTTGGATAAGTATGTTTAAGTTACTCATCCAATAAATAGACACTGACAATTTTTATTTACCTGTTTTAATTTTAAATAATCTCTTCACAAACCTCTCCTCCCCCTCAAGATAGGGAAAACAGAAGGCTCAGGCTAGGAGGGAAAGGATTGCCTTCAGACCTGTCCTGTGGGGAGAGTTGCCATCATCAGGGGTTCAGCAGTTTCACTTTTCTCTACCTCAATTTCTAGTCTCCCAGCTCACTCAATCCAGGGTACAAATTGCCAGGATGCAAGCAGGGCTTCATGCTGGTAGAGCAGTGGTGTGAGTGGGAAGATGAAAACTTTGTGTGCTTGCTGTAGGAGGACTCATTCTCACTTCTATTTCTAAAGCAAGATCTCTTCTTTGTTAGCAATGGCATTATGTGCTTTTCAAATCACTGCTTGATGCTGCAATGGCAAAGAGGCCTTCCACCACTGCCCATCTGTATTTGCAGCCTTCTCTCCCTCCCTCTGTCCCTGTTTCTTCCAGATTCCTGCTCAGTCTTCCTTCATTTTTGCTCTGCCTGGGTTTCTCCAAGACCTCACCTCTTCTAGATTCCCAGGGAAACTCAGGTATCTCTGTATTGTATCTGCATTCAGGATTGTCAGAATCAGATGCTCTTGACATCACTGATGCTGTTTTATATGCCTCAATATGCTCAAGATTTTTCCAACAGTAAGGAGAAAGGCATTCCAAAGGAGTCAAGAAGCTAACATGAAAAATACTAACATCCTTAGACTCAGCATGTAAGTTACTTGATGTGAACTTTAACTGACACAAGATATAAACCCCCCTGAGCAATAAAAGGTGTGGGGCACTAAAGAGGGAAAAGCAAGTTTTCTGCCAATGGGGCAGGCTATGTGACAGTCCACGTCACAGCAAGTGTGCCCCTGGCAGCAAATGGACAAAACTTCAGGGAAGAGAATGGGAGAAGCAATTCATGCAATGCAGCCACAGTATGAGCAAAGGAACTGTGGTTTGGTATCTGATCTGATACCTGGATTACTCTCTTGACTCACTTTCCTAAATTTGAAGCAGAGCTCTGAAGAGAAGCACACATCCATGCAGCAGATGTGGAGACCTTCTCTGTGCAGACAAGATGCTAGCCAGGTGAGCTATTCCCAGCCTGTTCAACCCTGGATAAAGGTGGCTGCTGCCATCGTGTCTATCCATGAGGGAAGAGCAAAGAGCAGCAGTAACCAAGCACCACTGGTTTGTGTAAGCACAGCTTTCCCCAGGCCTTTTCTCATGATAAGCATTTAACTTCATACACCACCAGTGCACAGAGGCACAGCCACAATGAGGCTGCACAAATACTTGCCAGGTGAAAATCCACTGAACTCTCTGGGAGGTGTTTCAACCATTTCAAGGAGTTTGGGCTCACACCACACTGTCCCCAAGAATAAATCTCCAGGAACTACCAGGCTTTCCTGAAACCCTCACATCACTTCAGGACAAGAGCTGTAACATCCTAATAGGCAAGGTCAATGAAGAGATTAGTGCAAAGTTCCTGAATTCGATGGGGCTTTTTTTAACTTGCTGTTGTTGTTTTACAGGCAGTACAGAACAACTAGCATCTCTCTGAGCATATGCTGAATCCCTCAGGAACAGGAGAGCCACTCTAATTCCTAAAGGCAACAGCGGATAAGGACCTGAACCTTCCTCTGCTGTTCTGTGGAAAAATAAATAAAATCTCTCACTTATTTAAGGGTAAAAAGAAAACAATAATATCTCAGTTCTGTGAATGTCTGAAACACATGTAACTACCCTCAGGCAAGAAATGACAAACAGGTAACACACACAAGAATTTGTTTCACTTAGGGCTTTTCAGCAATTACAATAATTAAAAACATCAGTCACATCTAAATTAGGAAGTGTTGGAGGTAGGGGGAATAAAAAAACCCTCTTCTTTAGAAAAATGAAATAATTCAGCTTTCATAATTCTAGCATATTACTTGAAACTATAATGAGTTAAAGAACAAAAGAACATCAAAATTCAATATAAATCAACAGGGTATTTAAAAACATCCATGATTCCATCAGCAGCAGAGTGGAGGCGTAGTTTCTTGCCTGAGCAGGTAAATCATCATGGCAATTCTGCTAGGCCATTGTAAACAATAACCCCTGAATCCTTTTACCAGGTAAATTTCAGCCATTTCTTTATTCAAGATCCTGTGGGGGTTTTGGTGGGGGCTTTTTTTTTTTTTTTTGGAGGAGGAAATTTTTTTTGGGTTTTTTGTGCATTAGTACGAAGCCTACACAAGAAAGCTATTATGACAGCAAGAAACAAAAGGATAATGAGAAATTTTTTTTAGTAATTTTTTTTTTTCCTAAAATGCTTTAAGAAAGAGCACTTAATTGTCAGTCATCATTATCTACTGTTCTCCTAAAGTCTTTACATCATTTAGGCTAAATTCTGCCACTCAGGGACATGGGGGCTGAAATCTAATCTGTAATGCTGGTTGCCACTGCCTACTCAGTGTCTCACCAACTCCTAGAAGGAACAAAGTTCTTCCACAGGGACTTGTAAGAAGTACAGAAAACTGTAATAATCAAAAAGTTACTATGTGCATTTCAAAACAATCCTGTAAGAACCATGTGCCCAAAATGCAGGAGTACTGAGCAACCCCTTGCCCAGGGACCTTGGCCAACACAGTGAGAAGCAGGCACATCAAAAGGTGATGAGTGCTGGCCTCTTCTAGGGCACAGTAACCACAGCAATAGTGTCTGGAGAAGTAAAAAGTGTCTGGGAACTCATTAGACAAGTCAATAGCTGGAACTGCCTTCTATGAGCAGGCCCAAAAATAACACTAAGAATTACTAAACTGGGTATCAGTTATGACTTACCCAGGCACAGAATTAGTCATTCTCCCATGGCTCACCTTTGTGCTGGGTTGGCTTTTTTGCCCCTCTCCTCTTCCTTCCTGGTCACACACTAGCACCCATATTACTCTGAGTGACACAACAAATCCTCATGAGGTCCACAATATTACTCACACAGATGTCTTCAGTATCAGCGTGAGCAGGTGGTCACTTTCTGTTCAAAACTGTTTCTTTTAAATTCTATCTTTTACAGTTATAGTATTGCTTCACAGAGTGGGTCTGGTTGGAAGGGACCACAGTGGGTAATTTGGTACAACCTCTCTGCTCAAGCAGGGTCATTGTAGAGTACGTGGCACAGGATTGCATCCAGATGTTTCTGGACTATCTCTAGTGAAGGAGACTTCACAACCTTTCAGGGCAACCTGAAACAGGGCAACCTGTTCCAGTGCTTGGCCACCTGCCGAAGTTCCACCTCCTATTAAGGTGAAACTTCCTGTGCTTCAGTTTCTGCCCATTGCCTCTTGTCCTACTGCTTAACACCACTGAGCAGAGCCTGGCTCCATCCTCTGACACCCTCCCTTCAGATACTGACAGACATTGATGAGGGCCCCTCTCATTTTTCTCTTTTCGAGGCTGAACAGGCCCAGTTCTCTCAGCCTTTCCTCATAAGAGCTGCTCCAGTCTCCTAATCCTCTTCAAACCCTTCTCTGGACCTGCTCCAGGAGCTCCATGTCTCTCTTGTACTGAGGAGCACAGATGCAGCCTCGCAAGAGTTATTAAATAGAAGGGTAGAATCACATCCCTAGACCTGCTGGCAATGCTCTTCGTAATGCATTCCAGGATGCCATTGGCCTTCTTGGCCTCCAGTTTTACTTTTTGTAGCGTATATGCTTACTTAAAATGTTTTCTAAAACCTATGAGTTAATTTTATCTACAAAACCCTTGACTGCGTTATTTACCATAGTTTATTAAAACTGAAATCAATTGGAAAGCTACTTTGTTTTCCTAATTATTTATGCTTTTTTATTCACTTAATTAATTTAGAAAATTAAAATAATATATTTGTTCTCTGCTTTCACTACTGTTTGCCACTTTATTTGAATTGGCTTTGACATGACATATTGGACATACACACGTAAAGAACTTAAATGTAGGTCTAAAGCTATTAACCATATTATTTTAGTGGACTAAACCTAGCCCAAACAAAACTTTTTCATCTGTTTCAATGCAGTCAATACCTGCCACTACTATAAAAAGCTTCCATGAGTAATAATTTTAAGCAAATCACAACCAAGAAAATTACTGGCCTAATTTAATTACTGTGTAATTAGATCTGCTGCTTTCTCTGTGTGAATGTAGTCAATAACAACATACTATCCTATAATTACAACCTACTAAAAAATAATAATGCAACACTACAGCAAAATATCTACTGCTTTTCAAAAATCACAATACTCTACCGAGACAAGTTATCAGCAAAATTTCCCCCAAACTAATTACTTTCCACGGTTGCAGCTTCCTAGCAGCCAGCTTCAATGGTTAATAGGTATTTCATTTTTTCAAAGAGTACAGCTTTGGGACAGTTCACCATATGGTTTCACCTCATGGAGAGAACTGAGGATTTGAGTGATGTTATATAAGAAAAAAGAAATTTGAGGAGAGTGAGAGCTGCTGAGCAACACAGTATCTTTCCAGTTACAGTCACAAAATTTGCCTGTCAAGGGATTCTGGTTTTGAGTTCTTTCAGTTTGAGGCTTAGTGTAATTGTCTTTGCAGATCTGAAACAGGCAGGCAGTCATCATTGTCACATCCAGATCCTGAACCAGATGACACTTGTATGCCAAATGTAAGCAAAACGTAATTATCCTTGGTGTTTCTTCTAGTAATATATACATACACATTCATGCATGCTTTTAAAATATCTAAAACAGATACTAAAAAGCTTTGATTGCAGATGATCAAAATTCCTTTTTTTTTTTTTTTTTTTTTTTAATAATTTTTAGACTACCACAACTCCTAGGCTTGGAATGATCTGGTATTTGAAGAAACTTAGAACACCTAACAAGACACCGAGCATGTGAGGCATACATGACATTTTTACCATACTTGTTGGGAGGAGTATAACGGAAATATCCACAAAGGTTCTGTGTAGGGAAGCAAGGTACACAATGTTCCCATAGTTAAAATAAAAATGTCCCGAACAACAACAGCAGCAAATCCCTGAATTTATCATAGAAGGCATTTTATCCTTTCAGCAGCCAGTTTCTGTTTTTCTTTTTAAGCTCTTGCCCCTTATTAAAGGTTCCTGGAATCCTCAAGCTCAGGAGATTCTTGCTGCCAAGTCTACTACCCACTTGGCTGAATCACATATGAATCACAAATCGAGACAAAGATCTCAATGGGTGGGAGGTGAAAGAGCACGTTAAGAAGGAGAATGCTCCCCAAACGTATGTGAGTGAGCCCTCACACAAACCTTTATCACCGAGTTTCTGAGTGTAACACTTAATTCAGCTCTCAAGGTAGGGTAAGCCTCCTACAGTAACTCACCTAGCCCCATTATTAGCACATTTCACCTTCTCTTGTTCCTGGGCATGAAACAGGTTCCTGAAGCACACTATTCCACACAGGAGTGAGTGTTCTGTCTTTTTTAGACAAAAAGCTATTTGGGGCCAGAAAGATGTGTTGTGATAACTGACATCTGGACAGCCTGGTCCAGAGTCTGGAGCTGAGAGCACTGGCTTTAGAAAGTCTGTGCCCTGACATGCAACAGCATCAATCTTCACACTGAGGTCTATGCCAATCAATGCCACCTGATAATCTGGCCAAATCACAGCAAATGGCCTTCTGCCAGGGAAGATGTGCTACTTCAGATGCTGGCAGCTGTTGCTCAAGGAATACAGTGCAACCACATCCCTGGTCAAGGATATCCCTGAGCTGTCTCCATGTGCTGGATGCCTTGGCAGCCCTGACCATCCTTGTATCTAAGTCCCCAAGGGAACTTAACACTCCCTGCTTTGTCACACAGTTGATCTTTCCGTGATGTAGGAGTGCCAGCTGGAGCTGTAAGACTGATAATCAACAGCAAGGGAGAACATGCACTCCTGAAGAGCAGCAGTTTGCACGCTACTCAAGCAGCCTCCTGATCAGCACCTCTCATCAGACTGCCAGGCAAACTGTGAACACACCTTCATCTCTCCCTCCCTCTCTTTCACCCTCCAGTCCCCAAACCTTAGAGGAGAAACAGTGCTCAGCCTGCTCTTAGCCCTTGGTGCTTCTGGCTTTGCACTCAGCTATGGGTGCAGGCCACAGCTGCTCAACCAGCATTTGGCAGGTGTATCCTCTGACTGCAGGGTTTCCATTTCCTGTTTGTGCTGCACTCATGATGGGCTGGGCTAAATCATCAGAGTCATGAGAAACACTTAATGCAATAAGCAGAAACAACACTGCAAGTCAGAAGCCTCAGGTTCCTCCTGTGTCTTCTCCCCTGTGGTGTCTCACCAAGCAGTGAGATGCACACATAATTTGGTTTTGCTACTCATTGATACTTGGTAAGCTGGTTGGGTGTTCATTATGTCTGGACTAAAGGAAGAAGTGAAGGTAAGAGAAATGGATAGTCAGAATCAGACTCAATTACTCTGGAGCACAAAATCCTATGTCCCACTTCATAGCTGGATTCTACTTGTACATTCCAGCAGCAGTTCCCCTCCAAATCAGAGGAAAACGAACTGCAAAGAAGCAAAACCCTTGCTTGCCTTCCTACAAACAGCATCAAGAACCACAGTCTGCTGATTATTCTGCAGGAATCTATGTCAGCATTTTGTTTATGGTTATTACCAATTGAAATATCTACAATCTTTACGTTACTCCTGGGCCAAAAGACAAAATAATAAAGTAATTAGATGGCTTCAAAGGTGCACTGTCACAAGGGTTTCCTTCATTTATCTCACAGATATATTGTAAAAGCTGATACTGTTGACTGAAAGATAGATTTTACTTCAACAAAAATAAACATTTTCTGTTCTAAGGGATACTAAACTGTCTGCCTTCCATAGCAGGCATTAAACATGGCCATTATCCCTACTTTCAGAGCTTGTGCTCTGCTCGGAAAGACACTGGTTCTCTAACAGGATGGAGCTTTGCCACCTGTCCCTACCGAGCACAGGAAAGCTGAACCAACAACACTCTGATCATACCAGGGCTCTGCCAGAACATCAGTCTTTCTGGAAACTGAAATATTATTATCCAAGAAGTAAATGGAAAGTTCCTCACTATAGGAATGTTGACTCAGAGCCCAAACATTCAAGATTTATTCAGGCTGTCCATCACCCAGAACAGATATATGGTAAATCAAACATCACTTTAGCAGATGGCGTGGCAGAAGGAAAGAAATCTCTCTTAACCTCCAAAACAACTGCAGTTTAAATCTTCAGAAACAGTCTAGCAATTTCACAATTCTCTGTCTGTCTTCCACATCCTATCAGGTCATGAGAAGGGGACATCTAGAAAGACAACACTCTTTACATGATAAAATAAGCCCAACATCCTATCA
This sequence comes from Certhia americana, assembly GCA_018697195.1. NCBI lineage: Eukaryota > Metazoa > Chordata > Aves > Passeriformes > Certhiidae > Certhia > Certhia americana. Next base: position 25,823,957 of record CM031861.1, on the reverse strand, counting down.
GGTAGGACCACAGAACTATCCGTTCCAAATAGGACGAGTATTTGGGAATACTTAAAACCCAAACAGAACCACATTTCTCTGCACAGATCAATAAACATGTATAGCCTAAAACATAATCACAACTTGTTAAGGCACAAATGTGTCATATGTGAACTGTGCATGACCTCAAATCCAAATGTACTACAAGCGCCAATCCGTTTAAATCAGGTGTGGTTTCTGCACAACATCAAGAGAGACTGTGTTCTGGCAAGAAGCCAGGAAATAACTTCAATAAACTAATCTGCCCTGAATGAACTCGGGAAAGGAGCTGAGCATGTGCTTCATCTTATTTGCAATGGTGGTGCAGTCTGTTACCTGGAGACACAGCTCTATCCTAGCAGTTCAGGGCTAGGCTCACCACCACTTTAACATCCCAGTGATTCAGAGGCCACAGCAGAATCTCCAGTCTGAACAGACAGAGAAATAAAGAAAATTTTAGTGCTTATCATTTCTTACACTTTCCTACTTGTGAGCAAGCACTACCATCCAACTGGTATTGCAAAGATGTTTTCTACTAATTGGTCAAAGACCCCTCTCTTCCCATCCCCAGCGGTTTGGGTTAGCAGACACACGTTAAAACCTGACCCTGCTTTCAACATATCCTTGTGTAAGGGCCCCAGAAGCTGCATCCCATACAACTTTGAGATTCTGCCTGAAAGAAATGTAACAGTGGAAGACTATTGTACTGTATTTTTTTTCTATAGGAAAGGACAGGAAGCACAAGGACAGAATTAAGGTTGCTGCATGTATGTATCTACATACATATAGAGAAGTTATGGACAGGTATTGATTTTTAAAATTTATTTACATAACTTTTCTTTCCTACCAAGATAATTCAACTTCTAACATCCTAAACAGTCAGACACTCACTCACAAAAGATTTGAGAAAATTTCACTGCTTCAGTATGGAATATAGGTCCAGATATATGCCCTTTTTCTGCTCCAGTTCCCACGACTGCAGGTTATAACAACTCTACTTTAGAACACTGTTAATAATTTAAGTAATTAGTGCTTGTAAACTAAATTAGAGGCACTCAAATAAGGGAGTCAAGTACTCAAATAAGCAGTAATATAGTGTTAAGTGAAAAGGATTATTAGAGTCTAAAAATATGTCATGTAAGAACAGACAACACATACTGGCAGCAGTTTGCCAACTGCTCTTCCATCTATCACAAGACAAAGTCCAGTTCTCCACCTCTCCTCTGAACTGCCTCTTCCACTGTCCCCTAAAGAAGCATAAGCAGTAACTGCTTCACCTGTGGCGCACTGCACTGTTCAAACAGGGCCCACCCCTTGCAATGGAATGCAAGTGTCAACACCAGATAGGCACTACTATTGAGCTGGGTGTGGTGTTTACCTAGGGGAAAGCCACATCCTTCAACCACTTTAATAACTCCGAGCTTCAGCACAGTATGACTCTGAGATTCTTCCAAACCACTCTGCTGAAAGGATTTTGAAACAAATGAACAAATAAGGAACAACCCCAACCAAACAAAAAAACACACCCCCATTAATGGAATGCAGGTATGATTAAAAAACCTGTAATTCTGTGGAAATGAAGAGTCTTCACCTTATCCCATTGGAGCAAGAGGCTTAGAAGGTAGTTGTTTGTTTTTGAAGCAAACTTAAGATTAAAGAAACTCTTCCTTCCCCAAGTCATCCCTAAGAACTATGTAAGGAATACAGAGAAAAGATGATCTCTCCCTTGAGGAAAACTACAGGATAAAAAGATATTTTCTGTTAACGGAACAACGTAAGAGAAGCGAGTTGAATTCCTCCTCTGTATCAGTAGCAGCTAGCCCCAGAGACAAGGGGTTATTTAAGATTTTAATTTCCATAATGTAGCCTTAAGAAAGAGAATCAAATTCAAACCTTACATAAGCACGAGTGACTCAACTAAAGACTGAAACTGAAACAAGGCATCTGTCTTCCTGAAGAGTTGTGGGTGTTTGAACAATAGCAAATGTGTTTTACGGAGCATGTTTCCTCTGCCCGGAAGGTAAACCTGTGTTCACTACCAGGATACTGGAGATCCCACCTTTGTAGAAGCATAAACATCAATTGCCAATTATTAAGATGCAAACCCACCTAAAAAACAAAGTAAAATAAACAGGGTGTAGTTTATAAAGACAATTTATTATTTTAAATAAATAATTTTTATCTCATGGTAAAAGAGATTAAAAAACCCCTATAAAACTTCAAAGAACTTCATACTGTTGGCTCCTAGCAACAGAACTACAAGTCACACTCCCGTATCTTGCACAACCACCTACACCAGCCTCCTGAAATATGGAGAAAGCAGCAGCTGCTGTGCCACATTGGACATAGGTAGCAAAACCCAAGAGCGACCAGTATCAATTTCCTAGGGCTCAACAAAGAGAAGACAGACATTTGAAATGTCATTTTCAGATGGGTGATAACCTACACTGGACACAGGGGAACAGGCCACACAGAGAAGTTACTTCATAAGCCAAGACTGATTTTGCTGCCTTTCTACTCTTTTTCTTGAAGAATGCAATGTGAAAAGAATATTGGTGATTTGGCTACATTCATCCTATAGTCCCAGACAGGATTGTTGCCTGTCAGATGACAGAAAAGGCAGACTATGATCAAGACACAGAACTATAGCAATGGAAGAAGACATATTTCTGGAGATTATATGGAAAATCCCAATGGATAAACAGGGACAGAAGACAGATGATTAGTTATCTGTCACTCCAGCTTTAATATTGGAATGGGAAATCATAATCAGGATATCAGCCAGTCCTACTCCTGGAAAAAGACTTGGAGATAGTTGGCATAGTAATTAACAATCACTGGACTGTTAGAGAGCTCAGGACTTACTTTCTTGGTGCCTGTGCTGAAAGCAAGTAATTTTCTTCTTGTCTTGTTATCTTGTTATAAATTCTTGGGAAAACAACTCATGAAACTGTTACAGGGGCCTGATTAGTGCCTAAATCCAGGCAGACCATTAGGCTAGAGAGAACTCTAGAGGCTCACTTCTTCCTAACATGTAAAATATAGCTTCATTATTTCTTCTACTGACTGCCTTTAATAGCCCTGATGGAATCATGAGCGAGTGATAGGCAGAAGCATCTGAAAGTCAGGAGTCTCCACTTTAAAATACTTTCATAGGTTTTTCAACAAAATGGCAAGATCTGTCCTGAAACGAGTACCTTGGGAATTAATTGCTTACTCTTTCTGGGTTGGTACAAAGAAGGCAAAAAAGTTCCTTATTTAAATGCCACAGAACAAGACAATGCAAACTGCATCAAATTATCAGCTCAAAATTCTGATACTCAGCATTTTGCACTATGAAAAGTCAGAGCTGAAGCGTAGGAAGGTTTCTTAGTTTCTTCAGATTACATTTTCCTCTGAACAAAGCTGACCCTTTGTGGGGTCAGTGACACCGTTCCTACAGACCATACATGGGTGGCAAAGGAGGGAGCCCACACCAAGCAGAGCTTATCATGATTAGAATATTCAGGTCAAGTACACTTAGCCAACAACCCACTCAAACCCCGAACAAGATAACAGCTGATCTGCATGCAAAAACACAACACTGTTCACACAGATTTTTATCCTTTCTGCTACATCACATAAGCATACAACGATGGAAAAGAGTACAAAGGTCACACAGACTTCTCTAGCTCTGCCTCTTCCAGAAGATCAGGGTCTCAAAACACAGATTTACTGCACAACCACCAAAGCACCAACGCACAAGAATTCTTTATATATGTTTCATTCTCTGATGCTTTGCTCTAAGTTGCCCACCTCCAAAAAGAGCTAAACAGAGTTGTTCAATCTGAAGCAAACCAAACAGAAACTTGAGCTATTTCCAAGGCTAGAAAAAGATTTATATTAACCCCAATACAAAATTCCTATTGAATCCTCTGAAAACTTTTTAATCTTGAATTTTGAGGAAGGAACATGAAATCAAGGAAGAGGAGTGTTTTCAAAGCAGGAGTAAGCAATGGGAGGAGCAGAGGTCAACCTGACAAAGCCTGGCAAATTGTAAGAGCCTCAAATTAATTTGCAGTAGACTCTCATTAGTATTTAATCACCTTCTGCTTGGCACAGCACACACAAGGGATCAATGCAGCTCAGCTGTGAGGGATATGTTCAGCCATACACAGGAGGTGAGCTTGAGGAGGCTCAGCTGTGCACCTGGCAGCTGTGAACTAGGTGTTCCCCACACCAGAGAGCACCTGACATAGTGCCTGAAAAGCCTCTCCAAGTGCAGCCCTGCTGTGAGTGCCCTCTCTAGCACAGACACCTGATCCAAGCCAGGCAGCACCACTTTGTTCCACAGCACGCACCTTGGGAGTGGAGGGAGGATGAAACATCACTGCCGGATGTCAGCACCTTCCGCTCCTGGAACACATTCAGATCCAGAATTACATTTGTGCTGGAACTTTGATAATGTCTTAAATGCAAAACCGAGTACTCAGAAGCTAGAAATTTTCAGAATTAAGTTTTTGGTACAAACATAAAGACCACCATTACAGCGGCAGTACACCGTTTTCCAAATTTTAGTGAATTTTTTACAACCTGTTAAGTGTTTTATTCATACCTTATAGAGAAAAATACTGAAGGAAAGGTAATATGAAAAGTAGACACTAATTTTGAAAGGTTAAACTGAGGTGCCTACTTTCGCTTTTCCTAACACCCGGTGTTACACAATACTGTAGAATAGTGTTGTAGAAGAGATCCCATTGACTTTGGCTGCATGTACAAATGTTCAGTGTTTCTGCTAGTAAGGCTCACTCTCAAGTTAGTCAAAAGGAGAATGAAAAAATACAGTTATTGGCCATAGTGAAAGTCTCCATAAATAACCTCCCTAGTCTCTTCCCAAGCAAAGAGGGACTGTGCAACTGTGAAAGGCAGCAGTTCTCCACATCAGCATTCAGCAGCGTTAAATTGGGAAATCAGCCTTTCCCTTCCCGTGATCTACTGCAGAGCTATCTGTGAATAAACAGAGGTTCTGCAATACATGTCATCAGTCACTGTGGAACTGTAACTTATCCTTTGAGTTGACTGAAAATATAGAACAGTTGAAAGTCATGAATTCTGTGCAGCAAGTGCAATGCCTGCTTGTAATGAAAGACAGCAGAACATTAACATACCCACACTGCAGGCACATGAGCTCTTTCACTAAATATACTTTCAATGTTAATTGATGATTTCTTAATATAGTTGTCACATGTTCTCCGGCTTTTTTTTTTTGAGAATGTATTTTCCTTGAATTTTAAAGTAATAATCTGCTTGCCAATTAACTTTTGCTCTGCCCTCTAGTCCTTCCTCTCACATTTCCAGTAGCCTTCCCAAACCCTGTTAGTCACTCCCCTTCTGTCTGGTTGTACATTACCTGAACCTACCACAACCCTCTTACCTCCCTCATCTCCAAAGTTTTGCTCTTGAGTAGCACACATTAGAACCTTGCACCTACCCTTTGCAATGTGTGTACCCATAAGACTGGTCATCTGAAAGCACAAGACAGCACCACTACCTGTGCCACATGCTCAGAGGATCCTTCAAGTTTTCAGTCGAGGTGGTGATTTCAGAGCACCTGAAGAGGTTCCAGTAGTGGAAGGTGTTGACACATGGCAACGATGCTCCATCCATTTCCAAAGCATGTGGTGCAGACCAAGCCAGCACTGGCTGGTGGTGCTGGTGAGAAATGCCTTCTTGTATGGGAAAACCCAATTCACAGCTGCCTCGTGCACAGCTGAGCCTCCTCAAGCTCACCTCCTGCGCCTGGAGTGGGACTGCTTAACACATCCCTCACAGCTGAGCTCCATCAATCTCCTGTGTGCCCACAACACAGACTTTGACTAGCACCAGCACCTCAAAGGTGAGATGTAGAAGCCTGCATTTGATTCAGCACTCCACCACAGGAAGCAAACAAAGTAGAGCACAGAAAACTAGTGCTGTCTTCAGTGAACATCACTAGAAAGAACTGCTGCAGTGCTCTCAACTATATGGAGCTACTTGAAAAGACCTGAGACACAAAGAAAGCTGTGTTCTCTGTAGCAGCTCAGACTAGTGAATGCAGCTATAACTAAGATTGGATCGCTTTATGTTGGGAGGTGGCAGAGACCAGGGGGCAAAATCAGTTATACTGATAATGAATGATGAAAACAAAGACCTTCTCTGTCTATGCAATTTATCAAGAGATGTTACTCTTTTCACATGAAAGTTCTATGAAGTATGTATGAAGCAGTTTCTGCTGATACATCCCAAGTGAACAGTGCCATTCCCACTAACTCATACAGTTCTGCAACACCCCAGCTTCCTGTTAATCCTCTAGATGAATCAGACACATTTCAGTATCAATGACACCCAGACATAACCTGTTTCTATACATATTCTTTATCACCTGTAACCACACCTCTGTTGGAATGTGGCTCACGTACAGATGAAGTAAGAAGGCTGAGTAAGAACGGCAGACTGAAGTTGAATGTGAGTAAAATAAACATGGTATTAGTGGGCTGAGGTAAACAGTTTAAAGTGTTTGCATCACTGTGTCATCTTACTTGGATATTTCAGCCTGTAAATATGGAGTGCTCCTGGATTCTGGGCTAATGCCAAGCTCCCACAAAGCAGTGTCTGTGTCATGCTTGCTATAGTCACCAACTGGCTTGGAGAGTTTGTCCCAAGCTCTAAATCTGGATCATGTCAAGTCTATGATCACTGCTTCAAATGAGCTGTTGATTTGTCTTTGGCTAACTTCTTCCCAAGAGGAACAGAAGATTTGCTAACGAGCAACAATAGCCAGGCCTGATGGGTTCAGGGTAGGTTTCTACAGCATCAGTCTCACAGCTCCAGGTTTTGGAATGTAAAAATTGTGAGAAACGCAGCATTCATCAGTACAAAAATCCACTCAAATGCTGCTGGTTATGTGTTATCACAGCAACCATTCTCCATGACTGACAGGAATGGGTCAGTTGTGCATTGGAAACAATACACCGAAGTATTTGCTAGCCTGACACTGGAAGAACAGGTAGAACTCTCCCCCTTCCCTATGCCTTTGTTCAGAAGGAGTTGATGGAGACTAACATCTCCTCCCACTCCCCTCCTTTTTTTATAATATTTTTCCCCAGGTATGCTATGCTTTGGGCAGACAATGCCATCTTACCCAACCATCTTACCCAATTTGTGAGCTTTTGAGATGAAGCTCTGTTGGTAGAGAAGAGCACTTAAAAATTCAATGTAAACCTACGCTATGCAAGATCCAAATTAACATGGACTGACAAGCCAATTTTCTCTGCCTCAACCCCCTTTTGCTGCAGGAACTACCCTGACTGTGAAGGAAGAAGCGAGACCGACTCGACTGCTGTGGTACATTAGATCACCTTTTCCTTCCAAGATGTGTAAGGGTAACATTACTTTCTTTGCCACCACATTTTATAGATAATCACTACAAAATGCCGTACAATGATCCTTAGTTTTTCTCAGCCACTGCTAAACAAAACAGCTATTTACCACATAAATACAATGTGCATTCTCAGCTTCCAACATTAAAATGTATCACATTGTGAGCATTTAATCAAATCAATCCACTTTAACACATTCCATTTATAATAAACTTCAGATGTGAGTTGAGGTAATTTTTAAATATGTTAACTACCACACTAATTACATGTGGTAATCAAATTAACCACTTAAAAACTTTTCCCTCTATCAATCCAACAGGGTGATAGAGTCAGGACCCAAAAATATACAGACATGCAAAATTTCCAAACTATTGCTCCTTTTAAGGCTGGCATGGGTTTTCACAAATAAATCTGCTGAGTCAATGATAGCTTGAGAAAAATATACTTAGGTATGACCTCTTTAAATATGCATCACCCAGTGATGAGGAGTTGCTGTTACTTTTTTTCCCACCTTTCCAGTTGTAACAAGCATTATAAGGAGGTTTGAACTAGGGAAGTGGACCTACAGAGAAACTTCCACAACACACCCAAGCAGGTCCATAAGGGAAAAGTTATCACAGAGTTCTTTCAACTTTATAGACTGTATGCCCAAACAACATGTCCTTTAATATATGAAAAATGAAAACCATCAGAGCAAAATTGATTCAGAAGAGAAGAATCTTCTAACCTCTAAGTCATCACTTCAGATATATCCAGGATTAGAAACTCTTATCTGATAAGGCATTTAACTGCCTCTCTCTCAACCGACTTGGGAAGAGTTAAGTCATTTCCTTATAGACAAGAATCTACATTACTAATAAAAAGTCACCATTAGCTCTGATACTGCTGATGTTTTGATATACTCCACCACTGCAATGTATGGTGGTGAAGAATTCATCTTCCAACTGAGAAACTTCAGAGTTTTGTTCCACATACTGTGCAAATATGGAACATTATTGCTGTTCACCTCAAATTTGTTCAGTATACAATAGGAAGATTTCAGTATTTGGGACTGTCATTATAAACCTGCATGTTTTTAGCAGCATGAAATGTATTCCATTAAAAGCAGCTACTTAGTGAGCAGAGCACTTGAGAAGTTTAGTTTCTACTTGGCTGGTATCTACTGTCTTGCACCCTTATCAAAGTATCTACAGCTTGTCACTGTCCCCTATAAACTTGTTCCAAAAGCCCCCCAACCTCCCTAACATTTCCACACCTCTTCATAACTTTCTCCCTTTCACCCCTGTGCCTCAACTAGTGCCTTCCACATTCCCTAATCTCATCGGTCCACAGCCCTCCCATACTTTCTCCTAATTACCCTCAGGAGAGGAGACACTACCCACTGCAGCTGGATCCAGCATGGAAGCATTTATGGACTAGCCAGTGTGCACATGCCAATTTGCCAGTCAGCAAGTAAAACAGAAGACAGCTGCTTATCTCCTCTGGAACCTTCTACCACAAAGAGGAAAAAGTATGTACTTATTTTGGTTTCCTCTCTTCCATCCAATCTGACCTTTGTGAAACTTTAAAGAGCTCTTGAAGAAACTTTGGGATGTCTATGCAACTGCCAAATTTGGCTGAAACCTACTAAAGCAGTTGAAATTGATTTGATAGAGTGATTACACAAGCTTTTTTTCCTTTGGAGAGTAGGCTAAAATCCCATTAACAGTCTTACTTATGTCATCCCGTCATTCCTTTTCTTCATTTAAAAATAACAATTATACGCGACTGCATTAGCTTATGTAACCCACCCCTGAGCCAAAGCAGTTGAAACTTTCATTCTGTATTTATTAATTTATTTAGTTAGTTAGCTATTAAGTGTGCATGCCTTTCTACACACTTGTCCATTTTAAGGTACGTGATGTTATGAAAAATCACATCAAGAAGATCAGTGAAACCAAACCAAATGCAATTCACTAATGAATATCCCCCAAAGTTTCTGGACTGACATCATTGCAGGCAAGAACTGCACTGCTTTTTCTCTAGCAAACTGTCAGCTGTTCTCATGGTTACGGTTCTAGGAATTTGGAATGACAGGTCACAGTTATGAAAATGAGTAGATTTATTTGGCATGTTTCTATCTAGTAAATAACATTCTCCTATAAAGAGGACAAGAGGCTGCTGTACACTATCATGGTGTTTATTCTCTGTGAAAACCACTCTTTAAAGTCTCTGTCCCAACAAAGAAGGTGCCAGCCAGACTTTGTACTTCTTAAAACTGCTCATTCACAGAATGAAGACAAAAACATGTAATTCTTGTATCTTCTCCATTACTGTAAAGGCACCACTGGTGTTTTCACTGCAAGATTCAGCTGTGTATATACACCTCCCAGATGGCATGAAGCAAGGCTACAGAAGTATGCTTCCCATTTAAATGCAAGAATGTTAGCTTTTGCCACAGGGTAAAATTATTCTCTCAACTAGCTATTTAAAAAATAACCAATATTTCTTCTTTTAAGTTAACTGCCAAGAGTTACAAAGCTCCAAATATGGCATTATGCAGTTTCCATTAGAACAGATTCACACAACTGGTTTTCACTGAAGTCCACGTTGAACAGACAGGACAGCAGCAGAACAGTCTTCTCTCATACTTCCATACCTTCACATTTGGAAGAGTATTCCTTCAGGAAAGCCAGGACAGCCCAATTTCAAAGCCTCTGCTAATTACCACAAAATGGCATGAATAACTTATGCAGAGAAACTGGAACACCACCCACTGAGCTTCTCTCAAAGGTGGGCCTGCCCAGATGCGAGGGGCGCTTTGTCCCAGCGGAGCCAGGCTGGGACTGCACTGTCATCATCAGCCATCAGCCCCAAGGTATTCACTGCCCCCACACAGGCCCTAACACTCCAGGGACACGCTCACGTACTGTGCTCAAGAAGAAACAAAAATTTAACATCGTCATGATGTGTCAATCCATCCAACCCCAGATGCTCTGTGAAATACTTAACTGAATCACTCATCCTCTTGCAAAGTTGTTTGCCAAGGGAACGACCAAGGAGAAGTGTCCTCCAAGGAATATAGTCAGAGACAGCACTCCCAGGCATACCATCCTGGGATTTAAAGCCTGAGAACTCCAGGGCAGCAAGCCCTGGCCACAGAGGTTCCTGAGCTTGCCATCTCACACACAGTCCTGCACAGGTAGCTGAGAGCCCACAATATTTCAGACTCAACGGGGTCTAGAGCTCCAGGTCAACAGTAGAGAGACCTGGGAGGGCCTTCTTCAGCTTAGGTCTCAAGTTCCTGGGTCTCCAGATGGGAGCCTTGAAACTCTGATAACAGGAACATTATCAGAACTTCTACTCCCACAGTTGAAGACCTGGGCAAGTTTCCAAGGTCCTTGGTAGGCACTGGGGAGCCTGGTAGGCTTGACAACCCAGCACAGTGCCCAACTTCGAGCACTGGTCTGATCTTAATCATAAGGTGCCAGGCTCCAAATTAACTTCTAACATTTCCAGAGAAAACTCTCAGGCAATTCCCCAATACAAAAGAAACTTTAAAATGTCAAAATTTCCCATGAATTAGGAAACAGTAACTTTGGCCCACCTCTGATTTCAGAATCACCTCTTTTCCTTCAGAGAAGTCTCTCTGCTTTGTGTTTCACTCTTAGAACAAGCCTTCACCTATTAAAATATACTGAAAACAATAAATATAAACAAAATGTTCTAAATTGCCTCCAAATAAAATCATCAAAATATAAAACCATTCCATAGGTTATCCTAAAATTTGTAGTTATTTTCACAAGCATGTGAAAATGCGTGTGCCCTGAACCCAAAGCCTTCCATTCTAAAACATTGATCCTGCCTCAAGATTTATGAGTTGAAAGGACACATCCTGTGAAGTTGAACCCCCAGAGGCTCAAAGCATAGACTCCAACTTTAGCATGGTATGAAGTCACTGCTTTCCTGAAGAAAAAAGACTGGACAGCACTGTCCATTACCAAAAGACATCAATCACAAGAACTGTCCTGGATGCCTCCAGGTAAGCAAACAGTGAGGCCACCTGAGATGAAGGGCAGCGCACCCTGACCACAGGAGAAACAGGAGATTCCTGGGATTTGAGCTCTTAGTGGGTAATGCAGCAAGGAAGGGAGGGGTGAACCATAGAAGCAGTCACTGAGCAGGTGAGCCCATTTAATTTATTAGATAGTGCCACGAAGTTCTGCTGGTTTAGAGTCCTAGGAACCAGTCCCTGCTCTGGTTTGACAACTTGCCACAGAAGGCAAAATGAGACAATCAGCCAGAATGCAAGCTCCTGGTGCACAGTTTGCCCCATCATCCCCTATACTGCAGGTATGGAAACATAACACAGCCTCTTAAAATATCAAGTATTTTACCTGAGTTGAGGGAATACTTACTTTACCAAGGAGGCATTAAATAGTCCTGCAGCTGACTAAACTTTGGAAAAGTGCAAAAACTTTTTCAAAAACTGAATTATTATAATACTATCAAAGTTCTCATTTTCCCACACACCTAAATGAACAGGATGGTCTCTCAGAGTTTAAAACATTTACAATATGGATATTTTTAGTTTGTCTATAGGTCAATGTTAGAGATCTTCTTTTAGTATTTTAATTTCTTGTAATTAAAAGGTGACTGTAAAGACTTCCTAAAAGAAAGCAGTTCCACTCACATGATCCATGCATGTCAGACTACAGGGAAGGATACACTCACAATCGTTTAGGTCTCAATAGTGCATTCAGTACCAATGGTTTCAGAGATGGAGAAGCATAACCTTTAAGGCAGCACAGCTTCTCTGAAGAACCAGTTTTGCTTCAGTCTATATTCACAGGCAGTTTAAGCAGCTGCCACAATGCCATCTCAGAGTTCTCCTACTGCTGAAGCATCATCACTTAATTCTTGCTCCCAGTTAACCACACACACAGCCATAGCAGGTATATTGAGTCAAATGATCCTATAGCCCTTTATTATCTTTAATTTCTGTTCTCCTGCTACTTTCACAAAATCGCCTAGCATGTATTTTAGAAAAGAAAGCAAAACAACAGTAATTTTTTGCCCTGCAAACCAGATTCTATCTCAGAATCAAAAGTACAAACTAAGTACTATTATTAAAGGTTTCTTGATACTCAAAATGACAAAGTACAAAACCCTTTTTTTTTCTCACTCCCAAAATCACACCACAAGTTGATGCAAACAAAACCAATATAGTGCACAGCATTTTAGTTTCTGTACTATGTGTCCTCTAAAGTAGTAAACCCGCAATTACCATGAGAAAAGTCCAGCTGGAGGTATCACCTACAAGTTACATTACTTCTTCTTTATACCTTTTTTATCAAAGCATATGTTCTGCTTGAAAACAATTCAGCACCAACGAGCTGCCAGTAGAATAACAATTTAAGCAGCCGTGTTGATGAAGGTGGGAGGGGGAATTCACTAAAGCTACATTTTTTCAGGTACAAAAGCCTGAGAAGCACGCTATATGAAATCAGGCAAATATACATCAAAGATCATGAAAAAGCAATTTTTCATATATGCCTTTAATATATGCCTTTAAAAGTGCACTTCGTGGATGAAAGCTGCCAAATTAGAGGGGATTGACTGAGAAGAATGTGTTGCTGCCAGAATGGACAAAAGCATGCATTCTATCCATTCCAAGCTCCTCCCCATCTCCTGTCATGCTCACAGCAAGAAGCGGCTCAAAAACTGACAACCACAGACTCCAGGACTGAAAGAGACAAAAAATACCTGCTGGGAAATGCCTGGAATTTTTTTATTTTGAGCATCTGACACAGGAGACTGGAAAAAAGAAAAAAACAAGCCACTTATGATCAAAAAACATCCCCCCATATTCTTGGGACATAAAGTACAATTCCACAACAGAAAGAAACAGCGCACACCTGGCCGTGTTTTTGAAGAGCCCACGTGCAGAAGCGCTTTTCCAACAGGCGCAGCAGCCTGTGCACCGCAGCGCACTGCTGCCGGCCCAGGAGAGGAGTTTCCCGGAGTTTGCATGGAGTTGGGTCACGGAGACCTCACTCCAAGCGGGAGCATCTGCTGGCCCCTGAGGAGCCCGGGAGGCACCCAGCTACCCGGCCAGGCTGGCCCGGGGAGAGGGCAGCGCGTCCCGGGCGAACCGCTCACCCCGCGCCCCTACCTGGCTGGTGTCCTCGCCGTGCTCCAAGTGCACGATGCCCTGGCTCCTACACTCCGTGTCGCTCAGCACGTCGTCCTCCGAGTCCTCCAGGAGGGACGAGGAGCCAGTGGAGGAGACGGAGGAGTTGGACAGCCTGCGGGACTGCAGGTGCAGCGAGCTGCCCGTCCTCAGCCCGCCGCCCTCCGGCCGCGGCGGCCGCGCCTGGGGGCTGCCCTGCGCCTCCTCGCTCTCCTCGGCGGTGACGGTGAGCCGAGGGATGACGGGCGGCAGAACGCCGTTCGGGGGTCGGCAGCCCCTCTTCGGCCGGTCGGGCAGCTGACGGGCGGCGGCGGCGGCGACGGCGGCACAGCGAGCCTCGAAGAGGGAGCAGAGCTCCCCCACGGTCAGCCGCTTGGCCCGGCTGAGCTCCGGGCTGCTGTGCAGCCCCGCTCGGGGCTCCATGGCGGGGTCGGAGCCGGGCGCCTTCCGAGCAGCGCTCCAGGACCGGCGGCCGGAGGCGTGCATGGGCGAGCGCCACACCGCCGCCGCCGCCGCCGGGGAAACTTCTTTGTGGCTCAGTCAGTCTCCCGCGGCTGCCCGGAGCCCGGCGGAGAGGCGCATCTCCAGCCCGCCCTGCCCGGGCAGCTCTGAGTCACCCGCGGCGACAGCCGCAGGCTGCTACCGTGCCCGCTGACCCGGCGCCAGGGCCACGGGGGTGCGCCGAGCCCGCCCGATCGCCCGCCCGCCGCCACCGCCCCGCCCCGCCTCAGCGCTGAGGGGAGGAGCGAATCGAATCGAATCGAATCGAATTGCACCGAGCCCAGCCGCGGGAGCCCCTGCCCACCCCAGCCCGCCGCCGCCGTCACCGCCACCACCTCCCTTTTGGTTTCGCTTTCCCTGCGGCGGCTGGAACACCGCCCCCCCCCCGCCCCCTCCCCAGGACGGCTGTGGGTGTCCCGGATGCCCCGTCCGGGTGTGGCGCCGCGCACCGCCTACTCCGCGCGCCGACTCCAGCCGCCGCCCCCCATGGACGGGGCCGCGGCTCACGG
>CM031861.1:25718624-25809354 GCA_018697195.1 Certhia americana | reverse complement strand
GGCCCGATCCCCCAGCAGCAAACGCCCCGCCCCGCCTCACGCGAGGGGAGGAGCGAATCGAATCGAATCGAATCGAATGCACCGAGCCCAGCCGCGGGAGCCCCTGCCACCCAGCCCGCCGCCGCCGTCACCGCCCACCACCGCCCTTTTGATTTCGCTTCCCTGCGCGGCGGCCGCCGGGGAGAGGCCTGTGGGTGTCCCGGTGCCGTCCGGGTGTGCGCCCCGCGCCCGCCCTACCTCCGAGCCGCCGCTCCGCGCCCGCCGCCCCTGGCCGAGGCGCGGCTCCCGGGACGGCGGCTGCGCAGCGCGGCGCGGCCCGGCCACCCGCGGGCCGGAGGGGCGGTGCGGCCCCACAGCCCACCCCCGGCTGGGGACGCGGGGGAGGGATGGCCTTTGACCCTCCCTGGGGATTTCGACCCCTGCAGGGCTGCGCATGGCGGTCTGGGGTCCCTGTGTGACCATCCCCTCGGTGCGCGCTGGCACCGGCGGGCACCTCCAGGGCCCCGCGGCTGCCGTGGCGGGACCGCGGCATCCTAGGGTGGCTCCGCGCACCCCGCGGGGGCGGGGGTGTGACTGGGCTGTCACCAGCCCGCGGGGACCGGGTGGCGGTGCCCGCGGCTGAGGGCGCTCCCCCGGCCGCGCTGCAGCATCCCCGGCGGGCTGCGAGCGGCGTGGGACAGGGGCTTGGGGCAGCGCCAGCCTCCCGGGGAGCCCGAATTGTCTGTCAGTCAGCGCCTTCCCTACTGAGCAGTGCTCAATCAGGTTGCCTTAAGCCGCCGGTTGCTGCGATACCCCAGCCCCCTTTACGAACGAATTTCAGAAGCGTTTGACACCCCCTGCTTAACTCCCACTCTTTACCTAAAATGTAACCCGTGCTGGGCTGCGGCGTGTGTTGTAATTGTAGCTATTAAGACCTTTGGAACGGGAAAGGCGTTCTACCCCGTAGGGTTACATCAGCTGAAATGATTACTAAAATTGATAATTTTGGAACCAAGTGCTAAAGTCTTCAGCTGAGTTTTTGCTCATTTATCTCATTGTTTCCGTGTACTCTCCCATCTGTCCCCCACCATCTGCTCTCT
The DNA here is from genome assembly GCA_018697195.1 of Certhia americana. Lineage (NCBI taxonomy): Eukaryota > Metazoa > Chordata > Aves > Passeriformes > Certhiidae > Certhia > Certhia americana. The sequence continues at coordinate 25,808,275 of CM031861.1, read as the reverse complement.
CTTGGGGTGGGAGCTCCACACCCAGAACAGTCCCAGCCCGGGCCACTGCTGGGACTCCTCCCTCCGGTGATGCTATGAATGATTCGTTAACCTATTTTGTGATTCGATCAGATTATTTGGCTGCAGCTTATTTTATAGCCTTATCTTGCAGGTTACCTTTGGAAAAGCCTGTTCCAAAAGGCATAACACAACATGCCTTTTCCTGAGGATGCTGCTGTGTTTCTCACTGGGCCCACAGCTTGTGAATGCTCGGGAGCAGACAGAAAGGCAGCTGGGAAACTTCATAAATAATCAGTCATCTTTGGACACTTTTCTGGAACTAGATGGTGCCTAGACAGGATTTGGGGCAGTCTGGATTTTCAGCTTAAATGGCCAAGCCTTGCAGTGGACTTAGTTTTGTGTAGAAGCCGTTGTGGGAGTTCTCCCAAGGTATATGTGATGGGGTGAAGGGGCAGGGCTGACAGCTGCCACCAAATTATGTGAAAACACATCAGTAAAATGGTTGGCAGTTCAACTTTTCCCCAACAGGCAGTGAGAACACCAAAGCATCTGTAGGAGGGTATTCCTTCATGGTAGACTGTAATGGATTTACGTTCTTTCTGAAAGAAGATAGTAACTGCTTTTATTATTAATTAGTTTCAAATTTCATGTAGCAGAAAGGCAGTCTCAAATCATGAAATTTGATTAGACCTAATATATACCTACAGTCACAATAGTTTAATCAAAAGCATGTTTTTATAATTGATGGTTTGATGAGAATACTCACAATAATAAATTTATAGGTCAGAAAATGCAGACGGCAGTTTTAAATGGGTATTCAAGAGTATACATACACACAGGTTGGACCCATGTAACTCTTTTATGTCACTGTGGCAGCTTCTGTCTGTAGATAAGCAAGCTGGAAAAATACATTTATTCACAGGAGAGAGGTTACGTATGAGCTTTCACTGGGCAAACAGGAACCCCTCAGGCAAGCCCTGCCGCATGTGGAAGAACATTTCAGTTTCCAGTCTCTTTTAGCCGTTGCTCTGTCTGCTGATTCTGCAATTACAAGATTATGTGCGGTCTTGGATTAGGAAATCTTATTTAGGAAACCTTAACCTTGGCAACGGTTCTGGGACTACTAACTCTGTTCAGTTATAAAATATCATTTAAAAGATTTTACTTTCAACTAATGAAGATGGAAACAAAAACATGCAATACATTATCATTTTAATAAATACATGTATAAAAATTGTCCTTTTATAATACTGATTGGTGATGATTGCTTGGATAAGGTTAGATAGGTTTAATTTACTTCATTTATAGCATATCTGTTTTAGAGAGGTACTGGTCTCTTAAGTTTGCATAAGATTTAACTCAAAATCTTTCAAATCTACCTGGAAAATAAGGAGATTTTTCAGTCAGTATCACCACATTTCCTTGTAAGTGTACAGCTGTTTTAACAAATGGAATGGTACTTTGTGTCCTGACAAAGTGCTAGTGACTTGTACTTTTCACTTGTGAAATCCTGCATTCCTGACAGGACAGGGCTGCCCGCATCCACTGGTGATGCTTGCCAAGAGTTGGCTCTGATAAGATACAGATAAATATGTCCCTGTTGTACAGATAGGTGAACTGATAGACAGTACATGAGTTGACTACAGACATATAGTTAGTGAGGGGCAGGAACAGGGAGCTTCAAATTTGCTCTGTGCTACTGTAACCGCCAGATCACATTCCCACCTCCAGGAGTGAAGCATTTTGCTTATCACAGTCATTCTGGCTCATATCGGTACTGCTGTGCACTGCCAAGGTTTCACATTTCACACACGCCTGCTACAAAACCAGCTTTCTGCCTTTATTTATATTGGCAAAAATAAAAGTCTATTTCATTCCCATGAAATCCCTTTCTAAACATTGTTATCATTAACATATTGCTTATTTCTACTTCCTTTCAGTTTGCGTTCCCATAGGGTGTCTAAGCCTTGACAATACAGAGGCAAAGATGTGACGGACATTTCAAAATATATTAGGAAGATTTCATGAAGACAACAGTTTAAATATGATCTAGACGGGAGCCTTGGGTTTAATTTGGCCTGTGTAGTACATACATAATTGTCCACTGCCCACATGAGATTTCTCAGAGACCTTAGAGCATGACAGCTGAGAAACACCACCTTCTTTAATTCCGTGCTGAGCATGACCTCAGAATGCCTGAGAAGTACTTGAGACCTGCTATCTGCAAGTCTCTCTTGGATGCATTTATTAGTAGTTACCATATCTCTTTCAGGATATTGCTGGGGAGAAAAGGATTTGGTTGTGTTTTTATACAAAAAGGCCCTTTTTGCAGAACTGGAGGAAAGGCACGTGGTCCAAGTCCTAGCCGTGCCTAAGGGAAGATCCCAACTTGCCCGCAGCCATTCATGCCTGAGGCAGAGTTTCTCCTCCGTGGTTGAGAGGAAGAGTGCACCTCTTCCTGGGAAGCCAAGGGGCAAAGCAGTGGGTGGGCTGCCTGCCTCTGAGGAGTGGTGTCAGGAGCAGCTGTCCCAGGGGATGGTGCTTCTCTGCGCAGAGGAGGTGGGAGTAGAGCAGGTTGTGTGGCCAGCCTGGTGGAGCAGGCAGAGGAGCAGCAGCAGTCTCAGTGATCCATCACCAGCTCCAAAGGGGCTGGGGACCCTGGCTGCGTGTTTCAGTTGTTCTGTCTTTGCTGCTCATTAGACAAAGTGAGCAAGTTAGTGCATGTTACAGTCACGTCCTCTTTTGGTCATACAAACACAACCAGATCAAATTATGCAAGTACACAGCTGCTGAATGCAAGAGGAGAATGAGACTCCAAACATGGGTCACTTGACGTGAAAACAATTGCTGCAGTAAGTGGGAGCTTTTTATTTTTGGGATTAATTTTTGTACGTTATTTGCTAAATTTCTCTATGCAAGACATTTATATATTTTTTGATATAAACTCTAGACACCTAATAAATGAAAGCCATATTAAAAAGAAAAAAATGGGGAATATATGGGGAAAAAATGTGGTCTTTTCACCCAAGAAGAAGCAAAACTAACTGGTATAAGTGTATGGATCAGACGAACTGCAGGAAAGAGACAATAAACTATGAAGGTCCCCTCGTGGCTGGAATTAAAATTACATTTACAAGTCACGCCTGCACGAAGTACCTTGGACTATTCATCTACCTCAGATACTTCAACTGGAGAGAGGGAGACAACACAGCTCAGGCAAAGTCAGGTGCCACTGTCCCTTTGGAAAAATGGGTGCAAGTGTTTGACATCATGAGGTGATAGCTAAGACAGTGAGAAAGGCCACAAAGAATAAAGCCAGGGAGGGAGGAGGGTGCACAGCACCCCTGCTAGCAAAATGTCTGCTGGTGTATAGAGCATTGGAGTACTCTATAAGGAAGGGTAGGGAAGTACTCTGGAAAGAAAGAACTATACAGGAGGTGAAGACCACCACAGAGAGGGAAAAACCTGTGAAAAGAAACATTTTTGGTGTTTTGAACAGTTGCCATTCTTCATCATTAAAGAAGAAGAGAAAAGCCTTTTCATCTCACTTCCCTTTCACTTTTATCCCTCACATTCTTACTGCTGGCCTGGAGGCCAACATATCCAGGGAATAAAATAAAATAAAATGGGGAAGTAGAAGGGCCCCAATTCCATGACAGGAAATGTGTGCTGAAAGGAGCAACCAGGTGTCAGCATCACTGGCTGTAGGATGTTGGTTTGTGCACTCCCTCCTCAAAGTTCCTGTAGCTCTGAGATACACTCATGGTTTCTGCTTATGTTTTCCCTGTTCTTGCCTTAAATAAAGGATTTATCTTCCACAACTGGCATTTTAGCAGAAAATCCACACCAAAATTTTGCAACAAAATAAAAGGAATTCTTGCTATCATGTTGGAGATGACTACAGGAAACACTCCCTAACAAACATGTTCCTCTTAGTTCCCTGTGAGCTGATTGTGAAAACTTTAATATGAAGGTTTCATGTAAAGATAATTACTCCAGTGAAGCCACTTCTTAGCTTTACACTTCAAGTAAGCATAGTTGTTATTTTTGATAGCTATTTCTATACACTCAGAACACTGGGACATATCTGTCTGTATTTATGGTGATGCTTGCATCAAATTTTGTGGATTTACTCCTGGTTTATAATAAAAGAGGGGGCTATGTCTCTTTGTGAATACAGACAGACTGTTTCAAGAAGTTTAGTGTCACCTGTTCATCCTTCAATCTGTGGGTGTGCTTAAAGAGAAAATTATGGTTCTTTCTTATCGTTAAAAGACATCTATCATTAAAAGACAATTCCAATTCTGAGACATTTAAAGGAATATACTATAGTGATGGTTTGAGCCTGCTGGATGCCAGGTGCCCACCAAAGCCACTCTATCACTCCCCTCCTCAACTACACAGGGAAGAGAAAATGATAAATCATGGGCTGAGATAAGGATGGGGAGAGATCACTCACTGATTACCATCACAAGCAAAACAGACTCAATTTGGAGAAATTAATTGAATTTATTATTAATCAACATTGAACTAAGACAATGAGAAGTAAAACAAAACTTAAAAATCACCTTTCCCTACCCCTTATTTCCTCCTGGCTTAATTTTATTCTCAATTCTCTACCTCCCTATCTTAGAGATGCAGGGAGACAGGAATGGGTGTCAGTTCGTCACGTGGTTGCTGCCACTGTTTCCTCCTCAGGGGAAAGACTCCCCTTGCTGCAGTGTGAGGTCTCACCCACAGGAGACAGTTCTCCACAAACTTCTTCAATATGAGTCCTTCCCACAGACCACTGTTATTCACAAACTGCTCCTGTGTGGGTCCCTTTCCAGGAGTTGCTGTCCTTCAGGGTTGAGGTCCAACCTGCCACAGGGTCACAGGTCCAGGCAGCAAACCTGCTCCAGCATGGGCTCCTCCCTCCTCTCTGCTTCAGCCTGAGCTTCCCAGCAGGTCGCAGCCTCCTTTGGGCATCCACCTGCTCCAGCATGGGGTTCTCCAGGGCTGCAGGAGGATTTCTGCACCCCCATTGACCTCCATGGGCTGCAGAGACACAACTGCCCCACCATGGTCTGCCCCACAGGCTGCAGGGAATCTCAGCTTTGGTTCCTGGAGCACCTCCTACCCTCCTTCTGCACTGAACTTTGTGTCTGTGCAGTTCTTTCTCTCACATATTCTCTCTTCTGTGTCTGCAGGTACTTTTGCACAATAACAATTCTTCCTTCTCAAATGTGTTATCCCAGAAGCACTTTTACCATCACTGCCTGGCCCAGCCTCAGCCAGCATCAGGTCTGTCTTGGAGCTGGGCGGCATTGGCTCTGTCAGACACAGGGAAAGCTTCCGGCAGCTTCTCAAAGAGCTGCTCCTGTAGCCTCCATATATGCACATCCAATACAATGATAAAAACCTCAGTAGATTATGGGGAAAAAACCCAACCTTTATGTCTGAAATAACTAGATTTTAATGAAATTAAAGCTAAATATAGTATTTTCCACAGAAATCATCACTACTATTACTTATTACAACAATCTGGCATGGTAGCTGAATTGAAATTGTCTTTTTAATGGTGTTACTACACAAATGTGGTCAAAAATTTGTATCTCAACTCAAAGGTTACAGGCTTTTATTTCCATTTGCAAGACGGAAATCTCTGGAAAACTCTTAAAATTTCTTTACTGAACAATTGACTACCTGGATGCTGGAGGTGGGGGAGCTTAGTTCATTAATATTTCTTTGTCCACACAGTTTCCTTTGCCAGTTCATTTGACAGTGCTGCATTAAGAATCAAACATCCTGGAAAGTCATAAACAAACTCTAGTGAGATCAATGATGCTACATGTGAGAGTATTTAAGAAAAAAAGCTAAGCAGGAGTAACTACTAAGCAACAAGCAAGCATCTTTGTTTTAATGTAAGGGTCTAGTTTGTGCTTGTGCAAAATGGCTCCAAATGGTTTGTAAAGGGGTTTTTAGGATATAAAGGTGCTCTTTGGCATGACATAGCTCCAAATTAGTGCCAATTAGTGTCTCTTGCAAAGATCACTTTTTCCTTTGCATTCCCAGAATCTGTTGGCACACACAGTTGCCCAGCTTTGCAGATTAGACCACAGCATGACACAGAACTTGACCAAGATTTTTATTCACAAGGCTTGACTGTTTGTCTCTGGAACCAACCCAAATACACAAAAATACAAGAGAGAATAAAAAGTGAAATAATTCAGAAAAACTAGCCAGGAAACTTTTTCTTTGGGGTTTTTGACATTTCTGTTTCATAAAATCAAATATTGCATGCTTTATGTTTATTTTCCTGTGAGAAGTACCTTCTTCACTTGAAGTCATAGGAACAGATTCTGCACTAATAGAAATATGTCCATGTTGTCGCTGTCTTCAAGGGGTCTTTCACTACAGGTATCTGGAAATTTTTCAGGCAGAGAGTGTTGCAAAGGAGGGAATTCCATAATGAATTCCTCCAGTTGATCATAAACATATCAGGGGAAAGACTGGCTTATGAAAATCACCAAAAGCAGAAGAAATACAGTATAGGCAGAGAGGCAGATCCCCAGGTTGGTCGGTAGCAGTGGTCCGTTCAGCACCGCGGACAGCTCCTGGCTCCAGGCCACCGCCGCGGCCGCACCGAGACCGAGAGCTCACCCCGCTAGTGCCAGGCTCTGTAGGGCCGTCGGGACCACAGCAGAGTTTAAAACCAACCCGAAACCTAACGTCTGTGCTCAGTTACATTAGTAGTTCTGTCTTCAAAACGGGAAACCCATATTTTGTCAGAAGCTTGAAATCCCCAACACTGCTGCCACTAGCATTACAAAATGTCTGTTAAGGTTCTTAAACAGTGTCCTGGTTTGGGCAGGGATAGAGTTAGTTTTCTTCCTAAAAAGAAGTTTTTAAGTGCTGAGTTTTGGATTTAGTATGAGAATAATGTTGACAACACACTGCTGTTTTGGCTGTTGCTGAGTAGTGCTTAACCTAAGTCAAGACTTCTCAGTTTCCCAGTCTCTGCCAGTGAGGAGGTGAACAAACAGCCAGGCAGGGGTGAAACACAGCCAGGACAGCTGACCCAAACTGGCCAGAGGGATACTCCACACCATAGAACATCATACCCTGTACATAAACTGTGGGGAGCTGGCCAGGAGGTCTTTGTCTCTGTTGTTTCCACCCTTGCTAAGAGCACACAGAGTTCTCTTCAGTAACTAAACTGGGATTGTAGATCATTAGATTGAGTTTCCATCTGTTTCTCTTTCCATGAGAGCAGATTTCTAGAAAAAAGACACTGAAAACAAGACAAATAAACCAACCGTTCTTCCTTGTAAGGAACTACATTACTATGAGTCAAGGGTAGCCAATCTTTCACCAACTCCTTCTAATTCCTCTGTCAGAATAAATTGCACAGCAAACAAGCATTTCTCCAGCCTCCTGAACTCTAGGTGTTTTCCACTGTTTTGTCTTTTCCATGGGACTACAACAATAATAAACAAAGTAGCCCTGCAAATGTACCAGGGGAAAAATATTCCATGCTTTTATCGGCATAAAAATATATTAACATAGTGTTTAATATCAAGGTAAAAAATACAGCTAAATTAAGAAAAAATTCATAGGTGCATCTAATTTCATATTCATGCATCTAATGCATCATTGCCTCCGGTAAGTACTATTTTGCAAGGCTGCCTGATGACTAGACAGGAAGCAAAGAAAAACACACAGCCTCTTGAAAAATGCAAGCAGAAGACCTCTGCTTTCTAATGGGATTGTTATCAAGATGAAGAAACAGTTTTTGGGTTTTGCCTTACAAAGCAGATGAGTGTGGCTATTAGTTAATTATGATAGTTACTAACTAGAAGCTAATATTTTTGTAGGGGTTTTTTTTTTTTTTTTTTTGGTCTGTATATCAGTTGCAGTGATAATGAATCCTGTTTCTCTTACAATGTTATCAAGGTTCTTGCCAAAGAGCTGGAGAGATTGCCTTGGCGAGCATAAGCGCCTTCAGAAATGGAAAGATTGGGCTGAGATGATACAGGGATACTGAGTGCAGTATGTTTGCTGGATTTAATTTTCATTCTAAAAATTGCATTTCCCTCATAGACAGTTTTCTGTAATTGTCATGAAAACGTTTTCACTTTGATACACATGCTTATGGATTCCTGGAAAACAATGTTATTTCATCTTTCATCGTGTTCAGCAGAACTTTAATTAATTATATTAATAGAAATTAATAATAGAGGTATTGAGTTGCACTTCACACAGAAAATGCCTAATGACAGGGTACATATTCATATATAACCACGTACCATACCTGTTTTTCAGAGGGAGAAGGAGGGAGAAACAGAGGGATAGAAAGAACAGGCATGAGAGTCCTGAGATGCAAGACTTCAGGGGAAAAAAAAAAAAAAAAAAGGATTGAAATGCAGCACCATCAAGGATCTCTCTCGGGAGAGCCTCCCCTGCCGAGCCCCTTTCGCCACCAGATGGCCCCATATGGACGCGGATGATAATTGGTTACCCTCTCCTAAGACTTCGGGCCTTTCAATGTCTAATTTCCAAAGATCCGAGCTGTCTACAGGGACACAAAACTAAACAGAATCAAACCCAAACGTCCGAAAGTCTGGCCTCGTGAGGCTGGAGACATTAAATAGTCCAGGTTCAAGAGCTTGGATTAGAATACATGTCTCAAATCCTGGGATGTTTTTCATGGAGTACCATGGTTCATTTTTAAATCACAATGAGTGACTTGTTCCTGCCAGGGTTGGCATTGAATTAACACTGAACTGACAGTACAAATGGGAACTTAGTAATATGTGACATACTTTCAATCTACATGGCATTTGTGAAGTCACAAGTTTGCATCTGGCTTTGGGTGCTCCAGGAGAGCTGGAAACCACCTGGTACTGTAGAGAATTCAAAAGAGGGCAGCAGAGATGAGCAGAAATGAAACATTACCAGCATGCTAAGCCTGAAAATTGTCTTGCTAGGCTGTTTAGCAGCTGAAAGAGCTTTGTTGGCCAGTTGCAGGCAGCAGCTGGCATTGTGGGCAGAGTCCTGAGTTAAAGTTCCTAGCAAGTTATCTTCAGGATAATAATCTGCTTATTTTTCTTTGATTGATTTTTCCCTGTGTTTGTTACTTATCCATGCTGTCCTTCTGAGAAGATGGACCTAAAATCACTTGCTTTATGTTCAGGTGTCATGTGGATTCTCTCTTTAATTTGTCACTCTACTTTTCCATGCTTATTACAAGCTAAAAATCTTAAGAGGCTCTTTTACCATGTAGGCATGCCTGAGGACCAAACTTAACAGATCTCTGAGGGTAAACAAAACTTTACCCTGCAGAGAATGGTGGGTCCTCATGCGAGAGTGTTTCCTGGTGCTTTTGATGTATGATTAACAGAAGCCACTGAGTCCTGGTGTAAATCCCAACGAGAGATTTTCTCCTTAACTACTAAACCTACCTGAATAGAAGATGAGTTTATTTTTAAGGGTGTGGGGAGGTGGGGGACGGAGGGGGCGGGAAATGCCTTCAAAACATCCTTCACTTTATATTTATCTCAGTATGTAGTAGGTAGTATCTCACTTGTGGAACAGGCGCTTGAGGAACTCTCTCACACAAAGTCTTCTCAAAATAGTTGCAATACACCCAGCAATATTCACCTGGCAACAACCTGTGCCTGAGTAAGTCAGCATCTGCAGCACCTGTTTGGAGGCCCCCAACAGTGGGAACTCAGCAGGAGTCCATACATACAATTCAGGTGAATACTGAAGAAGGGACCTGGGAAAAAACGGAGGAACACAATCAAGGGAGGTAGGAGTCAGAATATTAGTCATAGATTTATACATAAAAAGCTTTCCCCCTAGTTCTGCTACATAATAGAAATATAAACTGGAGTATATTTCTGCCTGGATTTGGGTACTCATGCTAAATTCTGCTCTGAACCCCAATTGTGACTGGTTGGGACCTTAGTGGGACTTCACAAATGCTGCATAATCTTGTTAACAATGGCTTTACAGGGTGGAATGGGACTTTTTGAGAAAAGCCTTTCATCTTGCTAAGCTTTGGTACATCTCCAAAAGAAGCCATAATCAGGGTCCTGAAGATGTAAAGGAAATGTTCTTGTAGTGGTGAACAAAGGTGAGGGTACATGGGTAGTGCTGAAACAATGTGGAGCCATTTCCTTTTCACTGACCTGGTCTTGTTATGCATCACTCATTTTTACTCTGCTGATTCATTTGGAATTTCAGCCTCAGTGTACTGACTGAGATTTATGATCAGTTGAGCTTTTTCTATAAAAATAGTTCTTACTAGGAGCAGCATTGTAACTGCCCCCACGTGTACCTTTGATACCTGTTCAGAACTTGCAAGAGGAAGTTCTTGAAATTTCAGACATTTCTATCAGGTAAATTCTCTGCCTGCTTCAATTTTATTTGGTTTACATTGATTTATGTATGTCACCCAATTCAATAACTTTTGATTTTATACTGAAACGTGTCCTAAATTCTGGAAGGGAGTGAGATAAGAACTGCTTGATAGGGAGAAATCATGTCAGGCTAAAGGAAGGATCATGGAGTGTTGGTGCCTTTTCCTTTTCCTGTTCCCTTTTCTTTTTCTACTTCTATGAGATACAAGCCAAAAAACCTGGTTGTCATCAAACTACAAGCTTTTGACTTATTAACACTCTAAACACAGAAATGGAATCACCTTGTAGCTGTGAGCAGTGAGCTCTGCGGTTTGTCTTATGTGCAATGACTTGCACAGGTGGTGTTTCCTCTTTTTTCTGTTAGTCAGAGACACTTCTGTGGAACAGCAAGCACTTGAAGTTTTACTGCTCACACCTTTTATTCTGTTCACACCTATTCTGCTCTTTGAAGTTCTCTAAGCAAGAAACCACGAATCACAGTTTACTTGTTAAGATTCATATTCAAAACTGTGTGAAAAATGAGGAGTGTTTGCAGGCAGAATAATTGTTTTCAAAGTGGAGAAAACATCTTCTTCAAGGAACAACTGGTGATGTGGTCTCCATTGCTGACATACGCTGATCATCTGCTAGATCTGTTATACTTCCATGAAGGAAGTATGTTGTCTTGTGGATATCTATCCTGAAAGTGTGTGTGAAGCTTTCCAAGAGAGTGGGAAAAGTCTCTTATTTTCTCACTGCTGACAGATAGATTTGTGGGAAAGATGCAAGCTGACTTTGCAAGATGTTTTTTTCATTCTCTTCCTTTTTTATTTGCATTTTTTCTCCAAACTGGAGTAAACATTAGTATTTGCTGATTCTTCCAATTCTTTAAAATTTCTGTGAGTCAGACATTTTTTAAAGTAGCAAAGCAGAGGCAACAGCTTTATATTGATTGTTGTCTAATAGTGCGCAGACTTTGTTTTGATTTGATAGAACAACTTTGAGGTGGGTTTGATTTTAAACAGATGTTATTGGAAAGAATGAACAAATAGATTAATGTGTTAACTCTCTATGGTTTATTAAGGTAATCAGAAATGAAAACAGCAATGATCATATCACAGGCATATAAGAATAAATCAGAAGATGAATCGTGGCACTCCCTCCCCATTCAATTCTTCCCCAGGGCCTGAGCCTCACCACACTGCCTCCACCCTTGCTCCCAACTGCAAGAATCCATTTTCCTTCCAGGAACACATCACCAAAAGAAAGAAGCTCCACTGAGGGTTATTCTCTGGGCAAAAGTCAGGATGGAGTCCAGCTCAGGTTAGAGCCTTCTTCTGGACATTGCACTTGTAGGGAAGACAGTACAGGAAACCATTCTTCCAGGCCACGAAGAGACAAGTTTTTTATAATTTTCATCATAAAATTTACAGGTGTCTTGCAGTTCTTGTGGGTTGTTTAAGACAATGTCCAGAGCCTTCATTATACTACAATATCAAGATTTTTTTTTCTGTTTTCCATCAGGTTATTCTCTTTTCCAACCCATTATTCTCATTTTATTACTGTTGGTAATCCACCATTTATGCCATCTTTGTATGATGTTGTACCCTAAACCTGTTGTTGTATGGGCACACTTGCACACACATGTCCTCTGCAGCTGTTTTTTGTTCAGACCCACACCAGCTAAACAGCCTTACAGTAGCCAGTGATCTGAGGCAACCTGCTGCTTACAGTTCCCTATAGGCAAATGGCATAACTCAAAGTCTGCAGTGAATAGTTACAGAGATTTTTCTGCTTTAATAGATACCCTTCTGCTCCTGACTAGTGTTTGTGATGAATGAATTAGCCATCATTTTTCTGCCACCACTGCAGGAACAATATGTGAACCTCTGTGAAAGAGGAAATAAGAACAGAACACATCTAACAGCAAGAAATTGGAGGGGGGCATTAACCCTGAGTGCTGATAGCAAAGATGCCTTTCAAACTCTGTCAGTATCATTTCTTCAGAACTTTCCTAGACTGGATGAGGGTGCCCGAGTACTCATGTATTTTTAGATATACTTACAGCTTCAGGTATAGCTCTGGAGGGATCTGTCATGTAGAAGTGAGTTATGAAGCAAAACTTATTTCCCTCTACCTCGGCGTGATTTGTCAAAGAATGTAGGAGAAACATGTAGCTCTGATTCAGGAAAAAGAGAGAAAGACTGCATCCTTTTGCATAGCTTTAACTTTGATGGGAGTAATTTCCATCGTCCTCTGACTAAAAAACTAATGAGTAAAGGAAAAGAAAAATCTACATGAACTACAGGGTTGCCATGAACAATCCAGTATCAGGGTATAGTAGGGTTATGGGGACACCAAATTTGGTGGTGGTGAGGGTAGAGATCGAGAAATATGAATCATTCTGCATAAAATCATAACCTTCTTTTCTTCAAATTGTTTTGTAGTTTCTACTTGGTCTTCTTACTTTGGATCTCTCCTTTTGCCAAAGCTGCCCCATTTATAAAAGCCAGGCAAGACCTGCCAGATGTACTGAATGCTAGTCCTGGCTTGTGTACAATCTGCTGTCAAGGGGGATAGAGAGCACTTGTTTCTGGGCCTTCTCCTGTCACTGTGGCCTGATCACTGTCTCCAACTGATGTTGTATATCGTTGCACCTTCCCACTGGAGCAGATAATTCCTGCAACCCACTTTCTGCACTAGGAGGACTCCTCCAAATCGTCATAACTTAAACCCCACTGTGTCCATTTTTCACAGTCTCCTTTTCCCTCTCCCTTGGCCATGCTGCTGGCAGCAAAGACTGTACAGATTGATGGTTACTCTGTGATTAACTTCTTTTGCATCTGTCCTTTTCTCTGTGATGAGAAGCTGAGAGCAAACTTTGGTTCCAAGTCTAGACTGCTAGTGTTCTAAAATATTCATTGTGGAAAACAACATTCTTCATCCTTCCCACGTCTCTTACCAATGGACCAAAATCTATCATTTATGAACAACTTTCATGAAACAAACACAAGCTTGTGATTAAAGATCAACAGGAAGACAATAATTTTAATAGGTAAAGGTCTGCATGGTACAAGAGGTCATGACAGGGATTTTTTTTTTATAAGAGTGCTTAGGATGGTAAACCATATATTCAAACTCCAGGATAATCTCAGTAGCAGTCACCAACCTGCCTATCAAGCACCTGTGAGGACAAGTTCCACCTGTTTTGTACAAAGGAAACTGTTCTTTGTTTAACCTTCATTAGCCATTCAGGGAAAAATAATCCTCATATTTCATAGTATAGTTGAACAAAAGAAAATCCATTTCATACAACTTTTTTATCTTCTCAATTTGTCCTGGGGTCAATTGTCTGAGGTACTCCAAGGTGATATCACTATCAGTTCGTTTCTCTGAGCTGTATCTCTTCAAACTGGGATATTGCAGGCTCTCTGGTGCACCAATGGCTTTCAGAACATGCTCAGAGTCCAACCCAAGAGTTTCATACTTACCCACAATATCATAGTGAATGTTGCAAGGATCGCAGAGCAGAAACATTGGTTTCCAGTGAATGTCAAGAGTATGTGTTGGTTTTGCTATAATGAAGTTGACAAATTCCTGAAAACTCACTTTTTCAGGAGAATTTTTATTTTTCCTGAACATTGCCTTAATCTCATTAGCAACAGTGGTACTGTAGAATGGTTCAGAGTGCAGAAGTTTGTCTCTGTAAGCTGAAACCAGCCGTTCCAAGGGATGTCTGGTGAACATCACTTTGGTGTAATTACTTAAAAATTCATTTTGTAAGGCAGGAGGGTAAGACACCAGCCTTTTGATTAGTGCGGTCTGGTGGATGTTGTCATGCTCAATTTCAGAAGCTTCTGCATTGAAGCCTGATTGAAGAAGAAAAATAGTTCTTTTCCAGTTGGAGCAGCCTACCTTGGGCACCTCACAGTAGATAAATTTATGCTTGTGCTCCACAAAGAGCTGGTTTGCAACATGAGAATCCAATTTGCTTCTTGGTTTATTAAGGTTATTCTTCAGGCAGACAGAAGCCAGTGTGTTTTTCTGACTGTTTTGAATTGCCAACCAATTTTCAGTGGGATTGAGAAAAGCATCTGTAACCAAGGAAGAAATTTAAATCATTTCAGTGAAAAAGGCTTGTATAAATCTCTTTATCTGTGACAATCATAATGCTCGATCTATCACCCTGCATACAAAATCTAATGAAGATGCTAAAATCAATTTTTTTACTGTAACCAGACTAGACTATGGCAAACATGCAATAAACTACCCTCCCTAGTGAAACATTTATTAAAATGAAAACTTTCAATATGTCAGCCGGATTAGTCTAAGTAAGTCTGATATTCCAACACGTAGTGCTCTCTTCTCATATATTGCTGAGATATCTACCACAGTGACAAGACCTTGGGTATTTCACAATATTGTTTATATCTTGGGTTCCATGGTTTCTTTCCAACATATTTGGAAAAGGTGTCTCTCTTTCTATAAAACATTAAATGTTGTCAGAAATTTCTTTACTCACCTGTTAGGGTTTTTTGCCTCTTACAGAAAAACCCAAAAAGAAATATCCCAAATAAAAAATTTGGGAGAAGGAAAACTAACGCCTTTTGGTTCATGTTATTCTCAGAGGAAGGAAAATGATGTGGTCTCTAAAGTGGAAATCTGTCTTTCTGTCAACAAGGAAAGATAATTCAGGTTAGAATTTGAATGACTGAAATAACAAAGACAACATGTAAATCTCCTACAGAATTTAGGACAGCAGAAACACCTTTCCAGCCCTATAAAAATAGGCTTTGCTAATAAGAAAAAATTCTCTTATGGAAAAGACTCACCACAGTTATATTGTTAAACCAAAGAGATAAATAACTTGTCAATTTAGAAATCTTCAGAAATTCCTCCTTTTCTCAGAACAATGAACTGCTTATGAACAAATACTCCTCCCTTGTCTTTTAAAGCTGTTGGGGAACAATACCTTCATTTAGGATTATGAAGTTGTAATTTTTTTAGAACCTTTAGCATCTTGCAACATAAAGATCTCTATAACCTGTAACAAGTGTATCTGTGAAAACCATGACACATTGAAGATGAATTTCTTTCCATTTATCACCCGGAAGCTTTGCACTTCGGACAAATGAATATTGCAGGAGAAACTCTTCCCTATTCCTGCAGAGAACTCACACCACTAACTTGAATTCTCCTATTCTCCCTCTCAAAAGACACTGCATGGTATATATGTTTGCTGCCTTTGCTGCTGCAGCAGAAGAGCCCCAAAATGGCACAGTATGACAGGGAATGTATAGAGTCAGTAGAGGAAACAACAGAAAAGGAGTTGCTCCATGTTCCCAGACAAAAGAAGGCAGTCCAACACAACATATCTTCTTTCTTGTGCTCACTCATTGTCTCCTTTTTTAGACCTATCTAAATACTCTGTGCAATCTTACTCTGTTTTGAGCTCTGCATCAGCATTCTTTTATTGAAGGTTGCAAAATTAAGTGCAAAACAGTAACTACTGGCAAACATGATGCCTTTCTGTTCCATAAAGCCTGCACAATCAAAAAAAGTCAAACAGCACTGTCTTCCTTTCCCCACTTCTCAAGTTTTCACTCTGAACCTTTTGGCAATAAGCACATCATTGCCTGGATTTCTTGAGGATGTAAATTCTTTTTTGTTTTCAATTTTTCTTACTTTGTTTTGGTTTTTTAAGGTACAATAGGACTACTTTTGGAATTTTTTGTGTGCCACCCATTGTGTGGATGTATATAAATCGCAACTGTCATAATAGAAACTGCTTTCTAGTGTGCTCTGAGATAGCAATAGAGGCAGCACCAGTTACATTGCTGAAACTGTACTTGAGCACAAGGGTTACTCCTTTCAGGGCTGATATGTGATTTTGATATCACAGACTTTTACCAGAATACCTGCGGACTCATAGAGTTAACAGCATTACTGACAATTAAATCTCTCTTAGCATTGGTATGACCTGGGGAATGGAGAGGAACACTGTTTACTATCTCTATATTAAAAATTTACTTGTATTTACAATAAAGTGTTAAAATACTCATTCAAATTAACGCAGTGTTCTTAGACACAATGGCATTTAGCTTATACTTTTTCATTTTCTTGGCTGCATAAGATCATTGTAAAGGCTACAAGAAAGGCTATGGGAAGATCTGCCCTTGACCTTTTCTTCACTGTACATCAATTCTCATTTCACGATGTGATCCTTGAGTCCTAATGAATCAGAGGTTGTTTTCAAGACCAGCTAAAGTCAATCACGTTGTTCATTGATCTCATGAGGGCCAAGATTGAGTGTTCCCTTTTCATTCTTTTTCAGAAGCAGTTTGAAGACACAGCTTCACACTGTGTAGCAATTAAAATCAATATGACTCTAAGTAATTCTGTATAAGGACTCCTTGTTAGAGTATGCTTAGGAAAAAGATATTGGACTTCATTCACTTTAAATGATGTCACTTCAGAAAAGTAATGTTATCATATCTGTCTTAGGAATCAGAAAATTAACTAGATGAATTTTACCCTATTAAATATTTGTATCATGCATATTTACTTATTACACTACCACAAGAGAATGTAAGGTCTACAGGACGTACTTCATGTGGAAACCTGTCAATGAGTCACCACAGGGAAATAGAAGAGATTTGCTACCTTGGGGGAAAGAAGCAGTTTAGGAGTTATTTAAACACAGTAGACAACTCCTCTTCTAAGACTAATGCATACTTGTGGAAGCAAAAGAATCTTTAATTAAATTCGGGAGAACAGTCAGACCATAAGGAGGGATAGAACAAGCTCCAAGTTGACAGGTGGAATCTTTCTGGACTCCTTAGAAAACTTCACAGGGCAGACTGGCAGTAAGAGCTAACACTGCCCTCAACAAGTGAGGTCATCATGACATGAAGCTACCTTAAGGTGAAGTCCAAAGCCTTCTTCAGAAGATGTTTTCAGATGTGAGGCCCCAATATGGAGTTCTGTGTAAAGCAAAGTTTCCAGTGATGAAAATCATCTAAGGGAAACCTGACAAAGAAGAGGAAAAAAAAAAAATTCTGAAAGCCATTTTGTCAAAGAGGGACAAGTCACCTGGAAATTAAAAAGGAGGGGAAAAAAATCCATAATGAAAAGCACCTTTGTCAGTAAGTGTCAGTGTCAGTAAATCAGATGAACTTCTCCTTATGTTTATTATGGCTTTTCCATGTACTTGCAATTGTGTTTGCTATTTAAGATGTAAGGAGTTAATACCTTTCTTTGCATTTTTCCTCATCCTACCTTGAAATAAGTGTGATTTTAAGTAACTGCAAGGCATTCCTCAGTCAAGGAGAGGTGAGTCTATTAACACAACAAGTCCATACTAAATAGACTAGTTCTGCTGTAACCAAAGGACAGCAGTATGGGCTCTCCCAGCCAAGACAGAAAGACAGCATCACAACACTCATGAAAAAAAAAAAAAAAAAAAGAAACCTCTTCTACTGAAAAGCAGCAAAACAGGAAACAAGGAGACAGGATCTGAATGTCTCTTTGGATCTTCCATATTCCCAAAAAAGATCCTAAAAATCAAATATAAGGTATTAATCTGCTTTGTTCCTGTCATATATAGTGAAGGGAGGGGGTAGGGGCGTGGAGGAGATGAGGTGGATTTTAAAAAAATTTTTAATGAAGTATAAAACATTCCAGATAGCAGCCTTATACCTCACAGTTGGTTTTTCCATGTTCTTCAGATCACATCATTATAAATCAACTACACATAGCTATGGCTTGATATTTTTGATTTCTGCATGTCTTACTGTATTCTGTAGGTTACATCAGAAATAATTCTATGACTCTTTTATGGTCATTACTAAAGAGTAATCCACGCAGCAAGAATTATCTTGAACAGCAGAGTATCCTTTCTTGCAGGAGTCTTTCAATAGGATTGCTATCAGGTGATGAGATTTTTTTGAGGCCTGTCAGTTAATTAGTGTTTAATATCTTCAGTGTGTGTCCAGCTGTTTTGATGTCTTTCTAGCTTCTTAGACAAAATATGCTGTCATGTCAAGTCAAATTCTTTATACAATTCTAAATCCACTATATCAATGCTATTGCCTAAATCAAACAAAGCTAAGCAAAAAAATCAGTCAGTCTGGTGACATCTATAGCATAACCCAAACTTTCTCTATGAGAACAACCAGAAAAAATTTTCAAACCAAAAGTGGTAACAAATGGGGAATAGATTACTGGGGAAAGCAAAGCAAATAATCTCATGTGCATGCAAAATGGCAAAAAGGCCTGAAGCCCTCATAAAATTAAAAATATTTACTGAATTCAAGCCTTCTTTGTACTCCTGATAATTCTACCATGGCCCAATACAATTCCATTTTAAAGATTCTTTTCTTCCTGATAAACACACTGAAAGCGACAAAACCAAAAACATTGTATCATGTTGTTCATATTTTTGTTGTGAAGTTTGCTGACCATAAAATGTTCTTCCCATCCTTCTGTTTACTTCAAGAAATTTCTGGCAATTGTCTGCTTTTAATTACTTTCAACATCTCCTTTTTTTACATGGGAATGGAGGTGGCTGCCAACCTGCTTGCACATCCCCCTCACGGCAGGTGGGACTGTTTGACCCAGAAGAGCTCTCTATCTATGTATTGTACTTTTCCAGGGGTGTCAAAAAATTGTCCTATGCTGGAGTTATTGGACATTTTTTCTGTTAAATTGCTTTTTCTTGGTTCATTTGTGTCATGCTTGCTTTACATTTTGCAATACTAGACCTTGTGCAACCTTCTCCTGTGTCTGATAGCCACCTGGACTTAAACTGAGCTTGTGCAGCCACATCACAACCGCTCACATTTATCCACCCACCAGCTTTGGGTTTATAATGAGTTCCTTTCCCCCTGACCAAAACAAAGTCTGATAGAAAATCCTTAGTACTCTTTCAATAAGGAAAAACTCAGTCAAGGATGTTTTAATGACAGTCACACAAGTACACGACCTAACACATCACACTCAGATTGAAGTTCTTGCTCCTGCCATGCAGATTTATTTCTACAACAGGCACACAAGGAATAGGTTGCATTGCCTTGCAGAGGTATCACTTGTACGTTGTCCTTGAACTGCTGAAACAATGATTCATAATAGAGTATTCCCTAATCCTTCTCCTGGAACTTCTGAACCTTTGAAATTGAAAAATCTTCAGTATTTAAAGAAATATAACAAAAATAAACCCCAAAACCCCCCAAAAAAACCTTAAAATTTTTTTTATACTTTCATAAACAGCAAGAAGTTCTATAAACACTGAAAATATTGAATTAAGTCTTTTTGTGTGACACCTATTACTCAAGTATAGAAACACATGTACAAACACGTGTAAATATATATACACACACATGAATAGTTCCAAAACACATTAATATCAGTTACAGTGGCATATTATTTGCTCCAAGTAAACTAGGCTGATAATGATTCAAAGTCTTCTGATAATAAACTTACAAAGGTGTGTCTCAAGGTAGTTTTTCAAAGATAGACCTTGGTCAGAGCTGAGCATGTGGGGTGATCCTCTGCACCCACTTGATAAGTGGAACTTTCCAGATTAAAAGAATGAAATTGCAACAATACTTATTTGTGTTCCTGATACATTTGAAGCCAGAAGTAAAAGAAAGTACCAGTATGGCAGCTCAGTGGAAGGTAAGGAAAAATCTCTGAAAACAGATAACATTCTCAGTTGCTGAACCCCATTCTGTACTTAAGCCCTGTTAATCCCTTCAAAGAGACAACTGCAAATACATATATACTGATATGTGCATGGATACATAGAAGGTGAGGAGGGGATGATGGGTAGAAAGCCCCCAAGAACAGCCTGGACAGGAAAACCAAGCTCTGGATGCAGTTCCACATGTGCTGTTCTATCAGAGGGAATTGCAAAAGCAAGACCCTTGTTTAACTAAATCTGCAGCACCCGTGCCTCTGTACAGTTTGTGATGGGTGGACAGGAGGGAGAAAGACCCCTGAAAGTGGAGCCTTAGCAGCCAGGCTGGCCTGTCCACGAAGTGGAAAATCAGTAATGGGTTAGGAAACTCATACAAGTTACAGACAGCTAAGGGCCAGAAAAAGTGATATGATCTGGGTCACTTTGCCGACTAGAGACAGCATCTGACATCATCTCATTTGCATCAAGGGTTGATTGGTGTTAGGTGAGAATGGGTAGAAGCTCAGTAGGGAGACAATATATGGGCTAGGCTGAGAGCCACTGAGGAAAAGGCTGACAAGGGTGTCCTACAGAACAACACACTTCACAGCACTGAGGTAGGTACACAACAACAATTTCCATTACAGGTACAATCTAAAACTCTTGTTCTGTGGTCACCTCAGCCCTCCATTACTGCATCACACTTCTTTCTGGTCTCAGCAACTGTAGTGATACTTTCCTTGTTGCCATCATTAATCTGCTTATTATTCTCATTACATCACTTCTTATGCCTGCCTTTTAACTCTTCCTTCTCTACTTTATTCCGTGTCATCTCCTCGTCTTACCCTCCAAAGTTTTTTGTTATCTATCATTTCTCATGCAGTATTAAAAGCTCAGCTTGACTTTCTGATCCATCATATTGGTAGCCCCTGTTACTATTAGCCCTTGATAACAAAGAAACAGCTCCTGCTTTCTCTTCTGCTGCCCCTGCTTTTGGATGAAATTTATGAAGCATCTACGAAGCCATTACATTTTTCACCTAAAATCACTTCTAAAAGTCTTCCCTTTCAGTGATGCCAACACCAGTTATGATGCCAGTGTTCTAAAACTGTTCCCAACCAGTCCACAAAAGAGCAGGCAAAAGGAAGAGCCAATTTGGGGATGAAAAGGACCAAAGTGAAGAGAAAAAAAAGAGTACATGGGGAAAGGCAGCAATGAGTCTGACAGAAAAGCTCCCAGAGAGAGGCAGGAAGCAGAAACCCAAGGAAAAGTGGCAGAGCTGGGGGCCAAGAGAAGTAGAGATGTTTTGTAGCCTGCTCTAACAATGTCGTGGAAAAGGGAGGCTGAGAACTGGACTGAAAAAGATACAAAGTATAATTCAGTGAAGATGAAAAACAAATTCAAAGAAATCAGTATAGAAAGCAGTATGCTAATTATCCAATAAACTACCACAGGCTTAGAAAGGAATGAGGCTATATGCACTACAGTCACTCTTGCTCTGGTACCCAGCCCTTACTATGTGATCAAATTTGTATCTCTTTTCCTTCCAGGAACTGCAGCCAGAAAGGTCATGGACTTTTGATTTTCTAAGAAGAGATAGGTTCAGTGAGAAGACTGGGTTTGTGGGTGGGCTCAGCTTGGCTGGAAGCTGGGAAGTTGGAGATCAGTTCTGCTGCAGCATCACTGGGGCAGGGTCTGGTGGTCTCAGGAGGCTGACATGGTGTCCTGGGCTGTGGGCAGTGAGGGACAGCCCCAGGGGACTGGGCAGTGCCCTGTTACTGCTTTTGGTGCTTGATATCTTGTAATGGGCTGTGGGGCCTTTTTGTCTAAACACTTAATTCAAAATCCCAAGCGCTTGTCAACTGCCATTTAAATCACTGCAAAACCAATCACAGGAGAACAAACTTCACCACTTTCTTTTAGGGACTCTAGATAAGCCTAAAAATCTTGGAAAGAAGGAAAAAGGAGAAACAAAGGACGTACAGAAGAAAAATTTAGAACAATGCACCCTGGCTAGGGTGGCAATGAATGATCTCCTCCCAAGCTTGCTTCATAGAACAAAGGCCTCACAAAATCCCTCTGCTTTGTCATGTGTATAACTAACTCTCTGCCTTTGCATATGTTTTACTGTCCCCTCCCATGTTTCTCTTCTCAGTTAAAGTCAGTAATAGCAATGTTTTCCTTGCCATTCAGGTCTACTCATCTTATCTCAGACTTGTATCCTCTTTGTCCCCTCCTGCTTTTCACCTCTCTGTGCAAGCTTGATTCATGCATTCCTGCCATTGCACACCAAATAGCACAGTGAAATCTGTTTGTAAAAGTCCCAGTTACTTAGCACACCGCCCCCAGGCAAATTCCTGCTCGCTGTTCACCTTGTTATACCCTTGTGTCCCCATCCCTGGTACTCCTTAACCATAATTGATGACAGTTATGACCTCTCTTTCCCTCTTTACACTCCAGTGAATACAAAGCGGTTTTGCTTAAATGGTTTTCCTTTTTGCTCTTATCTCCTCCAGCTTCTTCCGTCATCCTAGTGAAGATTTTGAACCTTATTTTCAGGATTCAAATCTAATTTTCTCTGAAACCATACCTCTACTCTCATTCCCCCCTCTTTCTTTTTTATACTACTTCAAAGACTCCTTTACAGGAATCATGTACACGTCCTAACCCCAGTGATTTGGTGTCTGCTCTTTTACAGAAATAACCTCTTTGCCTGAAACATCCTGACATTTACTGACAAAATGTGTGTATACCTTTTTCTCTCTTCCTACATTAATCTAAGCCTATTCTTTTTTCCTTTCTGCTCTCATCTGTGTTGCAGGGCAAGCTGTTCACCAGAAACGTTTTGTTTAAAGTCTGTTTCTACAAAACATGTTTTTATAGCATACTATGACACATGCAGTATCAAAAATTAAGAAGTTTGTAGACAGTAGGTTTAAAGTGATAACTCAAATCATAGAGAAATTAAAATGAAGTGTCTGCTTTTGGCAGAAACAGTGTTGAAAGTAAAGACTTGACATTTTAGAGCATTTGACATTACGGTACACTAAGTTCAAAATAGTCTTGTGGATTCAGTTGCAGACACAAATGCTTGAAAAATCTGCAAATCTGGTTTCCAGAGTCTGCTCAAGTGTCCAGAAAATGGATAATGGACAGTCAATGAGTCTCTGAAAAGGTGGGTGCCCCATGCCATATGGGATTATCATAGCAGACAAAGAACACAAACTCTCCTCCTAAAAACTCTTGCCTCATTTACTTCATCCCTTCCTTCATCTGCCTCAGATAGTGGGGATCCTACTGCACAGCCCTTGAGTGTCTCAAGAACACGTTCATCCTCTGAACCAAATATGTCCAGTTGTGTGGAGTATCTTGTTTCTTTAAAAACCAAGTGTTGAAATGCTACTGGAAAATGTATTCATGAAGTACTATAATAACATGCAAAAAAATCATTGCCAGTGGTGAATCAGCTCCCTTGACCAGTCTTATGATACTCACTCTAATGGAATAACCAGTAGTGGCAGCAGATTGCTATTTTCTGAACAAACTCAGCATCAACAGTGACAAGTTCCAAACTCATCAGTCTTACCTGCTGGCAGCAACGAAACGGTGAGACTTGGCCATGTGGGATGCTATTCCTGGCACTGAAGGAAAATGGTCCATAGAACAGCTTGTCCCTTCACCCCCTGCTCCCACCATTTTCATGGCCTGCCCAGAGTCTTCCTCTCCTGGTACCCCCACCTCTTTGCACTTCACTGTCCAGCAGCACTCCAACTCCTGCTCAACAGGTATTTGCATTGGCACCAGAGCTTTTTCCCTCAGCCACCAACCCAGTTGTGACCCCATCTTTCCCAGTCCCTGCTTCTACACCTTAAGCAAAACTTTAACCCAATCTCCAGCAAATTCTCACCTCCAAAAGCCTTCTTCATATCGTCCCCAGGCAGCTCGCTCAGCAAATCCTGTTTTCCAGATTCCCAAACACCCATCAGATCTCACCCCGATTCTGCTGTTCAGCCTTCCTCATGTACAAGCCAGCTCTTTGCTGGCTTCCCCTGCCAGACTCCTCCCTTTGTCTCCTCAGTCAGCCTCACAGCCCCCCCTCCAACAGCCACACTTCCGAGCCCAGCTCATCAGAACTGACTCTTCTACTTCCAAGATTCCCACGCAGCCCCACTTCTTCTCACTCTCAGTTCTGTTCTCAGCTAGTTCCAGGCTCTACACTTCAGCTTCTATATAGTTATTTTAGTATTTCCTAAACTAAACTGACACATTTTTCTTCTCTTTCCCTCCCACATCAATTTTCACACTAGTCATCAAGGCACATTTTCCTGCTGATTTTGTTCTTTGAATCTATTTTGCCAGAAATCCCCAATAATTTCTCCCTAGAAGTCTTGCTCATGCTTGCCTTGCTCTTTAAAACAGATGGTTTACTCTACTGTGCAAAAGAGGTTCCACTGAGAATGCACAAGAGGAACCTCTTAACCTCATTTTTCAAATGCTTATTTCAAAATATGCAATGTACCTGAACTTATTAGAGGAAAGGTCGCTGCAATCATTTAAGAGAAGAAAAAAGAGCACAGATTCCCTGTATAAAAATCAATAAACTATTTTTGCTCAAAGGGTTTAAAAAATATCCTGAGGCAAATAGCTGGCCTGAAAAACTTCTGCTGAAATGCTTGAAATTTTACAAAACCCTATGTAGATGCAAACTGTATTGAAATTAGAAGAGTCAAGATGCATACCACCATTAATAATATCAGAAAGTGAATGAAAGCCATTGTCATTTCATTTCAGGCACCAGAATCCCTGTAACATCGACTTCTTAACTGAGGAAAGCCATAGCAATGAATAGGTTGCCAAAAAAATCCTCTGTAGATTCATTTAATCACTGTGATTTCAAAAGCTAAACAATGTCTCAGTTTATGCCTTAAAATATTTGATGTCAATTTCTAAATACATAAACAAATAAAAACCCCAACCAACTCTGGAAAAGAAATGTCTCTTTGCAGAGATTTTCCTACACTTGAAAAATCATGGTGACATGAAAAGCCATGAAAGATCAGTCCAGAGAGACATGTAATTTTGATTTTATGCCTAGGGATGGAAAGGAAATAGGGGAAGGATTTTTGTGTTCTTCTTACCTGATCTTTAAGGCTGGGCAAAGTGCTTCTGTGTCTGCACAGATGCTTTCACAGGAGAGCATCTGAAACTCTCAGTACACGTAGTATTTGCCTCTGTTTTGATTAAATGCCCACCTAAAAGTTGCCAGTGTTTCCCTGAGAATGTTTAAGGGAGCATCCCCAGTTGCACATTACAAAGCACTGTGCTGTGTCTGTCTCTAGGTGTACGGAGCAGCATTTAACCACTCCCCGGCAGGGTCTACGGCAGCTGTTAGAGCCTGCCAAGTGCTTCAAGAGCAGCCTGCCAAAAGCCTTAGCCTGCCTGCTAAGCAACCAAGAAAGGGGATGGTCTGGAATATGAGGGCAAAGGTAACTTGGTTGAGAGTAATTGTATTGTGATAATATGCATTTTTTTTAGCTGGAAAACAAGAGGCAAGATCAATTCAAACCAAATGAACTCTATACAATAAGACTCCAATAAACTCTGGGAACTGGAAGGTAGGTTCTCATGGGAAACATGGCTAAAGTAGAAGGAATTCAGCAGAGTTGGCACTTCCTTAAAGAAAATTTAAAATACAAACACAAACAATCCTACACAGTAGGAGGATAGGAAGTATAGTCAGAGATCAATTTAGCTACTTGGCTAAGCAGCATGGTCTTCAATGACCTGAAACACAAGAAGGAAATGTACAGAGAATGGAAACCAGATCAAACTCCTAAGGACAAATATTAAAGAATAGCACTAGATGCTGAAATAAAGTCATAAAGGATAAAGCACAAATTTAACTGCAAAAAGCAATGAATATAAGAGATAGCAAGAAAAATCTGGAAGGAAAAGAAAAACCTAGTGATAGTTCTCTTGTGGAAGGCTGATGTACATTTTCCATCATTCTTCATAAAAGGATGAATTGTAATTACATGACTAATAACTAAACTCAGGAAGAAAGAATCTATCTAAATTAGGAAAAGAACAGGATTCAAAATAATTTGAATATGCTGCTGTTCACATCAACCTGAAGTATACTACAGCATGTCTCCAGGAGAGCTGTCTAGTTGCTGCCGATGCACTAAGTGTCCCTGGAGTGATAGAGGAACCTACACGCCTGCACAGATACAATTGGCTCCTTCACAGGCTGCTAAAGAGGTGAAATGAGTGCTATACATACTGGCATCCGGGCCTGAGGAAGTGCATGTTAAGATACCTTGACAATGGAGACAATCAAGGTCAGATCTGTTAGTTTTGTCTGAAAACTCTCAGAAGCAGTGTGAGAAATGTGTGAAGTGGTAACCCAATGCTCATCTTTGTAAAGTCAAGAAATGAAGAATAGATCAATTCTGGAAAAATACTAGAAAAAAATGAAAATATAGATTATTCCTAAAAGATTGGAGATAGTTGAGCTATATTGCTTTGTATAAAAATACATGTTGGCTATTAATTTCTGTAACATGGCAAGAACTCTTACAAATAGAGAAGCAGTAGGTCACATAATATGTTTTAATTTTAATAATGTTATTGACATTATAGCATTGACTTATTTTTAAAAGTATATTAAAGTGAAGCTAATTCTAGAAGAGTGAAAAACTACCTGGGTGTAGGCAACAAACAAGGAAAGCAAAACCAAGCAAAAAAATCCAAGACCAAAACCACAGACTAAGATTAGTTTTTAATCATTCACAATCATTCATATCAAACTCAAAAAAACATAACCAGTCAGATTCTAGCCAGATCCACTCTGGGCCAAGTAATAGTGCAAGGCATTAATTATTTGGATAAAGGAACAATCCTTCCACCTCACAGACAACAATAAGCCTTTGTGAACAGTAAACTCATTGCATGATACATTAAACTCAGAATGCTTTTGACAAATAATATAAATTATCGGTAGGAGAAAACACATTGCAATGCACTCATGTTTACAAGTGTCAGGGTCTAAGGGGGAATAAAAGTTCATAAAAGTGTGACATCCATTCTGCCAAAAATGGGATAAGAGGGGTACCAGTCATTCATAAGCTATTC
This sequence comes from Certhia americana, assembly GCA_018697195.1. Classification (NCBI taxonomy): domain Eukaryota; kingdom Metazoa; phylum Chordata; class Aves; order Passeriformes; family Certhiidae; genus Certhia; species Certhia americana. Next base: position 25,781,080 of record CM031861.1, on the reverse strand, counting down.
ATGAATAAGTAGTGTTTCATCATATCAAGAATGCAAACTGCACATTAGGAAGAGAAACTGCTTTGATTGTATATTTGGTTGATACATTAAGGAATACCTCCTATTATATTTCTGCCTAGCACAGCAACCAGTAGCACTGTGTCCTGTTCAAGAAAAACTGTTCCAAGAGAAGGCAGACCAACTGGAAAGAGTCCAGGGAAAAGCAGAGAAAATGGTCAGTTGTCTTAGAAAAAAAAAAAGCCACAAGAAAGAGAAATTGAAAGAATTTGGGTTATTCAGTTTAAAGCACAGAAGGACAACTAAACACATGAAAGCTATCATCTGCATAAGTTACCTCTAGGGAGGTAAGGAGGGATTATATTTTTTTTATCTGTAGTGATAAAAAAAATATAAAGTGATGGGTTCAAACTATGACACAGAAGGTTATGCTATATATTAAGAAAATCTTATTAACAATAAAGACAGTAAGATCCTTTTTCATTTCTGAGGTACAGCTGATTCTCTTTTGGAGCTTCAGAATGCACAAGATGAAGTCTTGAGGTCTTTTCCAGTCTCCTTTAAGTCTGTGGTTCATCCTGTTTTATAATTTATACACACCATCTTACCTACCTACAAAAACTACATTTATCAAAGTTTTCATGCTAAATTATACAAATCCAGACTGTTATTTCAATATAGTGACTCTGAACCAATGAAGCCACTATGGAGCTTAACATACCCCAGACTGGCATGATGTCACTTTTTTTTTCTACTGTAAATCCCATTACCTCTCATAAGAAATGTAAGGAGTTTTGGCAAAAGGACTGCTTTTACAGTATACAGATACAGTACTATCCAGAAAGTACTGTATTTGATATTTGATGGTTGTACACTGCTATTTCAACTGCCAGAAATGTGTTCTTTTCTCAGGATCCCAATTGAGTCTGTTAGAGAAGTCCTCTTATCTGCAGAAGCCTGCCTTTCTGGTGAGCTACCCTACAAACTGCTAACAAGACACAGAGCTCATTTGCTTCAGGGGCCACTTATTATGATGAGAGATGAAAGACACAGAACTGAGTAAAATGAGATGGGGACTAAAAATAGGGAGATACACTTTGTTAGAGGGCTACAGAATCAAGTTTCTCCATCTTAGAATTTCTCCATGTGCTCGTTCTTTGTATTAATCAAAATTCTAGATCACATGAGTTTATAATAAAGTATCCTCACTTGGCAGAAAATATTAAACTCCTTTTGTCTGCCTTCCTGCAAAGATCCAATTCTATCAAAGTGCAGACCTTCTTGGCTGAAGAACTTTATCATATGGATGACCAGTTCAAAGAAATTCTCACAGGGGGCTGTTTGTTGCAATAGTACATTACAGAAGTTCCAAGAACATGTGACTCCATCGCCAGCAAATACCAGTGTTGGTCATTACCTGTATTGCCTCTGCAATTCACATATAGACACATGTTCAGGTGATTTTGTACATAAAAATTCTCCTTGGAGAAGCTTTAATTTTGCAGAAACATTACATTTCTCAAATTTTATTAACTATTTGAACCAGGAAAAATCTATTTGATTCTACTCCTTCTGAATTTCCATTGAGCTCTGCATTTGTCTAAAATATACAAGACAATCTATTTCTGTGAAACATACCTTTCAAACTCAGAGTAATATCTAGCATAGCATGAAATTCATGCTTACTCTATAATAAAATACTGGAGGAATCATGCAACAAATATTTTTTCCATAAATTCATTAGCCTACAATTTTTCTTTGGGTGAATTTTCAGATTTTGCTGAAGTAAGTTTTTAGTGAGGGCTAGCTATTTCATCTCAAATAAGGCTGAGAAGAAAATAACAAATAACCTAAATCATTCATTTATATTATCAGCATTTAAAAACTTCATAAATCAGGGAAAAACATCTAAAAGCAATGTCTGTCTCCCTGTTTGAGCAAGTATGACCACTTCCATCTAAACCCATGAGGCAACATTAGCAACTGAATCCCAAAGGAACTGCCAGTAGCTGTACTTCTGAGCCCATGTTCCATTGAAATTAAGATGTAATAAAAAGTTTAATAAACTTAATAAACAGAGTACCAAGGGCCAAGTTCCAGAACACGAAGCAATGGTTACCATGAGGGAAAAATCCTATTCCTTCAAAGATAAAAGATGTCAATGACATTTCTGGAAGTGATATAAACTTTTTTGACGGTGTGGAATTGTTTTATAATATCAGTATTTTTATAAGGCTTCAAAGATTAGGGATATATTAAACTATGTTCATTAGTAGCAACACTATTTAAAATTAAGAAACAAGTCAGATAAAGTTCAGTTTTCTCACAACGTCTACTCTTCCAGGTAAAGAAAAGAAGCAATAGTAGCATCTGGATTTTGGATAACCAATGCAGCCTTGCAAAAGCAGTTCTGCATAAAACCTTACAGAGAAACCATCTGGAAAGTGTCAGAGTCTAGAACACTCCTCTGACTGTCCTGGGTGATTCCAGACCCAGACAGGGGCATGGGAAACCTTGGCGAGGAGTCAAAAACTCCTGTGTCTTTGATTTTAGCCCCTGGGAGAAATTACCACCTCTGTGTGAGGATTTATAAACCACAAGAGTTTAAATAGGATGATAGTTAGTTAGTCACAGGGTGAAAAATAGATTTATATAGTTTCTAGGCTGATAAGCAGAAAAACACAAAATGGAGTCTGCATGTGGCTTTGGGGTTTCTTCTTTCTTCTTCACCTTCTCCATTTTCTGCTGTGGCGTGGGCATCTTTGGTTGGTTTAGAGTAGTGCCTGACTTCCTAACATGAAAGATAGGTATTGGGAATCTTCCGTAAACAAGATATACATAACTTTTAGTATAAAGATTCTTGTCACCTTTGGGACGGTGTTATTCCCCGTCAACTGACCTATTGAACGGATCTCTGTAGGTCAGGGAAGAAAATGTATAGATAAGAGAGATCAAACAACCTTGAAAAAGCTGAGGAGACGGCTCTCAGTCTTTTGTTCGATCTCGGTGCTGGACAAAAAGACTTTTGCATTCTTGGGAAGAAAAAAATCACACATAAACCCAAGAGGAAAGAACATCAGTTTTTAAATTTTTGACTCTTCACTGCATTTTCTTCCCCCTCAGATCCTACTTTAGCCTGAATGTAGTAATACAAATAAAACATGGCTTTTAATGGCCCGTTTAACAGTTTCTTAAGAAACAGGCCATGGTACTATGTTGTATAACCTTAGCATGGGTTGTACAAATGTGGCTAACCATGCCTATGCCAAGCTGTGAGCCAGGGCTCACTCACCATGGGAGAGCAGAATGAGGAATGTCTACAAGATCGAGGAAGGAAGATGGCAGAACATATTTGACTGACTTTGTACAGTCACAATTCAGTTTCACTTTTAGAGCTATCTCTTGCTTTGTCCACACAGGCATGACTAAATGCATAAAGCATGTTCCTGTTGCACATTTACATGCTTATTCAGAAAATCTCCCAATATTGTTCACAAGTATTTCTAACCAGTGAAGCACTCCTAGTATAAGTCAAACCCAAAAGGAGGTTTCCCAAAGGGGAAAAAAAACCCTAGGTCACCTTTCATTTCATTTGTCTTTGCTTCAAATTTAGAACTATTTGTATCTTTCATAGGGTCAAAAATTAAAAAAAGATTTAAGCAGAGTGTGGAATAGAAGAAATAGAAGAAGCTACTAATTTATTTGTATTGTCAATTCACAACCCCCATTCAAATGCTACAAGAGCTGAAAAAAAAAGCAGTTTACTGCTTCCAAAATAATGTAGCAGAGCTCATCCAACCAGTAAAAGTGCTCAGAAGTTTAGGATTTTTATTGTGGAAAGATCTACCAAACAGCTTCAGGTTTTGGCATTTAAGAATCCAAAAGGAAAGAGTATTTTAGAAATAATCTCAAAAATAAAATGACAGTAAAAGAAACTTGTGAGCACTTTTGTATTTTCTGTATGTTTTCATGAATAAGAGTCCTTTCACTAGTAAAAAAAGGTTTCATACACCACACTGATAGATAAAAAATTCGGAAATTTGAAAGGGCAAAAGATCTCTTGCATTAAGAGGCTTTTCTAGGGTTTTGAGGCCAAGAGTTTTAAATATCAATGAAGAAACTGAAGAAGTTAAATAAGATCATGTTCTGGTTTGCAATCAAAGCAGACAAACAAAAATACAGACAACGTAGAATGTAGTAACCCACAAAGTTCATAAAAATCAGTCTATAAACAATATCAACAATTCTTCTTAAAACTACTAATTTAGATCTATTATCTAAAAAACATTCAGCTTTGTATATGATTTGTGTATCTTCTTTACATGGATAGTTACACATAATATCTCTCAGATAACAGGAATGAATCCTGGATATCTGGCTTTAATTCTGCACTCTTTTTTCCCCCTGCAATTAAAGCAACATAACAAAAAAACCCTAACAAATCATATGAAAGTGTTAACAATTACAAAATTATTTCTGCATTGAAGAGATCAGTTGAAAAGCCAATTTCCCTTGATACCATTAAACCTAAAATCAGAACTCAGTATCTTTTAAAACTCAAACAGAAAACACAAAAGTTTTCATTTACTAACAAAACACCTAGAAGATTAAAAAATCATAAGGAGTCCTATTACTCTTCTAAAAGGAATAGATTTTTAAAAAATGAGTACCTCTACAACATTTTCTGTCTCTGGAGCTTCCTGCTGGTTACAGTTTTGTGCAATTCTGGCTGAGTTTACTGCTTTCTGTTTGCTTAATACCTTAGCTCAGATAAAAAGAAGGTGTATCCTTGAATACTATATGTACAGCACAGCACATTGTGGTCTTTCTTCAGCAAGAAAATTTGATTTTTTTTCTTAGCAATATTTGACTACTGAAAAAGGGGAAGAAAATATTTAGGCTGGGTGACCTTTACCTTTATGTTGGAGTCTGGAATTATGAGAAATATTTCTTTGCATGTTTAAGAGATTTTAAGATCTCTGACAAACAGTGTTTTTAACCTTTGTTCATGGTAAAAGGGGTTTTAAGCTCTGGAATGAAGCAGAGTTTTCAAGAGTATGTATTAGATAGTAGAATAATGTGTTGGTGCATCACAGGGTAAGATTTTTATATATATGGGGGTTTTAGGATGGTAAGCAGATGAAGACAAGATGGAGTAGTCCACATGGCTTTTGGGTTTCTTCCTTCTTCCTCATCTGCTCCATGTTCTGCAGTGAGGAGGCACATTATGGTTGGTTTAGGATAGAGTCTAACTTTCTACCATGGATAATAGTTATTGGAGAAATATTATAAATACTGATATGTGGATTGTAGTATAAATGTACATACCACCCTGTGTGGGGGGGATTCGGGGTTTTGTACCTTGGAATGACCTGCAATGAAGAGCTCTGCTGGAACAGAATGTATTGATAAGAAATAATAAACAATGAATGAGAACATCAGAAGAGACAACTCACAGCATTTCCTTCGATCTTGTGGCTGGGGAAAAAAGACTCTGTTTGCATTCTCGGGTCACGGAAAACAGCTGGAGGAGAAAAACACACAAAAGTATTTTTTATAGACCCGAGACCTTTATTTTTAAAACTTCCTTGATTTTAAACAATTTTCTTCATCCATGTCTTGTCCCTGTACTCAGCAACCTTTTAATTTCTGCTTCAAAAATATCTGACTCAAAGCTCACAGAAGTCCATCTGAGACATTTTAGTCACTATCCTTAACTCTCTCATAGCTCACCAATGATACCAAGTAACATCCCTTGTCAGGAAGACGCCTGGAGCCCCCGCCATCCAAAAGGACTTGACAGACTTGAAAAGTGGGCCTGTGAAAATGTCATGAAGTTTACAAGGCCAGATGCAAGGCTGGCTCCTGGCTTGGGGCAATTCCAATTGCAAAGATAGACTGGGCATGGAATGATTGAGAGCAGCCCTGAGGAGGACTTGAGGGTGTTGGTGGATGAGAAGCTGGACATGAGCTGGCAATGTGTGTGTGTAGCCTAGAAAGCCAGTTGTATCCTGGGCTGCATCCAAAGCAGTGTGGCCAGAGGGTCGAGGGAGGGGATTCTGTCCCTCTGCTGAGACCTCACCTGCAGGGCTGTATTCAACGCTGGAGACCCCAACACAGAAAGGACATGAACCTATTGGACATGAACCGATATGGACTTCTGCCATCAAGTTTTGCTCTGCAACACAGACGGGAATAAAAGAAAACTTAGAGCAGCTGGTACCTTTGAAATGCACTCTACATTAACACATTTCAGTTATATTGATTATTCTTATGACCCTCCCCAATCTTCAATATCGTCCATAAAGTACAAACAGAAATACTGGAGCTGGTGCCAGGAAAGAGAGTATATCAGTAGCACAGAGAAATGTTTCAATTTCATTAAGTCAGTATTTGAAATGCAGTGTTTTCTCAGAATATAACACGCTGGAGCCAAGAGAGCTGGATTCATGCCCTCTTGTCATATGATGGCTTGTAGCAGGCATAAGTCATTACAGTCTTTTATCCTGTATCTTCTAAAACAGTGATCTGCAACACGGTACATTTAATCTTGCTTTGAAAATATCATATAAACTTAGTTTTAATCTCAAAAAAATAACAAGTGAAAATCAAACTTGAACATTTTCAACCTGAACAACAAAATTTGGGAAAGATTATGAGAAATTCCTAAAACACTAAAAAGTTGTACAACTTTAAAGTAGGAGCAGCTGTATACCCTTTATCTCCATACATAGATAAACATTAACATACTTACATGGTTGTTCAGAAGTGTAATAATATCAGTTACATGCAAACTACTGTATTATTTGTCCCAAGTAAACTGATGAAAATGGGTGATACATATTTAAATCTCCTGGAGATAAATTTCTAAGTGCAGGTGTGTCTCAGACAAACATTTGGCAAGGAAAAATCTTGGCCACAGTCAAATAGGGTGATCTTCAGCACTTGATCTAGGGATAAGATTTTCCATGTAAAAAATAAAATTACAATAATACCCATATATGTTACTGATATGTTTGTGTGTCAAGGCAAATAGTTGAATGACAGGGTTTCCTAATAGAAATCCAGGAAGACCTCTGGAAGCAGATAGCAGAAATAGCAATTGGGCTGCATTCTCTGCATAAGTTCTCTTAATCACTGGATGTTTGATATACCAGCTGTTTTTTCCATAATTCAAAAATAAATGTGATTATTTAAATAACCAATATAAAATAAGTTTTTTCACATTATTTTATAATCAAAATCCTTCAAAAGTCTTGAAAAGAACTTGAACACACACATACACACACATGAGCCCTAAGCAAACTGTTGATGCTGTGATCTGAACTTGGAAGAGAAATATTTTCTCTCCTCATGGAAGGAAGGAAAGTAACACACACCTTCTATACATAAAAAAGCAATATTCAATAAGGAACATAAAACAGAAAGGAGAATATGCACAGAAACCTCCCATGGTCCCTCAGTTAATAGGGCTCAGAAAAATAAACTCATAATTAGACTGTTGCCCTTCACACACCAGTTATTCACAGTGCTCTTCTCAGACCTTAATAACTTCGGTCTTACCTTACTGTAATCACTATATTCAGAAGTCTGACATATTATATCCACTGTCTACATCTCCTTTCAATCCTTCATTTCAATCACACCACACATCAATTGCTTGTCTGTGTTCTGATGACCCTGTAGGTCTTTGCTGTGTTCATCAAAAGTGCTCCCTCAGCTGCAAGATTTCCAGCCTGGTACTGCATTACTGGTACTTCCAGAGCGGAAGAAAATTGAATCAATAACATTCCTCTTAATTAGATAATTTCTTTTATCAAAGGTGTCAGATCAGTTCAGCACAATCTGCCTTTGGAAAAATTCATGTTCCATTTTATTTTCCTGCTTTAATTACTTCCTTCCTTTAAAATCTTGAAAAAGAAATGTAAAAGCTGAAGTTGTTAGGCTTAAAAAAGACTGATATGAAACATAACAGTCTTCAAGTAAAAGATACCTTTGCAAAGAAAAGGAAAAAATCTCTTATCTTTGGAAGGAATGAGAAATATAGTGTGTGTACTACAGTGAGAAATTTCAGTTAGATATTAGAAATAACATTAAGAGATAATGCTGTTAAACTCCAGAAAGAGGATGTGTAAGTAGGCTGCAGTTTCTCTGCCAGCTGGCTTTTGTGGTTGATCTGCATGTCTCCCTTCTCTACTTCTCTGTCATTCTCATGATGTGGTTTTATTTGCTCTCAATGCTTCCCCTCCTGAAAGACCACGGTTAATGAGACCCAGCCCTCTGCTTGAGAGGGTCAGCACTGGTTTTCACTTTCCTGAGGAAGAAAGAGGTTTTTTTTGCTATTCTCAGCCCCAGCCTATGCAGCCACACAGTACAGTAGCCACAGAGCTGCCTTTGGAGCACCATCGTTACCTTCTCTCACAAAGAAGATTTGTTCTGCCCTGGTAACCTAAAACAGGGACCAAAATTCTGTTCTGTTATGAGAAGTCTATTCACACCCCCACACACATGCTGGGGTCACTGCCTTTTCATGCTTGATGATGAGTACCACACAATGAGCACATCAGTGGCCATGGACAGACAAGAACAATGACTTTCTCCCTTGATGGACACAATTGCTAGAAGAGTGCTCCCAAAAGCCCAAAGTATACACATGAGGGTCTCAAAAAAAGAAAGGTTTGTTTTTCACAGCTTTATGAGCATTTCTCAGTCAAGTCAGGGTCATGATTTTGTCAAAGATCACCTGTTTGTGAACAAGTGCTGTTTGCATGCTAAGATGACTATCTTGTCACATACCTCTACAGATGCGTCTATACCTCCAGGTGTGTATTAGGCAATAGGTGAAGAAAATGCATTTATCAACTAGGCAGAAAAATTGGGATGTGCAGGTTATGAATGTCAGGGAAAAAAGGGACAGATATTCTGTAACGGCCTTCAGACTACGCAGAAGGCTTAAATCTGAGCCTCTTGCAGTGAGGTTAATATGGAATAATGTGGTTTCTCCTGTTGTAGGAGATCAGACCACTCTGGAATTTTCTAGCCACCAGAGCAAAGGCAGAGTTGTTATAAAAAGGATGGATGAAGAATATAGAATGGATGCACTTCAATTCTTAAAATTCAATCATCTGTGACTCAACTGCAATAATTAAAATAGTGCTGGCACAAGTCAGTATAATAATTCTAAAAAGCTTCTGACAGTGCTCCTCTAGCTGTAACAGAAATGTAGAATCAAGAACAGGGCTGTCAGAAGTTAGTGAAATCTTTTGTTCCTTCATTTTTCTTGTTGAGTACTGATATGGTGTAGGTGAGCAGTCCTAGGAACCTAACCTTCAGACAGCAATTCTTTATCTACCCACAAATTGGTTCATTATTTTAAAAGCTAGTCTCCTCATTGCCTCAACTCCATCCACATTGTTTTCCCCTAAACAGAGACCAAAGTTTCTTGATAGTCTGTATGCTTTTTTGGAATATCACATTCTCTGCTCAAATGCTGCCATTGTGCTGATAGGTAATAAGTCAAAGACAACTTAATTAAAAAAATGTCAGAAGGGTCCTCTGAAAGTCACCTAGTCCAACCCCCCATTCAAAGTGGGACAATCACCAATATCAAACCACATCAGCCACAGAACCTGTCAAAACTTGATAAACTGAAGCATAAGAAGGTGGAAGGTCCTGTAGGAGGGTACTACTGAGGTTGCACAGTGTCGATGTTCATTCACAGGGAATGTTTCCCTGAGATGTAGCTATGGTGAAGAGACAAAAGCCTTTGGATATTTTTCTGAACACACACATTTCTATGCTCTAGTCCTTGTAATACAACTTAAGGATGTTTGAAGAGGTGAAGGATGTTTGTATGAGGTAAATAATCTCTTTATCTTTTGCAATACAGAATGACAATTTTTTTCCATTATGTGTATGTGTATGATTGATTTGACAAAATCCCAGAGCAAGGTGAATCACTTTACACAAATCTGATGTGAACAACAAGGCACATTAAGCTAAGCAACACTAAAAAATAGCTGTTGTTTTCTCTCTTCCACAGTAAAGTTTTCACCCAAACAATTGCTCCAAATTAAGAGCTAAGGCCTTATGAAAGGTCACAGCTGATGTTTCACTGCTAGTAGAAGTGTTAGCTGTGAAAAAAGGATAGTGAGGTTAGAAGTGAAATCAAAGATATGGCTGTTACCTAGAGTGTCTGGAAGCTGCTATCAGAAGTTTTCACTGACACTCAGAATAAATTGACCCAATGAGAAGGGATCAGTGCATACTCACTAAATTCAGTCAAGTTTAGGAAGGAATTGTGCCTAGTAAATCATAAAATAGTTTGGTTGGAAGGGATATTTAAAAGTCATCAGGTCCAGCCCTGACATGAACAAGGACATGTTCAACTAGACCAGACTGGTCAGAATCTGATCAGATGAAGTCTTTCTGATAACCCTAATAAACAAGGAAAGTAGTGCACCCATATCATCTCTAGTAACGGTAATACAGGCCTTGGCTCCTGTCCACCTCCACCTGTCCCCATATGAGAGGACAGGTTTTTTCCTAGAGACACCTCCTCAGAAGGTCCCTGCAAACTTCTTAGCATCAGCATGGTCATCATGTCTACTTCAGAGACAGGAGAGTATCTACGTATCTGACTCTCCTGGGACACTTTTCATAACTTCTTGCTGCACAGCTGAGAACAAACTGATGGGTTAAATAAGATTGTATTTGCATTGTGCAATGCCAGCACTTACAGCCAGTTATGCTGACTGGCATTCATAGAGTGTGTCTTGATTACTTTCTTCTGCTTTGCAGTAAGAGTAAATTTACCACCAGCTTTATGATGGTATCTTAGTAAAATGACATACAATATAGCCATTGTGCAACTGATTCTCAGATTCCACTCCACATTTACAGATTTTTACTTTTACTCAGATTTTTGATAACTTGGAAAGGAATTTGGATGAAGTTACTTGTCTTCACTACATCCTGCCAAGAGTGATATGATTTTATAATGTTAAACAGCGCTGAAACAGAACTGAAAATGTACATTTTCTGAGGAGAAACGGAAGAGCTCTGGGAAGGCCAATCTTAAGGAAAAGGAAGATTAATATATTTTGGACTATCGTCTCAAAACCTGCCCTAGAAGGTTTTTTTTCATCTGCCCTAGAAGCCAGAATATTTTACAGATAGGGACTGCAAGAATCCCTTCAAAGAAGTGCAGAGAATACTTCCTCTTCCTATGAGCAAAAGTTTCACAAAACTAGTGTTTTTTTCTCTGCAGCACACAAGACTCCAGCCTTTGCAGAAGACTGGAAAAGGTGTGCAAGCACTGTGTAGTCTAATACATAAGCAACAAGTAATAGGGGAAGAAGAAATGGTATTTTTCATGATTTTGTTTAAAGGGTATCTTCCAACACAAATAACTGAGTATCTCATAATAAAACAGAATTGTCTGGGCTTTTGCACACAACTTGTAAGAAAGCATTAGAGAGACTTGTCTTCAAGAACTGCTGGTTCTTTCTTCCTGTATCCTATTTTTGCTTACATTTTTATAAAAGTAACAATAAAGGTAAATCAGGCTAGACATTGCTGATTTTAATCCCTGCCCACTCTTTCAGATTACCTCCTTAAGACACCTAAAAACATTCCAACCAGAAAAAAATTACAGGAAGCCTGATTTCAGACACCCTTTGCAGGGATTTGGCTGAATATTGATTTGGGAGGTCAGATAAAAAGTACAGAAACAGTGAGAGGAGAAACTGCAATAAACATAGGCCCTCCACACTCCAGGGAAAATCCTAAAGCAGTGAAACACTGTAAGTACCTACTGAAAAAGTATTAGCTGTGGAATGTTACCCGAGAGTCTTCCTGTACTCAGGAATGCAAGTTCTGTCTTTACTCACAGAAATGGGCAATCTTCATATCTAGACCTTCTGCCAGTTTTTCTTCCTCCTACATGACTCTTAACTCTGGTATCTGCTTGGAGATAAAAAGTGAGAATTTCAGGCATCTTGCTCTTCTGAATGTGACACATGTTCAGAAATTGCAGGTTTTTGGTTTCTCCTGGTCTAGCTATTCCATAAAATTCTATATTATGTGTAATAAGGAAAACAGATTCATCATTTTAAAAGGTTTTGTACTGTAAATTAAACATTTGAACTGGTGGACAAAGATGGGTAAGAACTAACTAATGGAAGGTGACTATTGTGTGTTTTTCTGATCATGCAGAGCTGGACACTGTATTTTCAGGAGAGTGAATCAGAAAAGCAGTTGTTACGCTGCAAATGAGCCTTTGTATTGTTGATCACTATTATCAGAAAGCCATTTTGCATTTGTTTTCTAGAAATAACCTGAGCTGGATCTTCTGGTATAAGACTGACGAATGATTGAGTTTTTCTGTAGACACTAAAGTGCTAGATTTAAAGCTTCCCTGATTAATCTAGGCAACTAATCATTGGCTGCATTTTGAGGAAGAAAACAAGAAATTTCTTGTTAACAGAAGGAATAGAAGTATTTCAGGAAAAGCAATCTATCTATAGTGTCTTGGGAACCACCAATAACCCACCAGTTAAAAAAGAAGTAGGAAAACAAAATCTACATCTTTAAAATATGGTATATGTACTAATTTTATAGATCAAGGCTTTTTACCTAGGCTGGGCCAAAAGAGAGCTAAGGGAAGGGAGGGAGTTAAGAGACAGCCACGCTACCAGCACAGGCTTGAGCTCTGCTCTGCACTGGTCCAGCCTCACCTGCAGTCCTGTGTGCAGCTTTGGGTGCCACAATACAAGAAAGACATTGGAAAGTATCCAAAGATGGCCATGAAGATGGTGAAGAGCCTGGAGGGGAAGCCATATGAGGAGCAGCTGAGGTCACTTGGTCTGTTCAGCCTGGAGAAGAGAAGACTGAGGGGAGACCTTGCTGCAGTATACAACTTTCTTGTGAGGGGAAGAGAAGGATCAGACATTGATCTCTTCTCTCTGGTGACCAGTGACAGGACTAAAGGAATGGCCTTAATTTGTGTCAGGAAGTTTAGGTTGTGTATTAGGAAAAGGTTCCCAGGGGGTGGCTGGGCACCGGAACAGGCTCCCCAGGGAAGTGGTCACAGCACCAGCCTGACAGAGTTCAAGAATATGGTTTGGACAACACACTTGGGCATATGGTGTGACCCTTAGGGATGAACCTGTTCATAGCCAGGGACTGGACTCAATGATTCTTGTGGGTCCCTTCCAACTTGGCATATTCTGTGATTCTGTGATTTTACCTTCCACAGGCAGAACTGAGAGCACGAGGGAGCTGGGGGGTTCAAGTGCCACAATACATAACCATGAGGCAAAGGTGTGACCTGTCTGGCATAGAAACAGAGTCACATTAAATGCACTACTCACCTGCTTGCTTATTGGTCACAGCACAGCTTTGCACTAGTGACTGGAGACTAAAGCCACAACCCTCCCTCAGGGCAGCATTCATGGAATGAAGGCTGAGTGCATGGAGAAGCTCCTGTATCCAAGATGGAGAGCAGGACGGCGGCTGCTCCTTCAGTGTTGGGCCCAAGGTGATCCCCAGGGTGGCAGGGCCTGTTCCACCGATAGAGACAACAGCTGGGTCTGACTGACAAGACCAGAGTCATGGTCCTGGGCCAGGGCTGGTCAGAAAGCCAACCCACAGAGTGGGCTCAGCTCCATCATGGCCATGGGGACAGGCCATGCCTGGGCATGAGCCCAAACACAGATGGAGGCCCAGAGCCAAGGTGTTCCACAGGCACGGCTGAGCCGCAGGCCAGCACCCGCCAGGGCAGTCAGAGGCTGAGGGTCCTGGGCTGGGCTTACAGCAAACCCCTGGGCCTGTGGCTGTGGGGAGGCTCCAGCTGAGGCAGGGCTGGGCTGGATGGTACCCCCAGAGCTGTCACCGCTGGTCTGGGGGGGCCTAAAGGTGACATTGGTACTTACAGTGAACTGTGGGCATGGGCCCCTTGGCAGCCTGACAAAATAACAGGGCTAAGCTCCTTCTCTTTCTGCTTTTTGCACTCCTATTCTTCTTTATTTGCAATCTTTTTTTTCATTTGTTTGCTGCACTTTGTGACAAACACTCTTTAGTAGATTTCCTTAAACTCACTCCTTTGATTGAGCTGATTGGTCATCAGGAGGATTTTGCTCACCTGTGGGAGCCACAGCTTCCTTAAATCTACGGCTGAAAGGGATCCTTGAACTATTTTCTCACTAGGTCCCCACACTGGTGTTGGAGACAAACCACTCATCCCCTCTAATCCCTGGTGAACACTGGCTCCTGGGGCTGCAGCAGTCTCCACGGCACACTCCATGCCAGCTCCCCCTGTCCTTGCAGTGCTGCAGCCATGAGTGCACGGATGAGGCTCACGGGGCTTTGGTTTCCCATGGAATGCCCACGAGTCCTTGTTCTCCTGTGTGCATGTAGTTAATAATTTTTGAAAAGCAATCCTCCCACAAAATTTCATATCTGCTGTTGGAGCTTTAATCTCATTTGCTGGAGAAAGTAAGATAAATAGTGAATGGAAATAATCAAACTGCTGTGCCACAACTGCATATTTTCTTTACATTCTGCTTCTAACATACCCTCAGCCCCCTGAAATATGCAGTTCGCAATTCAAGTTAAAAATCTTTATTTTTTGTTCCTCATCTTGTTTGCTCAGTGCCTCACTCCCACTGTTCCGCTGAAAAATGGGCGAGTGTGAGTAACTAAGCCAGAAATAACACATGCACCAAGCTGCTACAATTAATCCACCAGTTAGACTAATATAGTCCAATTTTAAACTCTAGTTTTTCTGATTTTTCTGTATAAACCACTGCACTTTTTAATATATCACACCAAAACTTCTGCTCTGAATCAAAAACTTACAAGAAGGGTATATTTTTAACAGAGTTAAAAGACTGCAGGGTATAAACATGGAGCTTAGGACAGAATGAAAAATTGACAGAAGTCTGGTACATCTTGCACTTCCACATATCAACAGCTGATCTGGGTTGATCATGCCACTTTCAGGAAGGAACAATTATCTTTACAACCCTCTATTCCATTAAAAAAAAAAGATTTCACAAGGCGTTTTCAAATGTCATTTGATGATTTCCAAAACAGCTCCTACCATTTGCTCTCTACAGTGATTGGCTCACTCCTGTTCCTCAAAGATGTCAAAATTTAACAACCTGTTCTGTATTTTAACTTAAAAACTCCTACTTCTCTTCCCCCCTTCCCCTTTTTATGCGAAATTCATATTTTCACTGTTGCTTTTATATACCTGATATTGTTCAATAATAATTTCACACCTACCTGATGAAAATTTAGAAAGGCCTGTAGTCTTTCTGACTTATTTGCCACTGTCTCAAGTCTGCTTTTTTCTAGAACATTTTCAGTTTTATTTTTTGCTTGTGCAAATAACAGATCACAATATTTACATTTTGAATATTGCCAATTATATAGTAAGGAAGTTCAGTTCTCAAATTTTTATAGAAAACTACCTGATTTCAAATATTTTTAGCTATGCCAATTAAGCATTTGGGCTTAATTTGCTAGTTTTAAAATATCTGTCATTTTTTTTCCATGGGAATATTGAATCATGGATACTCTACACTCAATAGAAAATGGGTACAGTTATATCATTTTACAAAATATTTGAACATATGCTAATCACATTGGGTACTATTTACAAGCAATTATCACATTTAGCATGGCATCACATACATACCAGATATTACTTAGAGCTTTTTAAAAAATTACATTAGAGATTTAGTACTTGAATTGAACAATTTCTGCAAATTGAGAAAATAATCCAAACTGGAAGAGAATTTCAAGCATGTGCAAGCAAATTGAGACCATTTTTCAACTGCAAATCTGAAGTTTCTGCAGCTATCTTTGCAAATTTTTCTTGGGTATTTCTGGTTTTTTTCACATTTCCCATTCTTTGATATATTTCTAAATCTTCATTCCTTTGAGGCTAACAGTATACAATTTTAGCCATTTTTAGTTTACATTAGTCCCCAGAGCTAAACCTAAACAAACTTTTACGCCCTCATTTTCCATAATTACTACAGAATTAAGCAATTTGACAGACTTTTCTTTGCTGTTCTATTTATCAAATTCCTCTTTACATTTCTGCTGGAGAACTAAAGAAACATTTGTAGGTATGTTGTAGGTTTTTTGGCAATACAGCTACATCTCGTAATAACAGCAATTTCCTTCTCTCACATTTTAAAATGTTTCTACATTGATCATCATGTCTGTGAATATATGTCTACCCAATGTAAACATCCTCCTAACAAGCCTTGGAATAAATTTTTAACACATTTACAAGCATGGAATAAATATTTTCTTTTCTAAAATAATTCAAAGTTATTAATTTCCAAGACTTTATCTTTGCACCCAAATTATTTATGCCTGGGAAATTATTTCTGTGTAATATATTCTGATTCATGTTTAACAAGAATACATTTTTCTTTTTTTCTTAATGTACATTAATACCTCATTGCCTGATAAATATGTATCAAGATTTGAGTCAAAAGTAGATGTTCCAGTCTCTTGACATAGCTCTTCCTTTAGTGTTTTTAAAATAATTATTTCATGTTGCACAAAATCCATTTACTAAGTTTCTTGGTAAGCATTTTTTGGTTTTGTGTCTGGGCTTTGTGAAATAGTTTTGCTATGACAGTTGTACTGTCACTTTGGAAATGCTGAGAGTCATTTCAGCCTCTGTTGCTTCCTTGTGCAGTCCTGTGTGCTGCTCCCTGTCAGTGTGTGCTGACTGCCTTTTGCAGACTCCTTGGATCTTTTAACCTTCATTCTTCTATACTTGTTTGCATTGTTGCAGTCTCAGGTGTACTTAACATCATCCATAATATTATAGGCTTTTTGCCTTCCAACACTTGGAGCTTTATTGGTTTTATTTTGCTTCCTGATGCATATGATTGTTGTTTATGAAGTATAAATTGGGCAGTTCTAGTTATATTTTCCTCAGTTGTGGATATTGACATCTTACTACAAGATGGCCTTGGACCAGATAGGCTTTCCCCAACATTGTTTTACTCATTTTTCTTGTAAGGACTTTATTTCTTTCTTTCTGAAAATTCTGCGTTCTTCAGTACCCAAATGACTTTTCTTAACTCACCTTCTATTTCTGACAGATGTCTAGCCTCTGAATCAGCAACCTTTTTTAACAGCTGCTTTACTTCCCTTCCTCATGGTGCTCAGGGTTAAACATGACTCGTGCATAGGCACCTCTGATTTGCCTGCCACACTTCTGCAGTGCTTCGGGCACCCGGGGGGTTTGGTTTCCTTGTCTCATTTACACAAGCTCTTATGCAGTTTCCTAACACACTCTTTTCCCTACTCTGCTCCTGACATAACTCCCTGTGTTTGGCTGCTTGTGAAGATGATGCTCCTGGTTCCAAGGGGCATTCTTTCACAGTAGCTAGAATGAAGTCAGTTGGTGACTTAGAATCCAGAGGAGACCTTAATAAAACACCATCAGCTTCCCTGGCTGGGAAATCCTGTGTCTCTGTGCCTCTTTTCCCAAGGTTTCCTCTTGGCAGGGCATGCAGGAGGGCCTGGCAGCAGTGCAATGGTGTCAAGATGATGAAGTAACTGTGAGCACAGTATGTGCTACCTGAATAGACAAAGCACTTTCCTCTTTGGGATTGCAAGATGAGCACTGTTCACCAGCACCGTGTTTGTTCAGAGCAAACAAAGGCTAAAGGTATTGCAGATCAAAAAACTAACAAATCAAGTTGTTGTAGCATTATAATGTTGAGATTTCAGCTTCTTTTGAGTGAAATTTCAATCTTTCTGTAGTATCATTTTCCTTCATTCTTCTAAATACACTGGCTTAATTCTATTATCATGAGCCTGGACAATTGACTTTTTTAATCCAAAAGGATGGGTTTCTGTGGAGGACAGTTATAGTTTTCTTCATTCTTCAGTTTTCTGTGAAAGTCACATTCTGTGTGTCAGAACTATTCAGTCCTAACACTAATGCACTTAATATCTTCATTTGGGCCATGAAGTAAAACTGAAAACATGTTCAGGCATGGAGAGAAAGGGAGAGGGAAAGATATGATGAAACAGTGATTGTAGTATACCCATTGTGTGACCACTTGAGAACTGTATGACCTTTGAGTTTACTGAAAAATATGAATAAACATGTGAACATAGTGAGCCATTTCTCTTCTCTGAAAGCTTATTGTGTATTCAGGTTTTTGGAAGAGAATTCTATAACATTTGTTTTTGTCAAAGATAAAGGACAATTCCTCCTGGCTACCTTTACTTAGTTCCAGTGCACACATTGTGAAGGTTTTTTCTGTCGAGCATGAAAAGAAACTGCAGCTCCAGTGAGCATAAATATTTGAGGACAGATTAGAATTTTCTGTCCCTATCATACATTCTTAAAATAAGTCTGACTTATTTTTGTTCATGTTTTTCCAGGAGGCACAACAATTCTGCAGAACAAATCTACATGGAACAGAAAGTTACGTGCATTATGATGGGGAAAGAAGAGAGTTATCAGCAGTCCTGTGAGGACATGACAGACACCATTACAAGCAAAGGACCCAGGATAATGTGTATGAAGAGGAACACAAAATCAGCAAAATAGAGTTAAGCAAGGTCACCTTAATGGCTTACAAGCAATTGCATGGAAGCAAGGAGTGTCTATGGAGCACCATGATGAGAAAACCCATCAGGACACCAGTGTGCCCCTTGGGAGTGTCTGCACACAATGCATGCAGCATTGGGAATAACCATGAGGAGCCAGAGACCTGCCTGCCATCACAGAGACATGGTGGAATGGCTGTCATAGCTGGAGTTCTCCAAAAAAAGAGGGATGCAAGCTCTTAGGAAGGACAGGCTTAGAGGACGAGGAGAGGAAGTTGCCCTTTGTGACAGAACATGCAACTTTTCTGCATAGAGCTGTGCCTGGGGACGGATGATGAGCCAGCTGAGAGCCTAGGATGTACTCCGTAGTCCTGGATAGGGAATCAGGAAGAAAGCATCATGAAATGCTTTACTGAGCACTGGAAGAAGTTGTTAAAGAGAGGCTATGGAACCTCCATATCAAAAAATAATGTATTAAAAAAAAACCTGAACGTGCTCTTGGGCAACAAGTGACTGCTCTAGCATGGGGGTTGGATATTTCTTCTAGCCTCAGGCAATGTTTGAGCTCTAATCATAACAACTTCATGATGACTCAACTCTTTTATAATGAAAAATAGCACTTGAGAGTGTAAATGGGCAGCACTGTCTTCCAAGGCCACAGAATGCAATAGTTACTGCATTGGACAATGTCCTCTGCCCACACAAAGATGCCTCTTCAGGATGCTGGAAGTGGGCACAAACACCAAAGAAGCAATGTTTTGAGACAGAAGTTTTCATTCAAGTCCTGTGATAAATGCAAGGAAGTACTGGAATGAATACTTTTAGTAAGAGCAAACAACTCATACGTTGGAGTCACATAAAATACATTCACACAGGACATTTGCTTTGGTGATTCAGATGATAAATACCTCAGTAAAAATTCTTGAGTGTTGAACAGAGTAAAGGGATCAAGTCATTGTGCCCTTTCTGTGATACTGATCTGACACTTTTTACAAGAGTTCCTCTGTGGGCTTGGTGGTAGTGGCAAAATGTTAGCAACACTGGAAATATTTGTTTGCTTCAAACTGGATAGTCACTAGCAGACAAGAGATCAGTATCTTTGAAATTAACCTGTATGTTCATTAACTATTGGAGTGGTATTTAAAAAATGAAGTCATCCGGTTTACATTACCAGTTCTTCATCATAAGATCTAGAGATTATGCTTTCTTGTATTCCCTTTAAAAGCATCCTGAGGTTTGGGCAAAAAAAAGAGAGAATATTCTAATCAGTTCATCTCTGTACTTATTTACTCTTAAGAGGAAAAGAGAATATATGCTGCACATAATTTTGAAGTGGAAAAATGTGTGATATGGAGAGAGGACAAGATTATTTAAAAGCTATCTGAGAACAAAAAAAAAAAAAGGAAAATATTTATTTATCCTGCTTTTTATCAAAGCTTCAATTTTCAAACATCCTTACAAAAATCTCAGGTTTGAAGAAAGGAATGAAAAATATGTGGAATGTAATACAATAAAAATTCTGAAAACCCAGTGTATGGATACAAACTTTTCATCTGGCACACTTAAGTAGCATTAAGACTTACAGTTTAGTTTCCTTTTAAAACACATTAAAAGAATAGTAAAACTAAAAAAAAGCACTTGAGAACATTTGGGGAGGCCAGTCCTGTTTAATATCTTTATCAATGACCTGAATGAGGGGATCATGTGCTGTCTCAGTCATTTTGCAGGCAGTACCAAGTTGTGTGCTGGAGAGCAGGAAGGCTCTGCAAAGGGATCTGGGCAGGCTGGATCAATGGGCTGAGGCCAGTCATGTAAGGTTCAATAAGGCCAGGTTCGGGGTCCTGCACTTAGGTCACAACAACCCCAGGCAGCCCTACAGGCTGGGGGAGTAGCTGAAAAGCTGCCCAGCAGAAAAGGACCTGGAGGTGCTGGCTGACAGCAGCTGAACATGATCCAGTGTGTGTCCAGGTGGCCAAGGCAGTCAATGGCATCCTGGCCTGGATCAGCAATAGTGTGGCCAGCAGGACCAGGGCAGCAACTGATGCCCTGTACTTGGCACTGGTGAGGCCACACCTTGTGTGCTGTATCCAGTTTTGGGCCCCTCACTACAAGAAGGACATTGAGGTGTGGTAGAACATCCAAAAAAAGCCAACAGAGCTTGGGAAGGGTCTAAAGAGTAGGCCCTATGATGAGTGGCTGAGGAAGCTGGCAGAGTTTAGCCTAGAGTAAGGAAGATCAGGAGTGACTTATCACTCTCTACAACTTCCTGAAAGGAGTTAAAAGTGATACAACAGTGGAAATTACCTCAAATTGTGCCAAGGGAGATCAGGCTAGTAGCAGCATTTTCTTCACTGGAAGGGTGGTCAGCATTGGAGCAGCATACCTAGGGAAGTGATGAAATCACCATCCTTGGAAGCATTCAAAAAACATATGGATGTGGCATTTAGGGACATGGTTTAGTGGTGAACATGTCAGTGCTGGGTTAAGAGTTGGACTCCATCTTAGAGGTCTGTTCCAAACTAAGTGGTTCTGTGATTTTCTTACCCTGCTGCATTTGCTCAGCATTTAGTTGCTGTAAGTTGTCAGTCATGGGTAACAGTAATTCCATATTCCCTCCTTTGAGATGTACCCATTAAACTCCACAGAGCATGACTAAGGCCTGTTTGACCTCTTGTCCCAAGTCCCTCTGATGGCATACTGAATGTTATGGTGATCACAGAAGGGGAACATGAGCTTCTAGAAAACAGTTGAACTCTTGAGATGGCAGAACTGCTTGTTTTCAGCTTTCAGCCCTTTACATACAGTTGTGATGGTGGCTCTATAGATTCTAAAGGATCAGAAAATATTGACCGATTTGAAAAAATTTCTTCTTTGCTTTACATACCATGGTTTGTCATAGAGGATTGAATTTTCTGCTTTTCCTCCTATATCTGCTCCTTAAAACAGGTCTGTGCTTTATTTGCTGTGTTACCTTCTCTTCTGCATTTGAGCAATGTTCACCTAGCAAATTCACAAAATTCACCCAGCAAAATCTCTTTTTCTGACCTTACCTTAAAACAGAAAACTAAAGCAAAGAAAAGGAAAGCTGCACCAGGTATCAACAAACAGAAATGGCAGCTCAGCAGCAGCGCTTTGCCAACTGGCAGGATGAAAAACCAAACGTCAGTGAGTCTGTAGCCTGGCCTCAGCCTGGAACATGATTTTCCTTTTAACCG
The DNA here is from genome assembly GCA_018697195.1 of Certhia americana. NCBI lineage: Eukaryota > Metazoa > Chordata > Aves > Passeriformes > Certhiidae > Certhia > Certhia americana. Next base: position 25,759,268 of record CM031861.1, on the reverse strand, counting down.
CCTGTTGGAAAATTTTGTCAGTGACTTGCAGCCCAAAATAAGACTGCAGGAGCTGGTGCTGCACTGGCACCTGCCACTAAATGTGAGCTTAAAAACACTGGGAAAAAAAAAAAAATCTGTTGCTCTTTCCTGCTGGATGGCCATGGTACACTGCCCAGGGAAGAGCTGGCAAAGAAGGCTGAGCCTGACAGGCTGGGAAGCAAACACAAAAGAAAAGTAGGGTGCCTGGAGGTGCCAGAGTGGGGAACTGGGGCTCTGAAGAGGTAACAGAAGGATGAATCAATACACTTGAGAGTATTTATATAAAGTGCCTCAAAACTGGAAAAGCAGCATGGTAATGAAGCATAGAGGAACTCGTCTGAAAATATTTAAGTTAGCCATAGAGATCAGAGACAGGAGTCAGTGCCTCATTAACAATGAAAGAGAATTAGTAGGGTGGGGATAAATAGCAGAGAGACTTTAAAATGAAGGCATATAGCCAATGTCTGATGTAATTAGAAAAGTATATCCCAGAAACGGGATTCAAAGAGAAAGAGAGTGGGTTATGTATTGTCAACCAAATAAGACTTTAGGACAAGTCCCAAGCAGAGTGATCTCATCATCAGTTTAAAAAAGATGGCAAAGTCATGTGGACAGCATGTGACAGACACTATAGCAATTTTTCCAGTCAGTCTTTTCTCAGGGCAGCACAGCTCAGACAGCTGAATCCTCACAGCAGAGGAGATTGTGAACACGTGTACCTGCCAGGGGAATTATGCTTGTTGCCCCACACAAGCACAACTTCTGTATTGGTTCTGCTTACTCCTCAGCAAGGAGCACATGCAAGCAAGCCAGCCAGCTAAAAAGCATGATGGTTGGGCAGGAACTCTGCTCCTAACACTGCTCATGTTGTAGTTTGTTGTCTTGATCCAAATAAAAAGCAGAGGCTTTGAAAAATGTCATTGACACCTGCTGATCACAATACTTTTTCCTCCAGTACTACACTTTCTTTTAGCTCTTCACCCATTCATTGCTTGAAATAAGAAAAAACTCAAGATCTTTAGCAACAAGGCAACTACTTTTAAAGTCTACAATCACACCCACAGTATGCAACTCCTCTGAAGATTTTGGATCTGTCAAAGAACATCATAGTTTATCCTTGACCCTTGCTCCTCCCCCAGAGATATCCTGACCAGTGAATCTCAGAGACTCCTCTTCATGTTTCCTAACTTCTACTGGCTATAAAAAATGTTGTGTTTTCTGCCCCTTTAGTCTTCTTGTGCTTCCAAAAGAGATTGTAAACAAACAGAGAGGCTAGGTCTGCTGATGGTTACCAAGCAAGCATAACAGTTTCAAAATTACCTCTGGCTCAGGATGCATCTGAACTGTGGATGTTAAGTTCTCAATGAACAGTTTCTTTGGGATCTATTTCTTATGTTCATGTCCTAATCATCTCATGCTGGCAGTTGTCTGAGACAGAATAATGTCTCAAAGGGACATTTGATCAAACTCAGCCTAGCAGCTCTGATGGAAGCCCTTCTCCACCAAGAAGAGGAATGCTGCTTCTCCCTCTAAAAAAGCAACGGAGTACTCCCTGGCAAAACTTCTGACAGTCTAACTGCCTTCTTGTGGGAGCCCTTCCCCACCCAGCATGTCTTTGTTTCCCCACTGGACAGGTTTGCAGTATTTGTAAGACTGTCCTGTCAGAAAACCTACTGTATTTCTGCCTCACTACACAATTTTAACGTGAAGCTTCCAGTCCCCTGACAGAAAAGAGAAATCAATCTTCTACAGCCTGGTCAGATAAGTAAGAATGTAAAGCTTATTATAGTTGTACATCTGTCCTGTGCAGGATGTCTTTACATTCTTAGAGAGATTCTTTCAAGGGATGGTCCAGTGTAGGGCCAGGATGCAGACTTAATGATTCTCTTGGGTCCCATTCCATATTCCACAGCATATTCTGTGATTCTGTTTCTCCTGTTTTAAATGAATCCCAAATCAATTTCAAGACCACAAAGAGACTAGCAAAGATTCTGCAAAACCCTTGTCTCTCCAGCCTGATTACCAGCTCCACGAGTGTTTAATTCTTGGAAACTGAATGCAGTGTTCACATCTGATGCAAGTTAGCTCTGTAGCCTCATGGTCTGCTATTGTCTGGAACAAGAAATTTCACTTTAAGTATTCTATCATGACAAGTAAGTGCTCCTTCTCTTCTTTATAATGCAAGTAACACTTTTTGATCAAGTTCATTTTCTCTTAGCTTTGTTCATGTCTGAAGATAAAGTCTGGGATAAATGAGACAAAAAAGAGCATGTAAACATTTTGACAGGTGTAAGCTGGAGCACCCTCTCAGCCTGTTCGGCCTGTGGAGCTAGTGAGCCACTAGCTCCTTCCACAACTAGGCAAGCACACAAAACAATTTTACTCACATCCAAAGACAGCAGTCTTAGTCCTCCCACAGCAAGAGAAACCCCTCAGGAAACTCACCTTTTGCTACACTTGTTCAATGCTAGAGCTAAAAAAACATCTAGAATTGTAACAATAGCCTGGCTCCTAACTTATTAAAAGGAAATTGGGCAACTCTTGTCACTCACTCCACTAGCAAAAAGTATAATTTCTGAATGTGCTTGCCCAAGTGAATTGTTACCATAGCTCCCTGCCATGAATAGAGCTTTGCCTCCCTGAACTTGACAAAATAGTTTTTTAATATTGAATGACTTTCTACGATACCGTTTGTTGGGTTTTCCACAGGATTAATTTTCAGTCTCAGTAATAAGTTAAGAATAGAAGTATGCATAAATATGCATATTGTTTTATAAAGAAACCAAAGGCAATAGTAAACTACAAACACATTTTCTTCAGAATCTAATCAGGTACAGCTGTGTGGTCACAAGATTGTGGCGAAAAGCCAGGGCAGGCATTTGGAGAAGGGTACTTGAAGCTGTGGCAGTTGTTAATCATGCTTGGCAACAACCTTACCTCACTGCTCCCCTGAGCTCAGGGGACTGGAAGGAACAAGCCAAGGGACCACAAATGGAGTCAGGCTCTGCTTCAGAAGCACAGTTCTCAGGTTTGAATGGGCCAGCCTTTCATTCTCTTTGCTTGCTAGGCACTGCAGTTTCAGTATCACATCTTTGGTGTTTGGGAAAGGCCATGCTGAGAGAACAACAGTTAGAAATACTTTCATGCAATCTGGACCACTTGCTCTGACAGCCCCTCCTCTCAATGTTGGGGTTCAGATCACACTTGTTGTATTTTTGTCAAACTCCCACTTCAATTCAGCCCTACTTTAACATCTGAAAAAACATCTGTTGTTCTGCTGTGGCCATCTGCTTCCATCCCCAAGAAGCCAGGCCAAAAATACCCAGGGACTTTGAAGAACAGTGTTAGCTGAGACATACTTATGTTAAGACAGACCAGCAAATGGGCAATCTTAAAAACTTGTAGGAATGAATGCAACTTAGTTTCTGCCTCCAAGGGTAAGTTAGTATCATTATTCCCTTTGTAAAGAGACTGCAGGAAATGACTAATATACCATAGAAATACGCAAGGTGTAATAAAATGAAGAATTTATTCAAGATGGAAGTTTATGAGCAGCAACAGAGAAAAACAGAGTGGCAATAATCCTTTAGAATTTAAATGCTTTCTAATTTTAGAATAATAACTAATGGTTATTACTATTAACCAGGCATCAACAAATTTGTCATGAGTGATGGTAGATTACAGTGGATCTCTTTATGCATCAATTTTTGAAGAGACCTGAAGAACTACCCAGGCTGTCTCTGCTCAGAAGTCAAAACTTTAGTGTGTGGCAGTCCACAAGCTCTGCCTTCAATTTTAGTAAATGGCACAAAATAATCACTGCAGGAACAGTCCTGCCTGTGACTTTGCAATTCGGGTCACCTGTGAGTGAAAATATTCCTCGAGTGGACTCTATCCAGTACCCACTGCCTCCCACAGAGTCTTCCCTTTCATTGTAACTCTGGCTAAAGGGACAATAACACAATATTTGCAATTGTATGTCTTCAGGCTTCTAGGCATTGAACCCAAAAGTGTTCAAGATACAACTTACAAACATAATTTTCCCCCTCTGTACTCTTATTTGCCTCTGGAAGAGCAATAGCTGCTGTGAACAGATTGTGCTAGCTGAAACAGGAAATAGTGACAGGAAATCCAAGAGTACACTCTATAATATTAATGCTCTAAAATTCAAAACTCTTCATTGTTAAGCAGTAAAGGGATGTTATCCTAAAGCAAAGGTTTTTGCCAAAGATCATATATCCCATGCGGTTACAACAGTTCATTCCCACTTCCAGACCGGTTGCTAAGCCAAATTGCAGAACTCTTCATAGCAAATCCTTTACCAGGAGTAGCACTAGAAGAGGATTTTACAAAATGCTAAAGTGGTACTCAGATTATATTTCACTTCAGGTTTGGCCATGGTACTTTGCTATCTTCAACTTCCTGTTTTCAATCATTTAAGAAAATATTTTGCAAGTTTGCAATGGGAATAAAAATCAATAATCAATTTAATAATTAACTAACCCTAATTCAAAATTGAAAGTAACTCCTTTGTGTTTGAAATTCATCTAGTCTTTCTCAGATGAAGGCAGCATTTATTCAAACGTTTAATTTTACTTCAATAGTAGAAAACCAGTTTGCCTCCATAGTCCATTATAATATTTCCAGAGGGAGAGCTTTATTACAGGAAAAATAGCTACTCTCAGTTTTTGACAACTGGAAAGTCTTCAAGAGCAAAGCATGATACAAAAGATTGGTTTTTTCCTTTTAAGTATATACACTGTATATGATCTGCTTTTTCTAGTGACAGATCAGTTTCTTCCCCCAGTCCAGGAAGACAACATTAAACTGACTGTTGAGTGTGTGCTTGTGCTAACTGCAGCCAGAAAACACATTGCATTAGCCCCATTTTTGGGAGGAGCTGTAATTTGTCATAGTAACCTTCTAAAGCACATGTGGAATATAAGCAATAATTTTGCTCTAGTTGCCATACCATTAATCAGTACAAAAATCCAGTTGGGCAGCAATGGCTCCACTAGAATGAAAACAGCCACACAACAGCTGCCAAGCCAAATTGCTTCAGCACACCAGCCTGGACTCCTCCACTACTGCTTCCAGCAAACGGCCTAAAAACTAATTGCAACGTGGCTACTTTCAGTTGAGCTTTCACACTGCCATTTCACTTTGAAAAATAATGGAAGCAAGTTACCTATTGGCAGATATACCACCAGGAAGAATTACAAAGGGATGAAGTAGACACCACTCACACTGTTGCACTCAAGGCAAAATATACTTGTGTGCCAGATGGGGTATCTGACAATTGCACGTTTGTCTGGGGTCTTGAAGGAGAGCCAACAAATTATTCAAGAATGGTCTTTCAATAAAGCCCAAATCATCTCAAGCTTCAGATAAAATTTTAGCTGTTTGATTTAAGGATACATTTTACAGCTGTTGAATATCCCCCTCCCTGCCCTAAAGTAAATGTATTTCGAATTTCTTTCCTGAAGCCAGCATGTGAAATAAGGCATCGTGATCTTGTTTATGCCATTTACAAAGGCAGATCACTCCCAGCCTCTGATGTTCCACTCTACTGCGCCTTCCTTCAACCCACTGAATCATAAATTTAATCTCCCCAAAGACCTGATGTTTGGTCATCATACATATATACTCATAGCAGAAAATAATCTGTATTCTTTGCTTCCGTTCCAATGCCTACTTAGCATTAAGCTGTATTTATGAATCTTGTCTAATATGGTCTTTAATAGTTGACAAAGTTACTTATCTGTAGTGTAATTTATTACCCTGCCCACCCTTGCATTTTCTGCAGAACAAGCAGAGAGAGCTTTAATAACAAAAAACCTGCCTCAGGAAGACTGAGGAAATACAAAGCTTTTACTTGAATGTTAACGTGAGATTTAGGACATGAACTTGAGACTTCCATCAAGTTTTTTCATCAGCAGCTTTCTTCACTTTCTCTTTTTTTTTGCGATCATGGGTTTCTATACTGTCCTACTCTAATTTCTCCAGAACAGTACTCAAAACCCATAGCTCTTATATAGCAAAACTATATACATTTACTAAAACCAAACTTATACAGAATCCACAATAATTTATGCACATTCAATTAACTCAGGGATGTTAATTGTAAGCATTTGTGTGAGTAAACACTCAACTGACCAATTTTGAAACTTCAATGTTTCTTAAAAATAATTTTAGCGAATTACTTCCTGCATGATGGTTTTCTGTACCATGGGTAAAAAAAATATGCTTCACTCAAACCTGGTGCCACATTTGGCAGAAGTGGAAGGCTAGTCATCAAAGAGCAACATATTGTGTCTTTAAGTTTGCACAGTGTTCCTCCTTATGGACCAGAGGTTCCTAGTGTTTTCAGGCTATGACCTCTCTTTTCCCACCCTCCTTATGGCTCAGTGTTTCTTCTGTTGCCAGGGGATTAAAAATGTGCTGAAAATGGCGTCTAAAGAGTTTTAGTGGAGCAGAGAGTCTGCAGCTAGCTTTCAGGAATTAGACATTAGCTGTAGTCACAATCTAACACACAGAGAAATTAAATCAAATCTTTTGTCTAAAGCTTGATATGAAGAAAATAAAAAAAAAAACCCACAAAAAACACCCTTCCAAAACTATCACTCTTAATACACTCCCTTGCTTCATACTGCTTAAGGGTATTGAGTCTCTTCAAGTATCCAGCTCAGGTTTTGACACTGAGTGCCAGCACTTAAGAAAACAATCCTTTTTTCATTTCGAATAATTACTCTCATGTTCCAGTACTGAAGACAGAGTGCAAAGTTAATGATACAGAGTACATTCCACCCAAAATATGTTCTATGCAACTTAATGACACTCAGGTGAATTATTTGCTCTACAGAAAATACACTTAACAATCCACAGACTGCATCCTTCATTTCCAGTTCTAAAGGCCTGCTATCATATAACATGCCTGCATTTCTCTCCACATTATTTTGGTCATAAATATCTTATTGCACATAAAATTCCTGCTTAATACTCTTACATACATAAAACTATGGTTGCACCACCAAAAGGTAAACAGAAGCAAGGAAAATTAACCACAGACACCTGGCCAATTACAGAAATTATTATAGCAAAGCTAAGTAAAGCAAAGATAGAGGCAGGCCAAAGAAAGTCCAGAAGGGGAAGTATGATATTCCTCCTCAGTCCCAAGGCCTTGCAGACTCAGTACTAAGCTTATGGCCTGTTACTAAAAGCCATAATACACTATTACAGGGCTCATCATGACCTTCTTGGAAGAAGCTGAACAAGCTCTAATCCATGACCATCTTGGTGGCCTTTCACTAAATTTGTTTCAGGTGGCTGAAATCTTCCTTGAACTGGGGAACCCAAAAATTAGACACAGTCCACGTGCAGTCTAATACAAAATACCAAATACATCATCCTATCAATACTCACCCTGCCTTCTGTTACTGATAGGTAATTGCAATATATTAGATATTTCTGAGAAGTTCCTACTTTAATTTACCTTGTTTAACTGCTCATACTCTTAGCTGAATACTGCTTCTCAGTAGAAAGAAGTAGGCTGAATAAAAACAGTCAAGTCTCCAAAGGCTGGAGTTACATGGGTAACACCTACCTGTTATGGCTTGACATAGTTGGGCCACAGGAGTCTTTTACATCTCAATGTCAAGGCATAAAGAACTCCAAGGGAGTATTGAATGGCTGGCTTTCCAAAGAGGTGTAGAAGTTTAAGACATTACCACTACAATTCTCCATGTTACTAGCCCCACAGTCCAACTAACCAAGCAGAAACCTAAGTTGGTAGTTGGGTTTTGTTACCCAGATAATTCCACACACAATAAATTTAAGAAATTGCTCATTTGAGATTTCTTCAGCTACTGAGTGTGAGAGGTGATCTAAAATCTGAAGCAATTGATAATGGTGGGAAGGTAAAATCATGAGTTGCAGATTAAAAAAAAAACAAAAAAAAAAAAAATCACCTATTTATTTGGCTACTTAAGGATATTCCTTTAGAAGACTAAGGTACTGTGCTGAAAGTAAGAATGGATATGTATCAGTAGCTTAAGTACCTAATTTGCAACTCACAAGTACAGCAAAGGGACACTTCACTAAGCAAATCTGTTACAGCTCTTGACTCAAACTTCCAGGCCAATTCTTCCAGCCCACTCAGTGGTTAATCTCAAGGGACAATTTTGTTTCACAGATAGCCCCTAGCAGGAACCCTATAGGTGTCCTCAACCAGGGAGCCTCAGAAAGGATGTGTGTTGGGAAATCCTGCACTGCTCATCGTAAGCCATCATGTCTGTGAGACAAATCCTGGGAGCTGCATTACTCTACAAGTCAAAAGGGGGATGGGGAAGAGGCAGCACTTGAAGGGAAGACAGACAAAACTGGAGAAAGTATGAAATTACTTATAGAATCATATGTTAATTCAGGACAGAAAGGAGCTGAGGGTGATCGCCAATCCACGCTCCTTCTCAAAGCTTGGAACTACAAGATTGATCATGCCTTAATCGTGCCTTAATCTAGCATTCTCTTGAAAACCTCCAAAATATAGAAAAATCTCTCAGGCAACCTAGTGCACTGTTTAACTGTCGTAAGGGTAATTTTTTTTATTATTATATCTTGGCACAACTTATCCTGTTTCAAATTACACTTGTTGTGTCTCATCCTCACACTGAGCACTCCTGAGAAGTCTTGCTTCACTTTACTCAGTAGCTTCTTTAAGTTCAGTTATATGCTTTAGCATTTTTGATTACAAAAGTAGTCTGGATTTCTACAAGACAAACTAAGTCTGTGTTTCAAGTGAGGTGCAGCAGAGGTGCAAACAAACTGACCTTCCAAGAGGCTCCATTTGAGTCTAGTGACAAGGACCAACTCTAGATGTTAGAGAATGATCCACAAGTCAACAGCTGCTCTTGCAAAGAAAGAGGGCTTACTTTTCATTAATTATTCCACAATACTAGTATTAAATGTAATAGTCCAGACTGATAAATATAGTGTCAGTTTCTGAAAAACAAAATCCAGACAGGAAACCCTTAGCACCTCAGAACAAGGGATAAACAATCAACCTTATTAAACCAACAAACCAAGTTTATTTATATAAGTCTGTACAATTGTGATGAACTATGCTAGGACACCAATGAAACAAAGTAAACAAATCTCTCCCTCTCTAACAAGTGGGAGGTGTAGTCACTCACCTTTACATGCACTTAAAGGAAAAAAGATTACAGCTTTCATACAATTATGTAACTATTCAAGAGTACTTTCTTCATGTATTATTCTCAATAAAAGAGGTTTGCATAATTTACTGACGATTGCCTCCTCTGGAAAACAGTATTTTAGCAAAACCCCGAGACTTTGAGAGGGTAAGTGGCAGCTTTGCAATTGCAGATAACTAGGAACCAGTCCATCATTCAGATTGGCATCCTAAACTCACTGCATCTCCCGTGTTTTGGTTTTCTCTGCTAAAAGTTACTTGCAACACTGTATGGGTCTCATCCACATTTTGGTTGTATTACAGATAGTCTTGTGCTACCAAATGTAGAAGTTAACTAAAACTAATACATCAAGGCCAACCATATTAAAAACACTGTATTTGGGTAAAGTTTACCTTTAGAGACCACTTGTCACTGCATCTCAGAGCTCTGAGGCATTTCTGTGGAAAAAATCAGTTCCTGAACTGTTTGATTTGGCAATTATTTCTGCAAACCATTAGTGATTATTCTTAAAACTGTCTATTGCAAAGTAAGTTTAATTTTTCTTTATCACAAATCACTTTAGCTGTTGAAAAAACCAAATCATATCAAATGCATATCTACACAGTGAATCACAATGTTTCCTATGAAGTTATGATGGTAGATCCCATAAATTCAATCTTAAAAAGTTATAAGTATGTATATGTGACAGCCTACTGTAACTCCAGAGAAGCTGCTAAAATAGGCCATCAAATAAAGTAGTCTATGATTACATATTTACAGAATAATCCACATGTCCTAGAACTATGGACTATTCAGTAAATAAGTATTGAAATATTTCTATTTTTTTTGTTTACATGGTAGGCTTCATATGTTGATTTTCTTTTTATACACAGTTCGTAGACACTCAGTCTGCACACAATTACATGATGTTTCTTTAAAGCTACTGTTAAAAAAAGGAAGAGAAAGTTAAATAAGAACTAGATTAAAGTTTCATTAAGAATCCAACAAGAAAGTATTAAACACAGGTTAAAAGATAACCAGTGTATGATCTCAGAAAAATGGCAATGCTCTGACACAAGAAGAGCATTGCATGTTCCCTCTTTAGAGTCCCTCAGAAACATTCCTATCCAGTTCAGTGCTTAAGGTGTCATATACATACTGGCCTGAGTAGGAACACACATATGCTTGCACGCTTACCTGAATGAGGGCCTCTAACCTTTTAGACTTCTAATTCTCTTTTAATTTAGTTCTTAGTTTCATATATTCAGTTGTATCTTGTTTGGAAAAATTCTTTGTTAAATGTCACTTATATTTACATTGGATTTTTTTTTCTTTTTTACACCTGAGTGATAATTTAGCTGTCAATTTGTGTCCAGTCAAATATTCCATAAAGCCATACAATTCTTGTGCTTGTGTTGCACTCCACTTGTACCAGTTTATGTATGAAAAATGTCCATCACCTACCTCTCATCTTACCCACTGACCTTTCTACTATATCCTTCCCCTTCCATAGAATGTGATTTTTAAAAAAACGTTGTTTATTGATAGAAGCCCCATTTAAATGGTTCGAAAAGCAAGAAACAAAGTGAGCTGGAGCCCAGTGAAGACATGGTATCTTAACAAATACGTGTAATACTGAAAGCTTGGAGGAGAAATAAAGCCCAACCAAATGAGCTCCCCAGGGTCACCCCATAAAAAGCTACTTCACCCAGTTACAGATGTAGAGTCTGGATGTGCTAGATGACAAGTCCCACATTAACAGCTGTGTACCTCTTTCTCATCAGTTAAGTGTAATTAAAAAAGGGAACATGAAGTTAAATAGCTATATCAGTCAAGTCATTTTAGTAAGAAGAATCACATTTAATGAGTTTCTTTCTTGCAATTTCAGATGCTCAAGTACAGCTGGTAGAAATTCAAACAGCCGTAAAGAACTGTGACAGACGGATACAAATAGTACTGCAGCTTAAAAATGATAAAAAACACCTGAAAAAAAGTCACACAACCCTCCCAAAAAAATTTACACTTTGAACCTAGGCCAGTTTTTGAAGATTCCCTTCTCCAAAGCTAGGATGAAGGAGGAAGAAGAAGAGGGAGAAAGTGCAGATGACCTTCCAGCCACAAAGGTCTTGCGCCAATGTTTATTCACTGTGCCTGTGGTGGTATGTAAGGGGAGATCACCAAGTGCTGATTCTGCGACTGCCAAGAGATTCCTATGGAAATCCAGACCTCAGGCTAATACTGAACACAGAGTGGACCAACGAGCTGCATCAACAAAATAAAAACAAAACTCAAACTAAAAGAAATGGGAGAACCCCAAATAGCACAGATCCACATTTGTGAGGGGAGCAGAGGAAAGGGCAAGAAGGGAGGTCTATACAGTAAATAGTTGAATGGTTTATGTTACAGATGACTGGCAGTTTTAAAGAGTCTCTTCCCAGCTCCATTGCTGCTCCAACCCAGAAGGGAGAACTGAAAAGGGAGGAAGAAAAAGTAGGACATCATCATGGAGCATGCAGGATCAGAAGCAGCAGAGTGGGCATGCTCAAATAAGCCCCCGTCTCTTTTTGTAGTCCTCCAAATTCAATGATCGCCGAGGGGCACCATCTTTTGCTGGAGGAGCCTTGGAGGTGATGGCCAGTGCCTTAGATTCTGTTGGGGACAAGAAAAAAGTAAGGACCAAACTACAGGCAAACTATACATTTTTACTTGTTTTTGCTGACAACTTCACCACAAAATCATGTTTGGCTTCTCTAGTATACATCAGATTAGAACTTCAGCTAATAATACAGACAGTATCGGGGAGCTTATCTTCATAGATGCAGCACATGCAATTTTGACTCTGTGTGTTAATCCAGCTGTTAATCCAGAGACAGATGGTAAGCAGAAAAAGTAAAACTTTCTATCTATGTATACAACACACATTTTTATCAGTCGTCAGATTCTTCTGTTAAGCAAGGAGACTTCACAAAGTAAGATGCCAAAATAGTGTTCTAGCTAAGGAAAACTGTTTCTCATCCTTTTCTCTTCACTGTCCTTCAGTGCTTATCCCTCATCTGCTTGCTAATTCTCAAGTTCATAACTCTCACTAGCTGTTTCAAGAAGTCTCTTGTTCTTGAACTCCTGCCTCATTCTGTAGTCTTACATCCAGAGTTTCCATCTTGGCCTAGTTTGGAAAAACAACGTCTCCTGCTCTTGCGACTTGACAAGGTTTATCTTTGTGCATTCTTACGGTACTTCCTAAATTGGTGTCCTCCAAGAAACTGCAGATCTAATCCTTCAGGTAATGTAAGAAAGACTAAACTGTGTGTGTCAAATTGCACTGCTATACTCCTCCCACGCTTTCCTCCCACTGGAGAACAACTTTATAGGACACAAGAAAATAGCCTCAAATTGCACTGGGGAGGTTTAGACTGGATATTAGGAGAAATTTCTTCACCAAGAGGGTTGGTCAAGCATTGGAACAGACTGCCTAGAGAAGCGGTTGAGTCACCATCCTTGGAGGTATTTAAAAAAATGTGTAGCTGTGGCACATGGGGACCCAGTTTAGTGGTGAACTTGTGAATGTTGAATTCATGGTTAGACTCGATAATCTTTTAAAGTGTCTTTTTCAATTTAAAATGATCCTGTGATACTTAGCTGTTCTTGACACACATCTCTTGCTGTCAAAATGAAGATAACAAAGAGGAAGAGCCAGCAAGTTTGTGTCTATTATCTTCACTCGCTGGTCAGTGTTTTTGTTCCCCTAAAATTTAGCTTCAGTACCATCTGCAATGCCTAAGTTAGGGAACAGCAACTTGGTAAAGCAGCAGGTTCAAAACCAGTAAAAATAAAAAAATGTAAAAATACCTCATCCCCACATTCTGTGCACAGAGGACAGAATGGAACAGCACAGACACACAGCTTATCTGTTGTCACAAGTTATTAGACAAATTAACAAAGTAAGTATCAAGGTAGCTGCCAACACTTATTAAGTACATCCACTCATCTTTTCCCCAAAGATTGTGCAAGTCATAGATAGAACAGACTGAAAAAGCATATAAAGAAATACTCATCTCCTTCTCCCTAGGCTTCAGATCAAGGTTATGGGGATATACAGGCTTTTAGTCTAACACAACATGGTTGTTCTTGTTTTCTCAATGGGTGTCACTACCACACATCCCCTCCCCTTCAGTTCAAGATACTTGCCAAGATGGTAAAAAGAGTCCTTACTCCCATTTTCAAAACTCTACCAATAACTTTGAAAGAATTATTCTGGAAGAAGCAAGTTCTACTAAATGGGCTGGATAATCACATCCCCAAACTCAGATGGAACACCTACCTGAACTGGGAACCTGAAGATCAATCTTTACATCAAAGTCATGCACTTTGAAAAGATCTTCTGAGAGGTCACTAGCTGATTTAGAGTTCACATCTTTATCTTTTCCTTGACCCTGAAATGAAAACTACAGGTAAATCTCCAAACCTTATCTGGCTATACAAACTGATATAAAGTGTTTTTTTACCCTCTTCTGTTATAAACATACTTAATGTAGCTTTCACACCACTAGAGCAACTTAAATTTCCTTTCCCAAGAAGCTATTACATTTTTTATGATAAAGCTCTACAGGATACCCTTTTCTAGAATTGAAGCATGCACACCTGCTATTACTCACAAGCTTCACAGAGCAAAAGGGTGACAGCGTGAGGAACATAAGAGACTAAAATGGAAACTTACCTTACTCATGTCCTTTGGAGCATCTGGTAACACACCAGATCCATATTTTGCATTTAGCTGGGCAAGGATGGCAGCCTGGACAGCAGGATCTCTGGACTGCAAAGGTGACATATTAGGGAAGAATAAAAATTAAAAATTACTGCATTTAAATTTGCAAAAGCTAGAAGTACATTTTGCTAAAACAGTGTTCATATCCATGAATCTAAAACCATAAGAGGCTGTATATCAGTTCACCCAACTTTCAGAATCTCAAAAGGCTACTGAAATCATCCTGACATTATCTGACAGTAACAAACTAAAAAACATCTTCAGAAAGCTTTTATTTGAAAAAATCAGAAATACATCTCCTGATTATATGGTTTGTTTCTGTGACTACTCTTAATGCTACTGTAGTACGTATTCGCTTTCAGCTTACAGTTCTGGCTGAAACACTCTACTAGAGAGAAGAAATCTTTAGAAGACTATTTTCTTTACCTAATAGTTTTCTAGCATAATAAATCTACTCAGTTATGATTCTTTTCTAATAAAGAAGTATTTCGGAAATATTTCATTCAAGCCCTGCAGTAGACTTTTTCTTTTATTTCCTTGCTGGTTTGTGGAGACTGATGAGAGCCAACCTGAGCAGTTGTTTTTTCAGGTACCTACACCATAACCACATACTATTCCAGAATAGATCTCAACAAGGTCAGATTACTTAGAAGGAGGAGGTGATCACCTTGTTATTCACCAGTTATATTTAGAGGGACTGCATTAAAAGGCTTTGCCACAGTATCACATGGGAAGTTTGTGTTGAAGTAGTTCATCCATCACAGGCCCAAAGCATTTGTTCTCCTCTCACCTTTAACTGACCTTTCAGGAAACTTTCAGCAGATTAAAAGTGAAACTCACACCTAAAGCAAACTGTCTTCCCAGAACTAACTAAATCTGAATAATTCGACATAGGTGAACTCAAGAAGTCTCAATCATGGTTGCTTTTGCAGTACATACCCACATCACTTACGTCCTTCACACTTTGAATTAAAAAAGAGGGACCAGGATCTCACTCAGCTGCATCTCACACTGGCATTCAGGGTGTTAATAGCATATGGCACAGTTGGGAATTTTTGTTGCTACAGTCTGCATTACACTGGTTTCTGTTTTTCAGCAAATTGTCTCAACTGAACTTAAGTATTACACTCACATTAGACACTATTGTGGGCTTGCACTGCCGCCTAGTAAAGGGGTCCATTTGTTGGTTTTTCATGCTGTGACTTTCAGCCTGGAGAAGAAATAGCACATGGTTTTGCAGAGTTTGCTACTTGCACTCTTTTAAATCCTCCCACAGCCCCACATCCATGTAATTACTCATCTGCTATATACATACCGAGATCAGAGAAAAACCAGCAACAACATTAGCGATTAAAAAGATTTTAACACACCCACAGCCCTGCGCTTCACAAGACAAAACTGTCCTTATTGCACACAACAACAGAAAATAGGCACAAAACTCTCAGGATAGCTAATGCTTAAGCATTTGTTAACCAGCTTAACTCTTCCTTAATAAAAATGTAACTACAGAGAACCGAACATCTCCTTCACTGTTTTATTATCTGAAGTCTCCTTTATGAGGAGATTAATGTTTTCTTTCCCATATAAAATGCATTAAGTCACTCTCACAGTGACTAATCTGCTGATAACTGGATTGAGCAAAAGGAAAGCAATGTGCTTTAAAATGATGTAATTTTCCTATATGAAAGATTTTACAGATAATTTAAAAAAATTAGTAACTTTGCCATGCAATTATCCCTCTTTGCATTATTTCATCTCTAATTGTAGAAAAGTATTAAATCAGTACTATTTACCACAAGAGCCTTCTCAGACTCAACGATATTCCACTCTCTATTTCTCTGGTTGATGTAACTGCAGAATAGAAAAAAGGAGGGTGGGGGAAAGAAGAAAAAAGTGACTGTCATTTATCAGTCCCTACACAACAAAACATCTGAAAGAATTCTTGCAGCTTCATCCTGACCACAAATTATACTTATTGCAACACAACTGCTCCCGGGGTAGATAGAAGAGAGTTTACATTTTTGACAGTTTTAACTGCAGGACAGATACAACAAAGTGAAGATAGACAAGCACTAATGGAGCCATTACAATACACATTAATACACTGCACAGGAAAAAAGAAACAAAATCCTGCAGTTAATTTGTTAATGCATTAGTTTCCCTTTTTTAAATATTCTTTGATACTATTTAAGAAAGAAAATTCCCAATATCTGCTTCTTACCTGATTGCAGAAATATTTTTTGTTCGTTGACGATCCAGGGCCTCTGCTCTCTCTTCAAGTTCATTAAGCTGATCTTGAATCTGCTTGGCCTTATCTTGGTCCCCCAAGTCCTCAGCCATAGCCTTCAACCAAACAGCAACTCATTAGGCACTACTCTCTACCCAGAATTACTGAGAAAGGCAGCAAATATATACATGAATCAGTCAGCTAACCCTACTCCAGTTGTGAATGCTCTTCCCTGCATAACAAGAGTACAACAAAGAGCTTCACTTTCCTTACAGCTCAAGGCAAAACTGGATTGCTTATTCTGAAGAACTCTGAAAACCCTTACACTGAGAAGAATGTAGGAACACCAGTCCCAGTATGAGGAGGACAGGTCAGTTAGATGACTTAAGTTACAAGTTTTTATTAAAATTTAATATCCCCATTTAGCACATCAGGAAAAGAATTATTTCCACAACTGCCAGTTGCCATTTACTTCAGGGAGCAGAGTCCCCTAAGGCACGACAACAGCTCGTTGTGCCACCTGGTGACAACAACAAGCAACTGCACTCTCTGTGACGGGAACACAATAATTTACATGTTCTTGTATAGGAAAACAGTGACCACAACAATACAGTTAAACTAGGAAACCAACATATGTATTTTAATACAAACTCCTGGGTTTTACTGTATATGAAGCTTTAATGTCTCGAGAAAGACAAACAAATTTTGTTTCTATTCATGCAGTCCTATTTTCAGAGATAATTGAGACTGAGGTCTTCTTTACTTCTTGGCTTTGTCTTTCATGCACTGTTAGGTCTACTTGTTCCAGGAAGACTACACGCAAAAACAGCTCATGGCAAGTAAATCTTTTGGCCGCTTCTTTTTTTTCAATATAAATTACCAGCCACAAAGTGACAATTCAGTTACCCCTGAGTAAAAAATAATGAAACATAACTTCTGTTTTCTGCCTTAAAATAAGAAGAGGAAATCAGCTTTCAAACATTATTATGAGGTATTCTAAACCCAAAAGCAATCAAAACCAAAACAAAAAACAACACCACCACCAACCAAAAAAAAAAAAAAAAAACCAGAAAAAGAAAAAACTAAGAAAAAAGGAAAAGTTTCTGAGGCAGAGCAGTTTAACACCTGGTTTAACCGACACAAAAAGAGACAGCTTAAATTGCTGGCAATTGCCCCTAAAAAAAGAGTGCAATAGCTGAGTAGGTTGTAAGTATTCTGACCCCAGCAATGAACCTCGAGAACCACCTTCCAGTTGCACAGTTAAAAGTCAAGCTTACTGCTGACTACTGACAAAATCCAGATGAGCTCCAGTTCTTCAAAATCAAAGACTGCATTAAGCTTGCAGGCATCATCCCATTTCTCACCTTCTCCTTTAATAGTTGAGTTTTCTTCATGGCATAATTTGGAGGTGCTTTTCTGAACCTTTCCTTCTCTTTCACAATCTGTAAGATGCAGAGGAAATAGCATGAATATGCAAATATGAAATCTCTATTTCAATACTTGGACATTAGAAGCAACAGATGAGTACCACCCAAGAAACTTATTTATTTCCACTGAATTTGACGTATGCTCTGACGGTTCTGGTTTTCAGTTTGTGCCTTTGGTAATGAGTTACAGCTCCATTCTCCTCACTACTTACAAAAATCTGATGCTAATCACCTTTGGTCAGTATCAAGCAAGTACAAAACTGCAAAAACTGTGATAAATGCAACTACCATGATTCTGTCAGGTTTTCAGAGCCTGAGAACTAACTTGCCATAGTCAGGAGTTCAGAGCTACACACCACAAATTCAAGAGGAGATAACAGGGCACAATGATGAAGAAAAGCAGGAGTGAACACCAAACAACAGCGGGAACATAACACCAGTTATGAAACTTCCTTTCAAGCCTTTTATTTCCTTCTTGGAAAACAAATACCATGATCATTTTGCTTTGTAACAGCTACTGTTTACCATTTACCTCTTCAATGTCCTGATCATTAAACTTGTAGTTGAGAGCTTCTTTGATGGACACTTCCTTCTTGTTTATCTCATCTAGTGTGGGTAGCTGCATCCCAGCAGAGAACATCTGAACACAAGACAGAGTTACTTTCGATTTAAAGCATGCTTGGCAGAAAGCTGCTAAGAAGAAACTAAGGTCTGGCAAACTTACTGCTTCCTTCCACTTCATAAATTCACTTTCAGTAAATTCCTGATTTGAGACAAACTCCAAGCGAAACACACGTGAATCACTGCCATGCCTGCAACAATAAAATGTAAAACATCCCCTTGTGATGGTGCAAAGTGTTGACATTGGATCTATATGTGTAACCTGATTAAAGAAGCCCAAAACCAGACAACCACATGTCAACAAAATTGTAACTCTCTGCATGAAATTTTTTTGGTATTTTATAATTTCCATTATGCACACGGAGAAAAAAAACCCCAAATAATCCCAACCCAAACATTCTAGCAGTAAGTAGCATGGCAAGGCTCAGTCTACTTTTCAGTTCTCACTTCCAAACCCCCACACAGAACATTATTTGCTATGAAAAGGATACTGATTTATGAACTAAAGAGGATTCCTTTAGTATCTTACCGCAACTGTAGACCTTTGTTTGTCCGTGTGCCACCAAGCTGGTAAACCTTTGCAGTCTCTACCACACCAGTTATTTCAGCAACCTGTAATCACAGAGTAAAATATATGAGAAGAAGATACAGGAGAGGGTTTTTTTTCATGTTCCTAGAATGTATCTGGCATATTCAAATCTTTTCATTAGAAACAAAAGACTTTAATCTAGCTAACAATTCTAACCAGATCAAGGAAAGCAAGACTCTTCAGTATACATTATCAGGTACTGAGTGAGTTGCTTCACACATAATTTTTGAGTATACCATTTGAATGCTTGATGCAGTTTTTGTATATTCTCAGCTCTGACTTCCTGACCAAATAGTGTATGCTCTCCTACCTTCCCTATTTCCTTCTCAAATAGTGTAGGTTTAGGTTAACATATATTCCAAATGAAATGCTGCTAACATACTAAACACAGCCCTTCTGAGGGCCTTTTTTAATGCAATTTTAGAGACTATTATTGTATCCCGTGATTATAGCAATGAAACAGAAAAACAAAACTGTGTTCTCAATCACAGTCTCTTCTGAAGGCACGTTGGTGTACCAGAAACTATAAAAAAGGAGTCAAGACCATTCAATAACTTGGGAACAGTCCTAGAAATAAGGAGTGAATCTTACTCATCCTTACTTGGTCTAAGCAGAGTCTGGAACTCTAGTTTGCAATACAAATGATAAGACAATACAAACCAAAGATCAACTTTTGTTAGTGCTCCCTCTCTCTCACTAAAATTATCTCTTCCCCTAGGTGGTCACATAGATCTATTTATTCTCAAATCAGTCTCCTCCACCTCTTTGGCAGCAATTACATTTTCTAGTTATAAGCAACCTTCCTGTATCAAACAGTCACCAGTACCTGAGAACTGTTAAGCTGCAAATACTTTATTACAGCACAAAAAAACCCCAACTAATTCCCTCAGAGCTAAACTCACCCGATAAACAGGTTTACTGTTGTGATTGCCAATGCCAATACGGACAAAGCAGCCAGTGACTGTCTTGGCAAAGAAGGGCATGTGACACCAGCGTTCCAGCTTGTGCCGTGACAACCGTACTCGGTTCAGTTCTTCAGGCAAGGACACTGGCTGGGACTTGGGAGGAATTTCTTCTTTCCTGATTTGGGAAAGGTGAGAGGGAATAAAGAAAAAAGCAGACATGATCAAACACCAAAAAAGGGGGTCCTGAGTAAGGTGCAGCATGAGCACTACGTAAATTACCAGTAAAAGGAGTGATTCATCGTATACTAGGTGACTTCAGATGTGTGAATTTAGCGTTCATGAGAAAGGCTTAACATGAAGTCCTTGACTTATTAAACACTGTCCCTGCTACCAGAAAGCAGAAAGACACACCAAGGCAGTTTATAGATAACACTTTAAGATAAGCCAGCACATGTATCTACTCAGATATGTGCCAGAGTTCTGCAGCTGCTGAACTGCAGGACTAAACAAATCAGTAAACAGTGTAATTTGGGCTAAATCTGACAGCAGGGAACTGAAGTTGCAAACTCACCCAAGGTAAACGAGTCCCATGAACCATAATATAGTGCCAAGAGCTCAAATCTGAGCAATGCAGTTGTGCCCAGAGGCAAAAGCACTTTAGAGACACTGAACTGCCCCAAACAATCCTCTAAAACAGCATGAATCTACCTAAAGTGGATCTCTGTTTATGAACATACTTACAAGTAATCATAGCCCAGTGTTTACTACTTACTCTTCCTCTTCATCAGAGGATGATGATCTGGATGAGCGATCACTTTTCTCACTAGACTTGTCATCTTCCTCCTCTTCTTCATCATCAGAGTACACTTCACTAGTTTTTAATGGCTGTTTTTTTGCAAGCAATTCAGCTGGGAGAAGGACAGAAAACAAGGAAAAGCAAACTATAAATACTTTATGAAAGCTTCCCTGTAAGAGCTGAACCTTAATTGCTTTAAAAAAATCCAAGAGGGAGACGGGTATTAATTTTACACTATATACAGGTGGCACACATTCAAATCCACTAGAAAGATGTGCACTTCATTGACTTCTCTCTTTGCATATATATGAAGTATTTAAAATCATCCTAAAACTCAGTTGTACTTATTTTCAGTCTCCCAACTTGACTGCACATAGTAATTCCGGATGGGTGCAACAACTGGATATACAAGAAAAAAATTATTATGATCAGACAACTCGTTGTTATTTTACAAGGAAAAAGAAAAAAACCTCATGTTTGGAGAGGATCATAATAAAATCCAGTAGAGTAAAAAAAATGCATCAGAAGTCAGTGACAAGATGATGTGCCAGTGAAGAAAGAGCAAATGTAGACAGGTTATCAAAAATACAGTAAGTAGGAGTTTGAATGATTCAGAGATTAAAAGCCTGAATCTAAGTGACCAATTCAGATACGCTAACTAAACCTTACTAAGAGCCATTCAGCGGACTGCGATGAAAGTTCTGTTTTCAGACCACTCCAGGGATGGGTAGGGGTGAGGAACACAACACTGTGTGGTTGCCAAGTATCACCCTAGGTGGTCATGTTGAGCAAAGACCAAGAAAAATTCCAAGATATGGAGTTCATTCACTCCAAAGCATAGGATTGTTGAATTAATTTGAAACAGGAACTAGCACTTTCAGAAAGCTGCAATAATGCCTCAAAACCTGTAGCAACAGCAACATGCTTTCATACCTGTTCTGTTCTTCCTTTTCTCTCTTTCTGCTTTTAGCTCCTCCATTGCCTGAGATTTCTTGTCTAGCTTTTCATCCCGCTTTGATCTCCTCTCTTTGTTATGTGACATGACCTAAAAACACGTACAGAAAATCCCTCAACACCATAAATCCATAAGTTGAAAAGCATTAAAACAAAATTATTTGCATACTTCGAAAATTTTTCAAATAGAAATTACTAACATGCTCCTTTTTGAAATCAGATTTTTTCAGTTCATTTTTTACAGGGGCTAGAGAGGGAAATCAATCTGCAACATATTTCTTTATTCTGCTTCATATCAAAAACAATGAACATATTTATAGTTCAACATTTCCCCGCCAAGTCTTAGTCTCGAAATTCCTCCTTAAAGTTAAGAAAGGACTAGAGAAATAAAACAGAAGTAATACAGCACATAATATGTAATGAGGAAAAACTGGACGAATATTCTTCTCATTTACTGCTTCTGCAAGGCCAAATCAAGGCACTAGTTCTCATTTAGTAGCAAAGAAAAAAGTTATGTTAGAAAATACTTAAAGCAGAAATAAAGTTGCTTGTAAAATCTGCAAGATAGATCCAAATCTTAGACATTTTAAGTCTTCTTGTGTTTTCCATTTCTAATAGGTCTATCTCTATAGAGAAAGCAGCCTCCATTAACATAAAAGACAGTCATTAGACCTAAGCTGAAGTAATTTCTGCAAGGCACTGTAAAAGAACTCTAAATAGATCTAGATAAGATAAATTGCATATATGTATTTGCAAGTACGCTTTGTGTATTATAAATGGACTATTAAAGTCTATACACATGTACATACATGGAGTTGAGGGAGTAGGGAAATGAGATTCATTCCACTCAGCATGTGCCTAAGGGAAAACTCACCTCAACAAATTCAATTTTAAGTGTTGAACATCTGTTTCACTAGAAAGTAACATGGAGTGAATTGTCAGCTGTAGATGCCCTCTACCATTGCACAAAACAACAGGCAACAAAAAATGTAAACAATCAACAGGTTCCTAGATGGCTGAAGTTAGGTAACAAGAATCCCATCCCACTCTGGGATCCTACCTGCCCTGCCTCTATATTAATGGCAGGATCTTCACTATTTGAAACCACAATTCAGTTACAGAGGTCTGGCCTCAAAAACTGGTGCTGTCCTCTTTTTACTGGAGGTGGAGAAACTATAGAACTACTTCTGCTCTTCCTGGCATTCAAGCTTTTCCTTGACATCCCTGCCAGAAGAAACTAAGCATTTTTTCCACTGTATGTATGTGCATGCAAAATAATTAATACGACAGTTGAGCAGTTTTTGGTTTGCTCTCAAACTTTGCAAGAAGAGCATGTACGGAATGTTTCAGACTGAATGACAGAAGTCTGGCTAAAGAAACCAGGTTCTTTAAAGCAAGTAAAAGTTGCTTTCCTTTTCTCATGTGGGAGGGCTATCACAGCAACTCCAGACATAGCTACAACCTTGTATTTTTCATTAAAGGCGTATCAGTGCACCCTTCAATAGGCCAAAGATGTTAACTTCCTTAAATGAACTGGAAAAACTGAAGATAGCTTGAGCACATAAACTAAATTCTGATCTGCTTACTATACTGTTTGACATTAAGGGAAAACATTAGGGGTAGAGAGGCCACATCCTATCTCCTTTTGCCAAGGGAAAAGGGGTTATTACCAAGAACAGTTTAATTTCCTACCTGGGATTCCTGGATCTGCGTGAGTTTTTTCTTCTCCTGCTCTTCCTCTTGCTTTTTCTTTTTCTCTTTCTTTTCTTTCTTTTTTGCTGTTTTTAGTTTTTTCTTGATTTCAAATCTAGCAGCAGTTATTGAAAGAAAAAGAATGTATGAAAGAATGCTCTTCCTGACAAAGCAAAGGATTGCTCAGATGCTAACACAATTGCTATTAGGCTGCAAGGAACACTTCAACTGCTTGTCCCTTTAATGTTATCCTGTCCCCTATTCCCATCCCCTCCCCACCCCAAGAAAATAAAGCAAAGTAAAGCTGAGCACACCAAGTGCAGTCCTACAGAGAGCTAACCTAAAGGATTGATGAGACCATGTAGAAGTTACTATTTCACAGAAATATGCCCTTACTCCATCTTCCTCTTTACCCTTTGCAGCGATCATTGTAAGCTGCCTCCAACTCTAAAATCATATGGCTATTTCACGTAATTTGAACCTAAACAACTGAAGATTTTTTTTCTTTAAAGCTGCTATCATGCTAACTTTTTCATTCTTAAAACTTCATCTTTCTACTGGCACTGGCCTATATAAGAATGACAGCAATGTTTCAGAGTCCTTTGCAGCTAAATTCTCATCAGCCTCAGTTTCTGTAGAAGAATTAAAGCACTTTCATGTCTACCTTCATGAAATATATCATCCTGCTGTCTTATTTTCAGCTACTGCATTCAGAAGAGTAGTAATTTCAATGGAACAGTCCCATGACTGAGATTTCACTGCACCACGGACTGGTTGGTCATTGTTTTAGTGAAGTGCGCATGTGGACATACACAAGGAAAAGAAATAACTTCCAATAACTGAAACTGAAAATGTGTTATCCACAAGCACATTACACAGTCCATTCTTCTTCAGTCCTTTACACTTGGATTTTGTAGACAACAAACTGATGTGTCAGATGAGCTCACTGCCCTTTATGCCCTTAACAAGAAGCATAACACACAAGCCACAGGTATTATATCAGATGTAATGTCTGCTATAATCCCCATGAACTCATAGCATAATGTGCATACAAAGAGCTTTGGAAAGATTCAACTTATGATGAAGTTAAATGACTACCCCATCATCCCCTTAGTTCTACCTGCCAAGGCTTTACACAGAACAGCACAAAGTCATTTAAGATTAAATCAGTAACTCAAGTTTTGATTGTTTAGCTTGTTTATATCAAATATTCTCCTGCATTTATTCTAAAACAGAGACATTCAGTTACCATGGAATAGAGAGTAAAATTTGAAAGATATGATGTCCTTCTATGTGATCTAAATCCAAACTTACAATCATCCTGATCCCTTTGAGGAAAGCAGAACCAGTAAGAGTCTGAATGCAGTGTTAAAATCAAGGCAGTCAGGCAGTGCTCTAGCTATTGCTTGGACAAACACACTTTGGCAGTCCTTGCATTGACATGATTTACTCAAAAGACGTCAGTCCTCTAGGGAAATTTCTCAGCAAGGGAGAAAAGAGAAGGCACTAAAGAAGAAACTCGAGAAACTATGCCCCATATGTGCCAAATCCTCTCTATTAAGACACATGGGAAGTAAAATACCTTCACTACAAAGAAGCTGCCTGACTGAACAGTGTAACAGCTACTGAAAAACAACAAAAGCACAGTACATGAGATAGAAATCCACAGAAGATTCTATGAAAATGACATATCAAATACTACCCCTCATTATTTCAGTATCTCTATCTTCTATTAGGGCCCAAACCAGTTTTACACCCTAACACTGATCTGTGCTTTACCCTTGTTTTCTGAAAAATTCCGGAAACTCATGTACACCTTATATGTTGTTTGCCTTTTTCCAAAGAATCACCATGGCAGTTAATACAAAAAAGATGAAGAGAAAGCAGGCCTTCTGACTGTCTGGCAGCTAATCTACGGAGCAGCAACATAATTACAAGGGTAGCTGACAGAACCCTGCATATTCAACAGCTGAGAAACTTTTAGATACTGTCTTCAACAAGAATATGCAGAACTCCTCCTGTGTGCTTCTTAAGTGCTACAGGGACAGTTTACATACAAAAAATATACAGTCAAGCTTAACTCACTTAACAGTGCTGAATACTTGGACCTCTAATAAGAGAGCACAGTCAGCATACTCTCTATGCAGCCTTTAAGAATTTGCTACCAAAGACCAAAAGATATAAAATTCACCTTCTCTTTAGCACTTCTCTCTTCTCTATCCGGTTAAACAGTTCCTGCTCTCTCTCCTTTTCCGTCATTTGTTCCAGTCGAGCTCGGTCTTCTTCATCTCCCATCAGGTCTTCTCCATAGCCATCATGGAATTCCTCATCTTCAGATGAAGAATCTGAATCTGAGCTAGATGAGGAGCTGTTGCTTTCTGAGTCAGAGACTTCTCCTAAATCAAAAATATAAAGTAGTGAGGTTCAGCTGGGGCAAAGCCCAACCACTTCACTATAATATATTAGCATGGGATAGCACGAATTAATTTAACATTCGTCTTCTGCTATACTAAAAATATACATAAATGAAATTTAAGGCCAGGTTAAAATTACCATAATATATGTATGTTCAAAAAATTATAAAATGAGTGGTAATGCTACATTTGAACACAAATTTGGTTATAAGTAAAAATTCTTAGTTGAACAAACAAATTTAAAAGGCCTTTTAGTAATGCCTTACGGTCCTAAAGTTAGACTCCTATGCATATATGCTTATGTCCCTGATAAGTTGCTTATACAGCCATGAATTTGTGTGCACACACCTCAAACACCATGATCAACCACCACACATTAGCCACCTCATTATAGCAACCTGAAGGACCAAAATTTGTCATGGGAAGACTGCAACCTGTGAATTGCTACACCAGGAGATAAAGTTGAAACCAATACCCTCAGGGCAGGCAAGGCCCAGACACTAACCCTGTTACTGTAACAAGCCCTCCCAGCTACACAGGGGTTTAGGGAACAGCTGACTCCCCTGATAATATTGGGTAACAACACCACCTTTAAACTCAGTCTAAGTAATTCACCTTTAAACTCAGTCTAAGTAATTCAATGTAATTTAGTCAATTAGGTGAGATAATCAAAGTGCTTTGGTTATCTCACCTAATTGACTAAATTACATTGAATTATGAAACCAGGCCATTAGGATTCCTTCTTTCACTTCCATTCTGGTATTAGTAGTTCTGGAAACTTCCAGCAAGCTCACACTGTGAAAACCCTTGATTTGTAAGCACTGATATATAAAAAGTCACTCCATGCCTTTGTCTGTATCTGCTGTGCTTGATATACTTAGAACTATAAGCTCCTACATATACTTCCTTAACTTCCTTTTTTCGCATCAATGGAGATCACAAGTAAGCACCTGCAAACCTTCAAGGGCATGATGAAAACAGAAGACAGCAAGTTTGCCCAGCATTGAAATCTATTCAATATTCATATAGAAAATTATGATAAAGTTATAGAATGATTTTTCTTCTTCTGTGTCAGTATAAATGTGCAAGAATTCCAATTCAGAGCAAATGCAGGCAAGATAAGCTCCTATTTGCATTACAAATACTATACACATTTCCCTTTGTTATCACAAGAAGTTTGGGACGGGAAAATATGTCAATGAGAATAAAAAATGCTACCCACATGGGTAGATAGGACATGCTAGAAGGAAGCAAGGAATTTTCCAGGAGAAAGTCAAGCAATGAAATGTCATTCTTCAGTTGAAACAGCATTTAGTTTGCAGTTGTAATGGAGTGCTCACAGAAATGCTACACTGAATTACATGCACTTCAAGCCACAGTAAATTTAAAAGTTACCCTGCGACTGTGAGTTACACAATGAAAAGTCTTTGAAGATGGTCTTCAACATCACCATGCAACATTACTCTTCAGGGTGCACAGCAGATAAGTTCACTTGGAATCACACTAAATAAATGCACGTGTGTTCTTACCCTCTTCAGGTGCTGAGCTCTCAGCTGAGCTGTCTTTATCTGAGCTGCCAGAAGAGGCAGCTTTGTTCATCTGTTTCTTCATGGCTCCTTTTTTCTCCGCCTTACCCACTTTTCCCTTTTTCTTGTTTTTAGAACCTCCAACAGTCCACTGAAAGGAAAGAACGAAGAAAGGGATCGTGAGACACAAGCATCACTCTCTTCTCCCTTCTCCAGAACACTGGAGTAAAACCAGCTGAGAAACAGCCCAATACCTGACAGCCAAAAAATCATACAAGTGTAAAGAAGAGGAAAAAAAAAGAGAAGCCAATATGAAACTTATCCAATAAATGAGAACATTTTACAAGGTTTTTGGGAGTAGAGTGTTGTGTGGTTGATTTAAGTTTTTTCTTTGAAAAAAAAAGAAAGCAGTTATAACAGTTGGGAGGCCACTCCTTTTAAAAGATAATGTAGACTTCAAAGTTGGCAATACCTGCCAAGGGAGGTGGTATTGAAAATATTTTCCGAAGAAAATAATTTTAAACATTGTGTCCAATGCGCTTGTAAAGATTAGCTTCAGTTTACTATTAAACAGAAGCAACTGATGTTTTTCCAGAACTAGCTTAATCAGGAGCAGATTTTACATTTCACGAAGGACACCAATTATACATGACAGCCTTTTCAAAATCTCAGTTTTACCAAAAGTACACAATGTTTGTATTTTTATGCAACAAGCTAACAATGCACTCATAGACGCAGGTGGTGACACAACCCCCTACATACAGGAAGTGTAATCAAATCAGAATCACAGAAGTCAGGAAAAAACAACAAAAAAAAACCATATCATGTCCTAATTTTACTTTTCTTTTAATGTCACATTTTCAGTTAATTTAGACCACAGTTTCCAAATAAGGACTTATACCACCAGACATACACAGATAGCCATTTTAAATTCCAAAGTCCCAGAAGAACTAACATATACCATACAGTGTGATTTCTTAATAGAATTTTTACACTTTTCCAGCTACCTGGGTAAAGCCAGAAGGGAATAGAATATATTATTAGTTAAAGGTTTTACAATATTTTGCACTTCACCACCTCTCCTAAAAATTCTCCAGGCATGAGACCCTGAGAAATATAACAGGCTTTATATTTATATATATATATATATATATATGTATAAATCCTCTAAATACCTGTATATTATTCTCATCTTTCATGCACATCACCATCTGGTTGAGGATGCAGTCTTAAAAAACCAGTCATAATGCAAGTGAGCAAGTACAATTGTGCATAATTTATGATCTTGCACTCAAAACTACTCTAAGTGGCAAAAAGCCCCACTTTAGATGTCACCTCAAATGCATACAAACTTCAGGCTTCTTACCCAGTCACCCTATCCTTGAGGATGAATCAAGTCTATCTCTGCAGGCAGTAATCATTCCTCAAATTTGATAAATTGTTCTGCCTAATAAAACACCATCCTCAGACAAACCTGGTGTTCAATCACTCTAGATGAAACTCAAGCAAGTAGTTATAAGCTACTACCTAATCTAACAATACTTGGACGAATCTCTTTGGAATTTTCAGCTTTTGATTACTCTCACACCCAACGTTGTACTTTCCAGATTACCAAATGCTTCACGTTTTTTAGGCACCATCAGAGTATTTAAAAGTGTCTGTCAACACAAAAGTTGGTATTGTTTTTTTCCCTGAGGTAAAAGTACAGTGGTGAGGATTGCAGTTCATACCCTAGGCAGGTAGCCCAGCATTTGTTATGGTCCGTAGGACAGATGAGAAATTGCACAGAAAGCTTCTGACTTTATACCAGCCTGAGCTTGTACTGAAGTTTTTACTAGCTTCAGCATTAAAGATTTACTTGTTCAGTGTTACAGTATTACTGTCTAATATTTCTGGTTACCATGCTCATATAAATCAGTTAAGAACAAGCTTGCACTCTAAATCTACTCAAATCTCTGCACTAAGGAATCATCTCCCAGGTGAACAGAAAAGTGCATTTTTGCTATTTGCTCAAACATTCACCTACCGTCAGCATACCAGAGAAAACACAGCAGCAAGAAAAGTGAAACTCAGTGTTTAGCAGTGATGTGGAGGTGCCTCCCTCTCAGAGCTCTGCCACTTCTTTTCAGTGTTCTAATGCTGAATTATACCTCATGTCAGCATGCTGCACAGCAAGGAGCCAGCACACAGAAAGCCATAGTACACAACACAGTTATATCAAGACCTTGAGAGGTCATGCTGAGATGAAAGAAGCTAAGATCAGATAAAAACCAGCAGGACTTCAGTGAATAAAATGTTTAATAGCTGTACATAAATGTGTTACATATCACTGTTTTCAGCTTTTAGCTCACTAGTAGAATTGTGAAGAAAATCTGTGACCAGGAAGATAGGACTGAAAATAAACCTATGTGACCAACACTAGGAACAAGAAAGGAAGAAACAAAACAAACCAACAAACAAACAAAAAACCAAACAAAAACCCAACCCAAATCCATACCAACAAACAACAAAAAAAACCCCTAAACCTCTACACTAAAACAAAACCAAGAAACCCCACAAACAAAAAAACCACACCACCAAAACCAAAACCCACCCAAACAAACCAACACAGGACAAGATAATTAAAAAAATCTATTCTCTAATCTAGGAAAGTGTGCTTTCTTTCACCCTGGAGATAATACTTTATCTCACTTTTGTTTATGCAAGTGACCTCTATGTCCATCTCCCAATTTAAGTGCTGTCACAAAGCCAAATTTTTACCCAACTCAGATGCTTCTGGGCTTATTCAGTTACCCCAATTGCTCATGAATGCCCGGTCATTCCCAGAACAACTACAGAACAACACAAGAGTTAGGGCAAATCTTGGACCACTAAATCATCAAAACCAGGACACAGTGCAAGACTCTTAGGCTCATAAATTGCTCTCCATTTGTCATTTGGACACTTGCAGTTGTCTTGCAGTTGTCATTTGGACACTCAATGACCTATCTGCACTGCTCAGAGAGACTGGCCAACATAAATTTCTTCTTGCAACAGAGGAAGACACAACAGAATAGCTGGTCTAGGAGGGAGAGGGAAGGTAATACTGGAAAGCCAAAGTCTTGAGTCCTTTCCTCATGCTCCAGCACAACAGTAGAAATAAAGAATGCCGCATGTTCACATGCAACATCAAGTAAAAATGCACACAGTTACAATCAGAAACATTTCTTTACTCTGTTTCCCTTAACTTCAAACAACAATCACATTCCAAAATCTGTCCTTTACCGCAGTTTCTCCAGGTCCCTTCTTCCATGCTGCAGTCAGGCAGCACCAGTCAATGCTCCTCACATATTTCCCATGATTGTAACGCCTGCTTGAACAGCCCCTCTATTCACCGCTGCCTCCTCGGCCACCATCTGGAACCCTCCATGGTTCCAGACACAGCAACTTAATAAACCCTTTGCAGAAGTGCACTGCAACACGGCTTTCTGCATATTGTTTACAACCACCAAACAACAGAGCTTTATGGCTCTCTCACAAAAAGCAGCCAGAAGAGACTTTTCAATTTCCCTCATGCTACCAAGGTTCACAGTGCTAATAACTTGTTTATTTCCTCCAAGAAACAGTTGGACATGATGATCCTAAAGGTCATGGTCAACCTAAACGATTCTTTAATTCTAAGAAATCCAAATTAAGCCAGAGTAACCAGACTGGACTTAGGGGAAAAAACCAAAAAACCCCAACCCACCACATTAGAAATTACCTAGATTTATAAGTCAGCTTCCAAAAAAGCAACTACACAAACTGATTTAAGAAAATAATTTACAGCTCAGCAAACCTGGAACATATTTCCACTAGGGAGATGAAATGAGATCATGGAGAAAAAAACCCCAAAAACCCCATACCTGAAGTGAGTTCAGAGTGCAGAATTATTTTACTGTTCAGGTAGTTGCTGCTTCCTTCTATTCACACAGTACCTAGATGCATTACAGACTGAGATTTTAATTTGCAAATAGATGTTCTCCCAGCTTTTTTTAACCAAGCCAGAGATGCACAAGTAAGGTTGCCAGACTGTCCTTGCCATATCCTTCCCTCCTGCCATATACATCAGCTTTGTAAGCAAAATGCAAACTACAAGCCACAACATCAAAGCAAAATAGGCCCCTTCGCAATGTGTTCCTTTCCAAGGCCAGATAAACTTCAGTTGTCTTGTTATCATTGCATTTAATGCACCAAGGTAGGTAACATCAGCTCAGCTTTAAAACTGTCATGCATTCTTGCAGGAAAAAAAATAAGGCAATTCACCAGGCAAGTCATGAAACTATGGTTTCAGCCTGCCTGAACTCAACAGCAGGAAGCACAGATATGAAAATAAGGTAGTAGTTACTGTGTTCACACTTTCTCCAAAGCATGGAAAACTCTACAGACAGCACTCCAAGAGCTTCAAGGAGGAAAATGTTCTCTAGCTCTGCTTTTAAAACTAAATAGTAAATAAAAAGCCCCTGTTATTTACCCTGTGTTTTAGGATCTACACCTGTCATTTGAACACCTCAAACACCTTCATGATGACAACAGCCCAGCAATCAGAAAACTTGACTATTTTAGACACAGAGAGGAAACTCTAGGTGTCAGCATCAAAATGGAAAGCAAGTAAGTAAATAAAGAAAATACCTTCAGAAGCCACAGAGAAGGCTTTGTCAGGAACTGGCTGAGAAGGCTTCATGGGCCAGAATATCACCAGACACCTGACCCACCCTTTTCATTCAAATACTGCTCGAAGAAGCTTGCAGAAATCAAATCCCAAGAAGTTATCCCCATGCTAGTTTGCAATTTAAAGAAGTTAGTTACAGACTAAATTTTGTCCCAACTTTGTCCACAGCTTATTCATATTATTCCTTTGGTCATGCAGCCTTCATACAATTAGTTTGTGCTACTCAGATTTGCACTTGCACTTTATTTGGAGCAGAGGAAGTAACACCAGCTCTCTTCCTTGAGAAAAGCTTCACTATTGCACCCATTAATTGCGGAAGGAAACTGTCCAGGAAAAGTCAAAGTTACAAAGCACACAGTCTATAGCTGTGTATAAGAAGATTGAAGTATGGCCTGTTTCAAATTTCCTAAGCTTGAAAAAAAGCTCTGTATCCAAAATATGACGAAGGCCTCACAGGACTGGAGAACCCACTCATTTTTCAAGGTTTAATTAAGCAGTATTATAAAATAAAAGCACACAGGAAAAGACAACATTCAGTACTGTAATTTCTATAAACCCACAAAAAGACACCCCAAAATAGAAAGAACACATGCAGTATTCTGCTCATCTGTGCTTTGCTGAGTGCTCTAACTTGAAGTGCAGTAAGGAGATAAAAAGAGGCATAAAACCCTCTAGGCTCTTACTTGAAACCAAGCTCCTCACTAGCTGCATGACTACTGCTCACCTCCTCCTCTGCCCCACAGCTCCTGAAAAGATCTTCAGCTAGACAGTTCCCTAAAAAATTGGCACATTTGTAAGAAAAAGGCACAAACAGATAATCCTCACTAAACTCCAGAACAGTTCTAAGCATTCATTACATAAGTTTTCTAGTCCTGGAAGGATATTCCGTCCTTACCTCGTAGGTGTTAAAAGGCAGAACTGAACCCTTCCTGACATTAGAATGAGTGTACTTTTCAAGAGAAATAAACAGGAGCTCCTGTAGCATTGTGGCTTTCTATCTAATCAACATTAATGTCAGTGAAGTTGTTGCAGAAGTCATCCACTCTTCCCACACAATAGAATGAATTATCTTACTGTAAGCAAGGAAGCCAGAATAAAACAAAAAGCAAGAGCCTAGAATTAGCCTACTGTAACTGAGGAACATCATCCACCTAAAGCACTCAGTCAGTAACAAGAACACCTTGTAGACACACAGACCTCTAGCACAGTAGCCCCAGCAGTAACCTGGCTAGCACCAAACTGGTTACATGCAGAAAGCTACCAGTTTGACATGGTAAGCTCTTGATCAGACATGGTCATACACCAGATAAAGGAGCCATCTGTGTTCAGATTAGTACATCTCTTTGCAAAAGCAGCTCCTCTTACAGCAAAACCCTGTAGTCACTGTTATTTATCAGCTCTCTGAACAAAAGTCTATACTAATTCAGTAAAGAATGTTTCACAGCCCCACCAGAAGACTGTTCATAGCATCCCTCCTATTTCACTGCCTGCAACTCACTTTGGCTAGGAAATTTGATTCAGACCACAGAGGTCCTTTAAGCGTTTACAGAACTCAGCATCTGAGTGAGACGTGCTGATACACATAAATATAACATAAAAGATGTAGTGACATCCCTTGGGCACTATTGCATAGATGCAGCGTGATTTGTACCTGCATTTATTCAGTAATTCCAAAACATTTTCCTCTCCCCTATGCCTCACAAACTTTCCTCCCTCTAAACGAAAGCAGCATGCTGCATTACACTCTGAAGTGGAGATTTAGGCTTCTTTCCTGTACATGCAACATAGTGCCAATCTTGGAACATTTAGTGCTTTCCAGGAATCACAAAGGACATGCACACTGTAAAATCTCTGTGGAAACACATGGGTATGATTAAGCACATTTGCCATGGGCAACAATTTCCATGCTTTTGCCTCAAGGTCTTCACCTTGCAGGAAGTCCAATAATACAATTTCAACTTTTAGATCCCCCTTTCCCAACCCCCAAGGTTGAACAAACTTCAAACCAATTACAAGAATACTTATTAAAACCTGAGTTGTTCAGCAGGACTGGTGTAGCCAAGCTCAGGGATGCACAGAACAGAATGACTGGCAGAAGCAGAACTGATATAAGCCAGCCGCTCATCCTGCTGTGACAAGCAGCAGTTCAGAATGCATATTTGAGGTACAGGAATAGAATCAAGCGTCCTAATTACCTCGTCTCTAAATCTTTTTCCTCGTGCTGCATGGAGGTCAGAAAGAACATAGTATAAATTCAAAATGATACACAGATTAGGAGGAGTATCAAATGAACCAGGTGCAACAGTAGCACTACGGCAAGATCTGGGCAAATTTGTGAAGAGGCGTTGTCACATTCTACACATAATGGAAGAGTAGACCTTACTTATTACACAAGTTAAAATTCTGTCAGCCTTCAGAGATAAACGCAGAATGGAAGGCTTTATCATCCACATGCTCTCCACACCCAAGTCTACTTTTTCCAGACAAGCTGGTCTCCACATAACTTAGAATAAATAAACTGTGAGCCAGCAGATCTGAACACACACGGTGACAGACTGAGTAGTTCCCCAGTAAGAAACTTAATATATCTAGGTTGTTCACAACTTTGTCTGTCTCTATACCGTAAATGTATATTAGATATACGAGATGCACTTTTTTTAAAGAAAATGATTGATCTGGAACAGAGTTCCAAGCATATTCATTTCAAAAATGTGTCCGAAAGAAAACTAAACTGTACATTCTTCACATTTATTGGAAGAACTCTGCTACACTAACAAATGTTTTATAGTTTATCACTGGTCTACCCTGTTAGTCTGCAAGTTGCCACAATAGAAAAAACCTTTACTGTTATTTCAGTAGAAAAAGAATACAAAAAACCCACACCAAACATCTCCCTGTCAAATCCTTAAGAATAGGTGGGAAAAATTACATTACTATAATTTGCAGAAAGTGTACAAAAGATATTTGTAAGCTTTCCAGAAATTCCTTTTACTCAAATACCTGTATAACATTTGTCAGCGCCTGTTTTAATTGGGGTTTTTTGAATTTTCTTTTCTAGATGCATAGGCTTTTAACCAGCTCTAGACTGTAGTACCAAGAACAAATACTAAAAACAGATCCAGCATATAAGCACTGCTACACAAGAAATTGAGAAACCTTAGAACAAAGTAATGCTGAACTCTTTCTTGCCTCTTTCTTCAAAAATGTTAATCAAAACACACCCTGCTGCATTTCCAAATGGACAAACTGCTATTTCACAGCACGGTTCTTGGAGAATCAAAGCTAAATAGAACAGTTTTACAACCTGTAAAATACAGGTACTATATACCTTGACCCTTCTCTTAGGAAGGAAGTTCCACTCAAAAGGTGAAAACCTCTCTCCCTGAATTCAGAGTCCAACTTTAGCAGCTTCACTGCTACTTCAACTGCAAGCATGACACAGGAAAACACTAGTTTACAGCAGGCAGCTCACCAGACCATATGAAGGTGGGATTAAACTGGCAGTCATCTTTTCTATAGACAGACTATTTTGTATACAATTAGAATTCAAAACATATTCATTAAAGAAAAATAAATTCTTTTAAAAATGCTCTGGCATTAATGGGCCTCCATCAGTTTTCCATCATTGATAGCCAGTCCCACTTTATGAAGTCAGCAGGCTAAATATACTGTGTGATAAATACACTGTCACTGCTTAGGTATGATCAGACAAATAACCCATAGCAATCTCACTGATAGTATGAAAAACTCACCTCATCATCACTGTCTGATGTCTCAGAGTCTGAAGATGCTGTAGGTTTGCTCACAGGTGGTTCCTTTTCTTCAGAGTCACTGCGTTTCCGTTTGGCCAATGACAGGAGCTCCTGGTGTAAAAACACACACATTTATTTCAAAGTGTCATAATTTATTAGTTTTAACAATCCAGGTCAGTGCACGTGCAGGTTCTCTGCAATATCTGAGCACATCTCAGTAGCATGATTATTGCCACCTACTAAGGAACAAATCTATTTATGTTTCATATACATGTACACGCACAATTTTAATACTGGATGCTACAAACGAATTTTAAAGATAACAAGCTATAAAAAGTAGCTATTACTACATTACTTTCTTGGTATAAACAACATAAGACAAATTACTTTCAGAGTCATGTCCAGATTTGTCTTATTTGGATTGAGTAATAATGAAAAACCACCCTAACTACGCAATGAAGCATTAGCCCTAAAAACCCAAGCACGACTAGATAGCAGCTTCTTCTCCTAAACAACAGAGATGCTTGCAATTATACATTTTAAAGGGGAAAGGCTTTAGGCATCACCTTTACATCATGGGTGGTAATATTTAGTCAGCCTGTTCAATTCCTTTTCACTGATGGTACACACCCCAGAATGCTCTTAAGCTTTGGATAGACACAGAGCAGGTATCAAGCCCAAAGTCCGCAAAACTTAGTAGAGCTAAAACCTGAAGCACTTTCAGTGGCAATGCACACCCACACAAAGAACTGCACGGCTCTCAAACACTCTCATTATCTGCTGCTCATCGTTTGTTCAGGTAACACAAGCAGTAGTACAAAACAAACATTTCTGAAGCCATGCTACTGTCTTTGCAGTCCAGGACACTATTATCTGAGAATCTATTCTCAGAAACATTGCTCTGGGGCTGATGAATCTTAGCTACGTGTAGAAATACAGCCACACCGACTTCTGAAGTGCTGGGAAGTTGATGCTGGATTGATTTCCACTAGTTTCACAACTGGAAGATTATCCCAACAAATTGATTACAATTTAGTACCTCAAATGAGAACATAAACACTGCAGAAGCTGATGTTGTGCCTACTTGCCAAGAAAGGAACTTTTCATCAGTAATGGCATTTTACCAATCGTTCTCTATAGAAGCCCTGCAACATCAACATAGCACATTTGTACAATTAATGGCTCTCCTCTGGAAGCTCCTGAAGAGGAGCACCACTTTTAAGCCAAGAAATATTCCTTTTATCTTTCTTTCTACACTTGTACTCTGTTTTCCAAGATACTATATTCAAAAGGCCATTAGCCCTTTGATTCAACAAGCCTAGATTGCCACGGGAAGTTGTCAAACATTTAATCTGTGGGGGTTAACTCGGTCTTTAACATTTAAGTCAGTATTCCCATCTCAAAAACATTGCTTCCTTGCTACCTGATCTTCATCTTTGCACATAGATTTCCCTGCTGTTACAGTTGCTCTTAGGAACAGCCCAGTGGAGGGGGAAGCACCTACCACTCAGATACAGCTGCAGATGCCTGCTGCCAGTGAGGGATGGGACAGATGCAGAACCACGTGGTTATTCCTACCACCATCACTCCGATTGCCTGACTGATGCTACAGTTAGTCCAACGCCTATCTTCGAGCTCTAAAGCTATCAAACTGATACACTAGCAGCGAGATGTTGGCAGCCCGAAGGACTCCAGGAGGTATGCAGTATCAACCACATCAGCTCCAGTGTATTTGTTTTAACAGTATCTGATGTGATTTTTCTGAAGCCCCGATCTGCAAAAGTATTTTTGAGTGTTTGGGAAGGCTTTTTATTGCAACATAGCAACAGTTTCTGAATTAAAAACTCGGAAGGTCCAACACATAAATTACATCAGACATGTCAGCTACAGCATATTTGATCTACCAAACTTCTCCCCAGAGCAAGCACTGCCAATACAAGCTGTAACACATTTGACCTAAAATGCCTTTATTTACCACTGGAATCACACCATCAATACCTGCTACACCAAAAGGTGAGTGAGTCTTTGAAAGCAGCCCGCTCCAAAGAGGGAGGCATCGCCTTTGCAACCCTGACACGGTTGAACTCACATCAGACATCACACTTACAACCCCAGGAGGTGTTTTGATGGCAAACAAATAAATACTACCCCTTCTTACATCTACAGGTTGGTTTCCCATCAACAGAGCTCCCCCAGTGCAGTCACCAAGATTGAGGGGGTCGCATTAAACACGCATTAACATTCCGGGAGCCCGCCTGCCCCGACGGGAGGCAGGGACCTGACACGCTGCTCTCCCGGCGTGCCAAAGTAGCGTGGAAAAGTTGCCCAGCCCTTTGGGCCTCTTTCCCCACCCCTCGAGGTGAGAAGACGGCTGGCAGCCGGGCCTCGCTAACCCCTCCTCAGGGTCAGACCGCCCCGGAGCATCGCCCCGGAGCATCCACCGGCCCTCCGTCCCGCCGGCGCCGAGCACCGGGCCCGCTGCAAAGAGCCCCCGCCAACGCGGGCCTCCTGCCAGGGGCGGGCCAGGGACCCGCCGGAGGGGCGCAGGCTCTCCCCACGGAGGCCGCGGGGGCCCCATTCGGGACTGAGGAGGGCGAGAGCACGGCGCAGGGGAGGACCACTGGGCGGGAGAGCGCCGGGAGGGGGGGGGATTGGGGTGCGAGTCGCCGAGCCTCGCGCGGGCCGGCGATCCCAGGCCCAGACTGCTGATCGGGCCGGGCCTCAGACGCGCACCTGGTCCAGGTTCTCTCGCGTGCCGCTGTCCTACGGTTGCCGGAGTCGATGAGGACACGGCCTTTCCGCTTCTTCACCAGGGGCGGAGCCGGCAGGTGCCCCCTCCCCGCCCGGCAAGGGCGGCGGGCGGCGGCGCTCGCACGGCCCTGGCCCGCTGACCCGCGCGCCCGCCCGCCCGCCGACACAAAGGGCAAACCGCGCATGCGCGGCGCGCGAGGCTGGGCGAGGGCGGGGCCGCCGCCGCCGCTTGTCCCCTCACGGCAGCCGCGCGCTGTCCGGAGAGATTCCCGCGCAGAGCAAGCGATCGCCGCCCGGCCGCCGCCGGCCGAAGCCGAACCGAACCGAACCGAACCGGAGCTGTGACTCGTTACCTTCGCCCGGCCAATAGGAACCGACGGACGGACACGAGTTAGGCGAGAGGCTGGGAAGGTGCCAGACGCTGGGCTTTGTGGGCGCCGGGCTCTGTCGGTCGGAGCAGGCGCGCGAGGGGCCGCCTACTTCTCTGGACGGGGGCCGGCCGCATCGAGCGGACGGGGTGCGGTCCAGTATTTCTGACGCGGACGGGTGCGGCCTCGTATACCTGCTGTAGGACGGAGTGGTCCATGGCCGTCCGCTGTCGGGACGGGGTCCGGCCGATCTGCGTGGACGGGGTTCGGTTCCCGCTGTCTGCGCGTGACGGTTGGGTTCCGGCCGCTCTGCGCGGACGGGGTCTACGGCCGCCTTGCCACAGTCCTGGCCTTGGCCCTCGCCCGCGGGTCAGTCGTGCGAGTCGAGCGGATTCCGGGACCCCCGGTGGCACAGGCCTGCAGTGCAAGCGGGGCCGTGTGGGGAAAACCGAGGCGCCGCCGCTACCGGGCCTTTTTTATTATTATCATTTTGTGCATGTGCGAGTGACGATAACACACGGCTCGGGCATGACACACCAAGCCTTCGACCACGAGGGACAAAAGAGCGGCCCCTAAAGTAGAATGTATTGATTTCCCCATTCTTGTTTCCGTACTCGGGGAAGCAATGAGAAATGAGAAGACAGGGTTTGTTGATCGAGAGCTCGTCTCTCCGATCTGTGAAGTAGGCGATAGGGCAAAAATCGTGAATTCTTCAGTATGTAGCTTTTAGACATAAGTTATACTAGAGTGTGGGTATAACAGTAGTAATATTTTACAGTGAGTAAAGGAATGGTGAGTTAGTAGTGACCATTTAATAGAGGTATGGTGGGGTGCCTGACTCCATTCTTAGATATGCTCAGAGCAGTGACAGCACCTTGTAGGCATCATTTGTCTTCGTGGCAATAGAAAAAAACAAAACCCTGGTCTAATTTGTACAAGCAGAGAAAATAACATTGTACAGAGAGCATGCGCAGAATTTTACTAAAGCCTTACTGAAAACAACTACCCTTATGAATTGCAGTCTCTTCATGTTTAAACTTTCGTGAGTCTATTGCCAATAGTCTCTGTAATCCTAAAATAGGTATATTGAAAGGATGACTTGGAGAAGAAATGTGTGGTATGCGCTGCGCATGGACTTCATAGTTAGAAAAGTTCTTGTCATCACTGTAGTCAGATGAGATTCTTCTGTCATACATTTGTTTGTCTGTTGTTGGCATAGCAAGCATCTGGCCTGTTGTGAATTTGTAGAGTACTCATGCAGGATAATAACTTTTTTAAGTTATTATAAGTGTCATCTTTTGAAAATATACATGCATGGTTTGTTTTTTTGCTGGTGTCTATTCAGAACCGCCCTAAACTTATTTTACAATGAGAAAGGGAAATAGAAGAGAAATGGATTATTCTTCTTCCACTTGTCATTTTTGTTTTGAAGAACGTTCTTTAGTTAAGTCTTACTTGGGTTTTCTTATTTGCATGGGGATATTTACACACACATCATGAGGAGATGGGGTGGAGAAGTCGTATAAGAATTTGAGCTCGGGGAAGCGTCCTCCTGATTTTCTTTTTCATCCCTGTGTTTTTCCAATGATTGGATTTCTAGGCTTATAGTAACAGTTATAAAAAGTTAATTTCACAAGCTTCTCATATGTAATGTTTCATGACCTTGTTTCATTAAAGGTTGAAGCTCAAAACCAGTAAGAATAGCACCTGAATACTAAATCAACTTTCATATAACTGCCTTACTGGACGGGATTATCTTTAAAAGTTACCATATGGCTTACTGGCTGACGTAGTGCTGCTGCGTCAAGTGCTTACCTTCACACAGGTGGTGATGGCTTGAGGCAACTCCTAAAGGTTTGCTTTCTCCTATACTTGGAGCCCGCTCCTCAGTACTACCTCAAAAACTGTTACATCAGTCTACAGAGAGAGCACAGGGGCAGAGCTTCTGAGAAAAAACGGTT
>CM031861.1:25651364-25718524 GCA_018697195.1 Certhia americana | reverse complement strand
GCCAAACAAACATTTTCTGAAGCCATGCTACTGTCTTTTCAGTGCCAGACACGAGTATCTTGATAATCTATTCTCAGAAACTTGCTCGTGTGGCTGATTGACTCTTCCTATGTGTTAAAATACAGCCACGCAGCACCGACTTCTTAAGTGCTGGGAAGGTGAACTGGCTGTGAATGTATTTCGCACTATGTGTTCACAACTGAATATTATCCAACAAAATTGATTACAATTTAGGTACCCAAATGAGAACATAACACTGCATAAGCTGATGTTGTGCCTACTGTGCCAAGAAGGATACGTTTTCATCATAATGGCATTTTACCAATCCGTTCTCTATGAAGGCCCTAGCAAACATCAACATAGCACCTTGTAACAATTATGGGCTCTCCTCGTGGAAGCTCCTGAAGAGGACACCACTTTTAAGCCAAAGACATACTCTTTTATCCTTTCTTTCTACACTTTCCTCTGTTTTCAAGATACTAAATTCACAAGGGGCCATAGCCCTTTGATTCAACAAGCCTAGATTGCCACGGGAAGTTGTCAACATTTAATCTTGGGGTTAACATCCGTCTTTAACATTTAATTCATATCCCTCATCGCAAAAACTTGCTTCCTTCTACCCTGATTTCATCTTTGCAACATAGATTTTCCCTGCTGTTCCGTTGCTCTTAGGAACAGCCCCATGGAGGGGGACATCTACCCTCAGGTACAGCTGCAGATGCCTGCACTGCCAGTGGAGGAAGGATACAGATTGCAGAACCACGTGGTATTCCTACCACCATCACTCCTTGCCTGACCTGATGCTTACATTAGTCCACCTATCTTCGAGCTCTAAGCTATCACACTGATACACTAGCAGCGAGATGTTTTGTCAGCCCTCGGACTTCCAGGAGGTAACTGCAGTATCAACCACATCAGCTCCCAATGTATTTGTTTAACAGCTATCGTGATGGATTTTCGTGAAGCCCTGATCTGCAAATGTTATTTTTTGAGGTGTTTGGGAAGGCTTTTTATTGCAACCAGCAGACAGTTCGAATTAACAACTCGGAGGTCCGACACATAAATTAACATCGACATGTCACTACCAGCATATTTGGATCGTACCAAACTTCTCCCCCAAGCAACAACTTGCCAATACATAGCTGTAACACATTTTGACCTAAAATCCTTTTTACCACTGAAATCACACCATCAATCCTTTGCTTACACCAAAGGTGAGTGAGTCCTTTGAAAGCAGGGCCCGCTCCAAAGAGGGAGACTCCCCTTATGCACCCCCTGACACTGTTAACTCACAGCACATCACACTTACAACCCAGGAGGTTTTTTGAGGCAACACAAATAAGACTACCCCTTCTTACTCCTACAGTTGTTTCCCCATAACTACACGCACCCCCACGCAGTCACCAAGATTGAGGGGTCGCATTCAACACGCATAACAGTCCGGGAGCCCGCGGCCCCGACGGGCGGCCGGGTACCTGACACGCTGCTCTCCCGTCGTGCCAAAGTACGTGGAAAAATGTTGCCCAGCCCTTTGGGCCTCTTTCCCCACGCGCCTCAGGTGAAAGACGGCTGGCATCCGGGGCCTCGCGTACCCCTCCCTCATGTGTCAGACCGCCCCGTATCACGCCCCGGACAATGCCCACCGGCCCTCTCGTTCCCGGGCCGGCGCCGCGCACCGGCCGCTGCAAAAAAGAGCCCCCGCAAAGCGCGGATCCTCCGCCATGGGGGCGGGCCGGGACCCTCCGGAGTGTGCTCAGGCTCTCCCAGGGCCCGGTGCCCCATGCGGCTGATGAGGGCGAGAGCGGCCGCGGGCCACCGGGGCGGGAGCGCGGGAGGGGATGGCGCCGCCGAGCCCCTCGCGCGGGGCCCGGCGACCCAGGCCCCGCTATGGCCTGTCCTGACCGCGCACTGGTCCATGTTCTCCCTCGCTGCCGCTGTCCCGTCGGTGTCCGAGGTCGATTGAGGACAACGTCCCCCTTTCTTCCCGCTTCTTCCACCATGGGCGGAGCCGGCGGTGCCGCCCCCTCCCCGCCCGTCTTTCGGCGGCGCTGCCTCGCACGGCCCTGCCCCGGCCTGACCCGCGCCGGCCCGCCCGACCGCCCCGACAACAAATGGCAGCACCCCGCCGCATGCTCTGGCGCGCGAGGCGTTGCGAGGGCGGAGGCCGCCGACCGCCGTGGTCCCGCTCACTGAGAGCCGTCGACGCGCATGGTCCGTAGATCCGCTCAAGAGCAGGATCGCGCCTCGGCCGCCGCCGGCCCGAACCGAAGCCAGAACCGTGAACCGAACCGTAGCGGTGCTTCGTGCTCCTTCGCCGGCCTTGGCTCGGTCGGCCCGGTGGGGCGGCGGGAAGGTGAGGCGGGTGAGTGGGGCGCCGGGCTCGGTCGTTCACGCGAGCAGCGCGGCGAGGCGGCCTGCTCTGCGCGGACGGTCCGGGCCGCTCTGCGCGAACTGGGTGCGGCCGATCTGCGCGGACGGGGTGGGGGCCGGACTGCGTGGACGCGGGGGGTCCGGCCGCTCCGCAGCGGACGGTCCCGGCCGATCTGCGTGGTACGGTGGTCCCGCCGCTCTGCGCGGACGGGTTCGGCGCTTCTGCGCGGACGGGGTTCGGCCGCTTGCCACCACCGGTCCTGGCCTGGCTCTATTGCCCGCGCTCAGTCGTGCGGAGCGGATCCCGTCCGCCCGGGGCACAGCCCTGAGTGCAAGCGGGTCCGTGGGGGAAAACCGAGGCGCCGCGCTACGGGCCGTGCATGGGCGCTGACATACACCGCGGGCGTTGCCACGAGCCTTGTCCGAGGGGAACAAAGAGCGGCTAAAGTAAAGTTGAATTTCCCCATTCTTGTTTCGTAGCGGGTGCGGGGGAAAGCAATGAGAGACAGGGTTTTTTGGCGAGAGTCGTCTCCGATCTTGTGAGTGCGCGATAGGCAAAATGTGAATTTCTTCAGTGTAGCTTTTAGACTAAG
This sequence comes from Certhia americana, assembly GCA_018697195.1. Lineage (NCBI taxonomy): Eukaryota > Metazoa > Chordata > Aves > Passeriformes > Certhiidae > Certhia > Certhia americana. The sequence goes on along the minus strand of CM031861.1, from coordinate 25,715,561 downwards.
TTACTAGAGTGTGGTATACAGGTATAAATTTACAGGAGTAAAGGAAGGTGAGTGACATATAGAGGATATGAGTGGGGTGCCTGACTCCATTCTTAGAAGCTCAGAGAAGTTGAAGGCATGTGGCATCATTTTTCTTCTGTGGCATGAAAAAAACAAAAACCCTGTCTAATTTTACAAGCAAGAGAAAATAACCTCTGTACAGATCATTGAGCAGAATTTTCCTAAAGCCTTACTAAAAAATACCCTTATGAATTGCAGTCTTTCATGTTAAACTTTTTGGTCTTTGCCAATGTCTCTGTAATCCTAAAATAGGTATATTGAGGATGACTTGGAGAAGAATGTGGTATGACTGCTGCAGGACTTCATATTAGAAAAGTCTTGTCATCTGTGTCAGATGAGATTGTCATTTTTGTCTGTGTGGCAGCAGCATCTGCCTGTTGTGAATTTGTGAATCTCATGCAGGGAATAAAACTTTTTAGTTATATAAGTGTCATCTTTTAGAAACCTGCATGGGTTGTTTTTGCTGGTGTTATTCATAACGCCTAAACTTATTTACAATGGAAGGGAAGAAGAGAAATGGATTTTCTTTTCTACTTTCATTTTTGTTTGAAGTAGTTTACTTGGGTTTTCTTATTTGCATGGGGATTTCACACCATGAGGAGAGGGGTGGAAGTCGATAAGTAAATTTGAGCTCTGAGGAAGTGTCATTCCTGATTTTCACTCTGTTTTCCAATGACTTGGATTTCTAGCTAATACCAGTTATAAAAGTTAATTTCACAAGCTTCTCATACGTAATTTTTCGTGACCTTTGTTTCATTAAAGGTGAAGATCAACTACAGTAAGAAAGCTCTGAATACTAAATCAACTTTCATTAATTGCCTTACTGGACGGGATTTCTTCAAGTTACCACTATGGCTCTGGCTGACGTGCTGCTGCATGGTGCTTCCTTCCACGGTGGGTGCTGCAGGCACAAAGGTTTGCTCTCCTTACTTGGACCGCTCCTCAGCAACTCAAAACTGTACAGCAGCTACAGGAGGCCAGGGGCAGAGCCTGAGAAAAAACTGTCTTGGCAGAATGCTGATTTCAGCTTTAAGAAGGGCATTGATTACCTAAAGACTCAGCTAATCTTGCTGAAGAAGGAAACCCAAGATTACTTACGAGGACCTGGAGGACGTCCAGTGAGTCAGCACTTTTTGGAACAAACAAGGGTGCTGTGGCAGTTTAGGAGCCAAGAAGATTTAAATAATTGGGTTATTTCCTCTGATGTGGAGATTGGAGGGAAAAGTAAAGTTTACCTCAAACTGGGTAGGAATAACCAGGCTGCTCTGCTCTATGGAACCCTCAATACAGAAGTACCTCGTGATGGGGAGACAAAATACAGTGGATATTGCAGTATGAGATCCAAACCGGCAGTGGTAAGTACAGCTCCGTGTTTGCACAGCTTCTGTTACTGAGTCTGAGGGTGTTTGTGGAATCCCAGTGACAGTGGCTGCTCTTCACTAATGATCACTTTCAGGAGTACTACATTTTCTCTCTGGGATGTAATTGCTGCTGTGCCCACTTTGGAAGGAACTGAATTTTTTTCTTAGATTTTGTTTTCTTTTCTTAGAAAAGCAATAATACATATTTGGTCATTTACTTATGTACAGTGGACAGACCTGTTTCCTTACAAATGAAGGATCTGGTACAAATCTTTATATCCAAAATTGGTATGATTAAAATGGACATCTTTCTGAATTTGAAGTTAATTGAATGTGTCATAAGTAATTTTCTAGGCTTTAACTTGGTCTAGTCATCAGACTTGACATGGGTGAGTGAACTCATTTTTTTCATAGGAACAGAAAACAATGCTTTGAAATGCACTTTTTAAAGGTCTGCCTCCTACTCTACATCAGGAAAAGCAAGACATAAATCTTTGATAGCTCAGAACTGAGCAAAACAGAACCAGAAATGGGTATGCTTATTATTGATACTGCTTGTTTCATCCCTTATTTCTAAGCAACTTTGAAAGCAAAGAAACATTTTCATGCACTGGATAAAATCCTTAAATATTTAATGTGTTCTGTTGTTTGTGCCTTGGCACAAGTACTTAGGTAAAATCATTTCTGGGTCAAAATCTTAGGGAGCTGAGAATTTGAGTAAGCAAAATCAATGGGTAAATGAGAGACATAAACACTGATTAAAATGGTAACCTTGGATCAGATGAGTGAGAACAACAAGTGGAGTCTTGTCTGAGTTCAACTCTCAGGACTGCTACTGACTTGTGCAAGTATGACTGAAACTTTCAGCTCCTAATTCTGAAGTAGTGAAGTGTATCATCTTTAAGTCGAAGGGCTCATAACTGTTAAAACCATCAAATCAAGTAGCTACAGGCCTTCTGTTTATATATTCATAATCTAATTATTCTGTTACCTGCAAAATGAGTTGGTAGTACGGTAGCTGATAGGTGACCATAGTAGTGCTGTAAAATAAAGGGGAATCTGAATTTTTGGTGCTGATTTTGACTACTTGGCAATTCTGGCCAGGAATAACCATGCCCCTGCCCCTCATTGCTCCAATTGCAACAGCTCAGTGTAGCTCTCTGAAGACTCTTGGATATGCCATCATGCAAATGACAGCATCAGGATTTTTCAGATCTTTGGAGAAAATGCAATAAAGAATTAGACGTGCTTACAGTCTTATTATTTTACACAGTTAATGAAAAAAAAAAAAAAGTTGAAGAACGTTAAATGCTCCCAGCGTTCATTAGTCTTCAATTGGGAATTTATCAAAGGGGATAAATTATTTCACTGCTTCAATTTCCTGTCATCACTTCTGAATTATCTAGAACTGACCACAGAATATCAAATTTAGTGAACTACATACGTGCTGATCTATCACTGTAGCATTTGTGTACTTGTCTGGTAGGGAATTCAGTCCTAGGAAGGAGGTCTGATTTCTGATAGTTACAAGATTGTGGCTTATAATGAAAGCGTGAGTCATCAGAGTGGCAATATTGCAATTTGTGGTCTTTAATATAGTGCTGAAGGAAATTCAGTGAGCTCAGCAGCCAGGGTGACAGAGGAGCTGTAGTTACAGTTACAGTTAATACTATCTGACATGATAACAAGGGCAGTGATCAAATGCTCTGTTCCTCATAATGAAAGTGTCCCTCTATTAAGGAGGAATAAATAATTCTATTTATCAATAATTTGTAGGGATCTTTTAAGAGGAAGAAGTATTATGACTGGTCAAACTTCAACAGTCTGTATTTACGTGTCCGTGGTGATGGCAGACCTTGGATGGTAAACATTTATACAGATCCTTACTTCTCTCATCAAAAGGATGACCTCTACAGCTACTTCATGTTCACCCGAGGAGGCCCATACTGGGAGGAGATAAAGGTGAGCTAATGAATCTTTCAAACTATTGAGACTGTCTTGAGGTCCTGACCAAAACATGGGAAGGGGAATTCTTTCAATATTCAGTTTTTCTGTTGCTGTCCACTCCACATTCTCATTATGCAGTAGACATGTGCCTTGGGCTTGGGAGTTCCCAAAACTGGACTAGAGAAGGGCAAACTGTGTCAGTTGTGTTAAAGAATTGATCCACCATGTGTTCCTCTGAATGCCTACTGTTGGCTCTTAATGGGATTAATAGGATAGATACAGCAAGTGAAACTTAGCAGGTGTTGCCTGGAATATTCTCTGTGTTAACCATTTTATCTATAATACAAATGGGTGTAGGCTGATGTAGGATTTGTTCCATGCAACAGGATTTGCTTGACTCTCAGCCTCTCTGGAGTCAATCAGGCTCAAGAGTTGGGGTTTGTCATTTGTGACCCTTGACTCTGTGACACAATAATATTTTTAAAAGTATGAGTTGCAGCTCTTTTCTGGTGCAACTTGGAGATCTTTTGTAATTGTCTGATGACAACGATAGGGAGGTTTGCACATCCTTACAAATTGGTGTTCAGTGCTCCATGATACCATTGTCCAGTCATGTGGGAATAGCCTGCTGTTCCACAGATGAGGAACCAGGAGGATGAAAGTTGGAGTGTCATTGCTGACTTGGATGTTTTCCTCTCACCCTCACCAGCCAGCCCTGCTTTCTTGCTCCCACTGCTTTCAAAGAAATTTTTATGTTATCCTGAAGTGCTTTGCTAGAGATAACTGATGTTTGAGCATGAAGTTTGTGAAATCCTCAGCCTGGGTACAGACAAGGTGTCAGTATGTACCCATGCTGGACCTTGCAGTAATTCCTGGTTTATGTTTTCATGTTATTGGAAGGCGATATTCTGGATGTGAACAGCCACCTTCCACGCTGCAGCCTTTCACTGTGCCCTGACAGGGCAGTGCTCTGTGTGATGGCCACAGGGACAGGGTGGGCCTGGAGCTGGCTGTGAGTGGCCAGTTGAAAGGATTAATGTGGCAAATTTCTTTGTGCCAGTTTTATGTACCCAATTAATGCTAGTGCCAGATATAGCAGAGTGTTACTTAACTAGCACGTTATTTTCTTTTCCCTAGGTTTTTATTTACTTATATACTGGTGACATGAAAGTCTGATTTTGTTTTTTGTTTTATGTCAGATTCCATTCTCCAAATTCTTTCTCTCCAGTCGGGGAAGAGTCCAGGATAGCCAGCATCCTGTCTGGTTAGACAAGGCAAGTTTTCTGTAGGCTTTACTTGAAATTTCATTTGAATAGGCAGTATAAGGAACTCACAACAGCTCTGTAAGAAATTCACAATTTCCTTCAAGATATTGGCCTGGTATAACTGAAATTCTCTAATGTTTGTGAATTTGAAATTGAAGGGCCTCTTCATGTTATAAGGTACTTACTCTCATGTGTTGTAAATGAAAATATGGGGTATTTAAAAATATTTACTAGGAGTTAAAGGGACAAATCAGCATTTGATCTAAGCATCCTCCGCTGAAGTTTTGTTGATAGTTATTTTGTGTGTAGCATTTGACAGTAAAATATGCACTTGCAGTGTAATATTACAAACACATTTTAAAGAAACCCAAAAATCAGGGAAGCAGCGTGAAGGTAGTTTAAGAAATCTTAATATAATGTCTTGGTCACACACAGAATATTTGGAGTTGGAAGGGACCCACAGGGACCATCGAATCCAACTCTTAAATGAATGGCCTTCATGGTACTAATGTATTTTTTCCTAGGAGCATGGAAAGGTAGAAGATAATTGTTAAATAGGAATAAAACAGGCAGGAAACAGTCAATGTAGGGCTTGCAAAGGAATAGATTCTTCAGAGCAGGGAGTTTAGGTGATTCCCATACATTATCTATAACAATATGATTTGGAAAAAGGAGCTTTAAAAACTCTCTGGGCTCCAAAAGCCAAGGGGCTGCTTGTAGAGCTTGCTGCTGGGGAAGGAATAGGATTGGAAGCATTAGAATGATCCAGAGGAGTGTCAGTGCATTTATCTAGCTTTGTTCTGTTATTTATTTACCATATATTTGCAATATATATTTAGACTCTGTCCACATTTATTCATCTGATACATCCTAGGCATTATTTTCCTGAACTTACATCAGTCCTTAAAATCACGGGCACTGCTCAGACCTGCACTTTCAGCAGGGCCTTGGGGCAGCTCGAGTTCCTGAGGTGGCCTGCACTGGAAATGATGGAGGTGTTTTGTAACATGTGAGCACTGAGGGAGCATTTGGGCAAGCCACAGGCTAATAGAGAGCATGCCTGAGCCACACAGATTTGTTCTTTAAATATAACAACATTATTCTAATTGGAAAACAGCAATTAAGAACCTTGTCTTAATATTAAACTCAGTAATTAAGTTACATGTCAGCTTAAAATTAAGTTCTAAAATGTCTAGCTTGGTGTTCTCACAGAGTAGATGTGTATCACTTCATCTAGAATGATCCCTTCCATCTCTTATTACATCTTTGTTTTTCCTATTCATGAAAGAATTGTGATTTTATGAAAATGTGTTTAGAAACCCAATTGTGATGTAAGTGGCTGTACAGAAACCAGGAACAATATCAGTAACTGTTACTTTAGGCTGGGGCCATTTTAAATCAAGGTTTATTAACACAGTTATAGAAAGGCAAATGTGGAGTCATTGCCCATTGGATGGAGTCTGTATTGAAAGGGGATAGTGAAGTGCTCAAGCCTCAAAAATGCTACTGCATTTTGAACAAATACCAGTTTAAAGATGGCTGTGAATGGTGTGTAAAATACAGAAGTGAGAGATATAACTGAGTTTAATTGTAATGTTACAAATACTGTTCTACCCTCTGTGTCTTTTAATTAGATTAGAACCCTTGGATTCACCATTGGAGATAAAGTAAATGGTCCATTCCAGCTGGAGATTGATTTTATTGGTCTGCTAAATGACAGAGCTCATAGAGAAGAATTTGCCTATGAACCATATGACAAGAACACTCCAGTCTAAGTTGGGCTGGTGGCCTTGGGAAAATTCTTCAGATATTTGATTTATTTTTCTAAAATACTTAACGATGTGGCTTTTAACAACTTGAAGAGCCTATGTAAGCATTAATGAGGTAAGTGGATGAAGTGTGACAGCCACTGGCATCTTTAAACTCCCAAAAACAGCGTCCTGGAGAGACTGTACATAGGTGGACTGTAATGTAGCCTGAGAGCAGTTGTGATGTTTTTACAATGTAGCAACTCAACTCTTCCCTGGGTAAGTTTTGGCTTCTGTCCCAACCTTTACTGAAATAAAAGTATTTCATGAGTTTGTTGTTCTTTTTTTGTCCAGCACTTTGATTTTCTATATTACATAGGTTGTTGACAATTGTAAAACACTTGCATCTGCTAGTTTTAGACTGAAAAAGGTATAAGAATTAATTTTCTGAGGACTGGTGCTTAAGTGTGACTCAGCTACTGAAATTTTCAAAGAGCAGCACCAGAAGTGGAAAAGGCAGAAGTATTTCAACCTTTAGCTTTGGTTCCTCTAGACAGCTAAAAAAAGAAAAAGCTGCCACTGCCAAGATGGAAACAAGAGCTGTGCAGCAGGCTTGAGTTTTCCTTTAGAGCTGTTGAGGATAATCCTACAATGTTACAGAGTCAAGGTTGTTGGAAAGTAATGCTCTAAAGGAGGGGTGGGAGGAAAGCCCCAGCTCTGTCTGCTCCCTGAGGGGGCATAGCTTGGCTTACTTAGGCACCTTACAAGGCAGAGCAGATCCCACTTTTGCTGTGTGCAGTTAGCCTGACTCAGCTGTGCTGTAAGAGTTCACAGCCTCCACTGGTGGCACAGAACCTTAGTAACTCCCTTCTTCAGAAAAATCCAGTTTTCAGTAATTCAAGATAACTACTCAGCACTTGCTTTGTAAAGTGTGTGTTTCAGCTGCCATAAATTTAAATGTAATCAAAGCACTGCCCTCCTCCCCAGTGACCTTGTTTAAGTGTACTTTAGAAATATTAAATGTTCCTAGGTTTTATATGGAAGAGACCACAGTGAAGCAAGCTGAAACAGGATCTTGTACCATCGTTTTCCTTTTGCACAGAATTCAACAGCTTAATTGTAGAAGGGTGAGGGTTACTGCTTCTAGATACCAGAGCAAACATCTTTCATGGAGTGGGAGGCAGGTGGGCTGTGAGGAACATATTTCCTGGGAGCAGCAAATACAAATATGAACAAAAAGAGTGCCACAGTAAGGAAACAATTATATGTAGTACACTAAATGATAAAGCCAGTGATAAACAGAACATGTACAAAATGTTTATTTCTCCCACTAAATTTAGTAAAAAAATTGCTTTTTCTTGACATTGCAACATATGTTTGATGGGACACTAAATCCAGCGAAGCAATTATTTGCTCAACAGTTGAGATTACAACTACCTACTTCTGTCCCTAACAAATCCAGACAACTTTTCTATGTATTTTTTTAATGTAAATAAAACAACTTCTTTTAAAACCAAGTTATTGAATGTACCTCAACACAATTATAACCTCTTTTAAGCATCTTAGAGGTGAAATGCAAGAGAATTTTGACATCTGCTATTTACCATAGAAAGGAACAAAACCTTAACTGTTCAAAGCATTCAGTTGGTAATTTGTAAATTCAGTTGAGACTTAGTTTACAGTTATGTTACACATTAGTTTGCCAGAGAGCTTGCATATTTTTTCTTCTCTTTGAAATTCCCTACTATTGCATAAGCATATGATTAGAATTGCTGAATAATTGCTGTAACTTAGAGAATTTAAGGATTGATCTGGAGAACAGGGCAAGCAGGAGTACATGCCAACTCTTGTCATTTTAAACACTGGATCATTTTGAAGGTTCCTATCTAAAGCCTGCATTCTAGCACACAGCAAGTACATTCTAATGCACAAGTCTTTCCTAAGTTGCAAGGAGGCTTCTTGAGCATCTTTTTTCCACTTAGATCTTCTTCTTTAACATCTCTTAGTCAAGTAAATTAGTTAAATGAAAACATTATGAAGGAACAAGAGAGTTCTAAGCCCCTGAAAGTTTAGAACTGTTATCTCAGAGAAGTTGATCACAGAAACATTATGCTCAGGGCACATTACAAGGTTTTGTTAATTGCACTCTGGATTCCACTAGCTAAAAGCAACCTGAACCATACACAGACAGCACAAGCCTTTACATGACAGAAACAGTATTTACAGTGATGTCTTAGATACTTGTTACTCATCCTAACACACAGATAGACCTCTACGTTTTCCAAGAGCATGAGCCTTTTTCTTTTTTCTGTCTTGCTCAAGTGTTTCACGCCTTTCTTCCCTGGAGGGGAAATAAAAAAAAAAGAAGTCCAGTGTTAGTAAACTAAAAAGTCAAGTGTTATTAAAGGTAGAGACACAAGCAACCAAAGGAATCTGAAGCTGACCATAGTCTAACGAGTTTAATCATGTGCTGCCTTTGCCATAGGCAAAGATAACAGTACTGTTAGGGACTGAACCCAACATTCAAGCAGATACTTCTGCTCACACATGCAGGTCTAACACTTGAGGTAACAGCATGTCAATATTGACAACTTCTTCCAAGATAAAGGTAAATCTCCAAACTCTGGAACTGATACGGTTCATGGAAAAAAGGTCTAACAAATTCAGGGCAGCCTTTTTGTTGGCCTTCCTGAAATTGAACAGTCACTGGAAGGAAAAATGGCTTTAATACAATAGTATTCTTTCCTAAATTATATTTAAATCCTAAGAAGACAAATGAATCAACATATTATTTTAAGTAATGCTAGCTGTAAAAAGACAAGTGGTGTACTAACCTTGTCTGGAGATGTGGCTGTTTGTAATCTTTCTTACGTGAACAGATATTGCTACCACCAGACCTACTGGGAACAGCATTTTCTTTAAATTCTCCCCATGGTTTTAGTCGTCCTACAATTCAGGGGCAGAAAGAGAGACTAGTTTAATAGTTTAGTAAGTAATTGTGTGCTTAACTTCTTATCATGAGTTTATCCTAGCTAGCCTGTTGCTTGCTGGTTGTCTTAAAGATGAAATGCCTCTTTAAGCTGTATTATCAGTTTTACCAGCCCTTTCCTTACAAGTAATTCTTCTGTAAGTAGTAAGAGGTGACTACTTAGAAGTAACACTCACCATACAAAGTTCAGCTTCTCACATGAGATTCAAAAATCCCACCTCACTGTGTAAGGAATATTTCATATTTCCTGTATATACATCTATTCAGTGGAATACAAGGATATTTATTCTTTTATTTATGGGCTTTTTTATCATAAAATCTTAATCTTCAGTAGGGAGGCTTTTAAAGCATGTATTATGAAGAAATTTAACATCAGACTGCATGGGAACTGAGAGAGAAAGGAAAAGGGACAGGAAAAGAGACTGTCAAGTTTGCTCTCGCTGTTTGTACCAAAGTGCCCCTGTAGGAGCAGCTGAGTGTAAGGGGTGTGACCTGCACAGACTGCACAGGCTCACAGTACCTTTGTGTGGCTGATACCGAAGCGGCCGAGAGAGACTTGCTTTGAGATCAAAGGTCTTCTTTCCACTCGTGGGTTCCACAGATTGAGCTCCAAACTTGAAGGGGGTAAGAACTACAAAAGGCATCAAGATAACATAATTAGAGTAGCAAGGGCATCCATGTACACAAAGTTGGAATGTGCCTGTGAAGACCACATTACAATTACCTACACCAAAGAGCCATTAAACGCCCCTGCTGCTACCTCTAAGGATAGAATTGCACAAACACAACTCACTTGAAATAGGGAGGGCAAGAATTGTAGAGTACAGGCCCTTTAGCTGTGATTATACTGTGGAAGAGCACAGACAGCTCCATGTGATTTTCTAGTCCTTCAAGGCAAATTGTGTTTCTTCTATGCCTATTTGGAAAAGTGGCTTTTCACATTAGAGAAGCATTCTTTTGGAACAGCTTCTGATAAGCATGGAACCTTGCTTTCCCCTTAAAAACATCAGTATTATTATACAGCAAATCAGGATGCTCTGGGTTCTTGACCTGTGCAAATATCCCTGTGATGCTAAGGATGTTAATGACTGGATAGCAGAGCAGTGCTGCTGCAGAGATTGTTAGTAACCAGAATACTTTTGATTTTTCTAAATTTTATAAATAAAATTTTTATTACTTAATTTTTATCTCTATATATATTAATTAAATATACTTAATTTTTATAAATAAAAAAGTTCCAGAGTTGATCAGGGTGCTGAGGGTGATAACAGATTGTCCTAAAGCACAGCTAGAAGCCTGGTGCATGCTAACCCCACAAAGAGAATGAGGCCTCTGAGGTGTCAGGAATTCCTCTCTGTGCAGATGGGGTGTCCCTGTATCTGCTATATGAATCTTTTGCTATGTAATCCCTAAAGGTCTAGAAGATTTTCTGTCCTCTTTTCTGTAGGTAGCTAGGTACCATATGTTTAAATCGTGGCACCTAAACATTTTAGTCAAACCACTGGAAAACAAAGGAAACAAAGAAACTATTGCAGTTTCTGAAGAACCAGACATAAATTAGAGAATTAAATTAAAACCTGGGTCTACATGACATTCAGTTGTTAAAAACTTATATAGTAATTCAGTAAGACAAAATTCTTGATCTTTTGGCTTTAAAGAGCCAAATTTTCACCATCCACTTTACCCTTTGATGCAGTCAGATCACTATTTCTTGCATTTCCCTTACTGTTCTTCCAACTTATTAGTTTGCAGCTCTTTTGAGTGGCAGGTGTGCATATCTCCTCCATGTATGGAGACATTCGAGATGGAGTCTTGGTAAGAGAACGTTTGTGCTCATTGTCTTCTGTGGCTTCCGAGAACCTGAAAGGTTTTAGAAATATGAAGACAAATGTAGTCACCTACAAGAAATGTAAGCATTGTGGCAAAATGTAGAAGGTTCTGCATTCTACTTTAATTACACGTAGAAAGGCTTGTTGTGTGAAAGATGTTGACAGCTCATACAAAAACTGTATTAAAGTACCTTGTTGGTGTAACACTTCCATTTTTGCGCCAGCATCAATAGCAGTAAGTAATATTAGAAACTACAAAGAACTGACTTTCCTGTTGTTTTGAAAGGCAAATATATTTGGATGCAATAAGCTGGTAGATTTATTCACTAACAGATATGATTTACCTTAGATCTGGATTCTGTTATAAAGCACTGCCTATTTAGTTAGTTTTAAAATTCAAATTAAGAAAAACAGAAAGACAACTAACAAAATGCTAGAGCTCAAACACCTACAAGAGGAAAAAGCTGAAAATTTTGAAGCACACAAGTTACCTGTGTACCAAGATGCATCCATTCTGTGTGTATATACACATTTTTTAATGAATACCTATGATTACTTATATATGTGTACAAGCATAAAATTCAAAACCTTGCAAAAAGATACTGAGAATAAGCTAAAAGTTTGCAAGATTTAGAAAGGAGCAAATAAAGAAAGCTGTTTCTGTGGGTAAGCAAGTTTATGATGAAGTACAGCTTGCAAGGTCCACCACAGTGTAACTTTGGACAATGGAATTTTGGAAGCAAATTCTGAAAGTAGTGTTTTGGTTCAGTAATTGCTAGGAATCAATCAGGGCTGCAGCAAAGACATCCAAGCTCATCCAAGAGGACACTAGAGGCAGTGTACTTTTTACATTTGTTATCTATTGAAATGAAAAAGAGGACATTTAAAGTAAAAACAAAGCCACTGTTTGTAAACCTGATTTTGACCTTTGGACAGCAGAAGACCTGCATTCTGAAGTTGCGTAATTAAATATTATCATCAACCAATATAAGAAGTTGTATTATCTCACTTAAAAACAGCAATCCCACACACACTTTAGTCAGGGACAAAAAAATGCCCCAGCAGCCATGACCTTGGCATGCAAAAGTTGAAAAGTGAAGGTCATCAGAGAAGGTAGCAACCAAGGCTGCAAACAACCATATATTGTTAGCAAAGGGAGAATGTCTAATCAGAACTTCAGTCACTGTGCAAAGTTTAGGAAATTGATTAAAGTCAAAATTAGTATAATAGTTAGAAATCAACAAATAAATAGTAGAAATAGAGGTTTTCACTAGATATCCAAGCTAAAGGACATCTATCATTAGGATACCATAAGGACTGTCCTTTCAATTACTTCTTTTAAAATGTTTCTTGATCAAGACTTTAGGAAAATTATTAAGAACCAAAAAAACCATACTGATCACAGAAGTTCATAAAGTACCAACACTAACAGAGAATTAGATTAGTGTGGAGGAATGATGACATACACATGGTGTTCTAAAAGGAAATAAGATGAGGTCTAACAGTATTGAGTATGAGTTCATTCATTTAGCAATTCCTTATGACTTCTGGTGATAGCTTGGTTCCCATCTGCTCAAAATGGTCTGCTTGTAGTAATCAATCACAAGAGGACCCCTGCTGTGACACTGAAAGGGAGGGGAAGTAGAGGACAAAAGAAAGAAAGCACCTAACAAACACTGCAAGACTTACCTGGAGTACTGAAGAGAATTCTGATTTTAAAATTTAAAAAATTACAGATAAATTAATTCAGATAAACAGAAACTATTAGGTTGCCTGACAAAATAGAAAAACCTAACACAGTAACAGAAGAAAAATAATTTGCTTGATTTTGCATCATTTGGCTTTAGCAAAATGAAAGCCAGGATTTGAGATTCTTCTAACAGATATCAAAATGAAGAATGAAGACAGTAACAGCACAGTGAGGCTTAAACCACCCACAAAGCCAGACTGAAAGCTAGTAATCAGAATTAGTCTTGCATAGTTCATGTGTGAAAAAGAAATAATGTATTAAAATCACAGTCAGTGTTGATTAATTCATGTGTATCACATCAAATGGCTTGCTGGTAGCTTTGGTTTGTTCTTTTTACCTGACATTCATTTTGGATGTTGAAAGTACAGAAGGATGAAATGAAGATTTCTGGGATAGAACACTCCGATTAGCAGCATTCAGAGAATTGCGTGGTGAGCGCCGGAGGTTACTAGGAGTGCAGGTGTTGGAGAATCTGCCTCTTTCTGGATTTGGGCTGAATAAAAATCTTTTGCCATTGGCTTGTTTCTAGGGAAAAGCAAATTCTGAATTACCAGACTCTGCTAAAAATGTATCTACAAAACAGCCAAGAGGAAGGGAAAATACACAGTGAATCAGAAGCATATGGCCTCTTCAGTTTTCTCCCTTTTCTTTTTGCCTCTTTAAAAGCATATTTTGAATATATGTATTTTTATTATTATTATTAAATTGACCTGACAACACATACCTTAGAATGTGGAGTGTCTTTTTCTGACACTCTTAAGGGATTTGATTTTCTGGTCAGCACCTGCCAAAAGTAATTTGTCTGAAGTATACATTGATACAATACAAGTTTTTAAAATAGTAAACGTAATGTTCAGGAGTTTCATTCATTGTTACTTTTTGATATGGACCTGGCAGTGCTGGAGTAACCAACCTGCACAATTCTATGGCCATTGACATATTCATTCATACATTCATTGATACATTACTGTCACTTTTGTAGACTCTACTGCATTTTGTGAGAGGCCCTGTTAGCAGTTTTCACCCGCGTGACGGTGAAATACAAGAACTGAGAACAACACATATTGCTTGTATTTTTAAGGAGAATCATATGCAGCCATGAGACGATAGTTCAGGCACAAAAGAGAAACTTAATATTTAATTCCTACTCTTTGAAAAAGAACCTATCCCCTTGATTAAATTTTGCAGCAATTTAAACAGTTGTAAGCAAAAGTTCCAGGAGATCTTTCATAAAAGTAATTGTGATAAATTATTTTTACTCAAAAACAACTAGTTAGTTGTTGGATTCTACAGCTGGACACTGTTAACATGTAAAAACGTGTATAGTTATATAAATTATATCCAAATAACTATATATAACTAGTTATGTAGGACTACAATTAAATATCATTGGTTATATAACATTCCACTATATGTTCACGTAGCCAGGTACTTACTGATCTAAAGGGACCTGGTAGACTTTTACAGAACAGCCTTACAAGTAAATGAATATGCCAACAATGGGTATCTTCCTGTTATCTCTTACCTTGACTGCGCTGCAATTTTCATTCAGTTTTTTTTTCCTCTCAATGTAGTCAGCAATAGATTCCATTTTCTTGAACTGAGCCTCATGCAACTTTTTAAAGTCTAAGAAGTTCCAAAAATAAGATTCACAGGTCTGATATGGTTCTAAGGAAGTTTAGTACTTATTAGGGGGATTTTGTGAGACCTATTGTTATGGCCTCAAAGAAGTCAATGCATCCCTCTAATTAAAGGCTGTAGACACAGCTGACCAAACAGAACCAAAAGAATCTCTTTCACCAGCTACACGGCCCATTACCTGGTAAACTGGAGGTTTATAGAATCAGGGTTTGGGTTGGAAGGGGCTTTTAAAGATCATTTAACCCAACCCCCAAATTCTGCAGTTAAAGAAAACAGTAAATACTTCTACATTTGGAATGATCTCACACATTTTAACAAGTGATGAACATGATAATGTGTAGTAGTACAGCACAACCATGGTATTCATAAAGTGAAAACTAAGCAAGCAGGAGTAATAGCACATATGTGTTTCCTGTTCTTTGAAAACCATTAATGTAAGTATTGTATCGAAAAGTCACCAAAATGTTTAATAAACCAGTTTTTTAACATACACATCAATCATTTACTACTATGAATTTACAAGGTGGAATATGCACCTTGAAACATAATGTTTGGGAAATTTTTGTTTGCTTGCTTGCTTTTTATACAGGACATTCTTGTATTTGAGCAGGAATAGAAATTTGAGTTGTAAAAAACTAATTCAAGTCTCTCTTTACACAGAGAAACACATCTCTTCCTAAAGATGGTGGGTTATCTTACTTGGTGTGGTAGCTGTTCCTGTTCTTGCAGACCTGGATGCAGAGCCTGCATGTACAGGGATCCTCCCTCCTGCAGGATGAGCATTACCTGGTACAATAAGATTAGACAAAATCATTACAGCTCCTGGAAGATGATTTAAAGTAATCGTACTGGTTTTAAATAGAGTTCCAATGTTTGTTTCAAAACACTTTATCTCCTCAAATGGGAAAAAAATGGGTTTTAGAAAAAAAATCAGCTGGAATAGGTATGGACCTAAGTCTCTCAAAAGTGTTTTAATTGGTTTAAGTAATAATATATCTTTAACAAACCACAATCCCAACATGAATCCTAAAGTCATATTAGGTTAGTATCTTATGACAGTAAAATATTTTTCAGGGAAAGCTTACAAGAGAACTGTGTTTGTGATAAACAAAAACGTTAAATTCACAGGCCTTGATCTGTGTTTTTGAAATGTTGATGCTAAAGGAGAAATAACTTTTGACCAACTTTTCTGTTACTGCCGTATTTACACACAGATTTCAAGATATTTTTGTCATCTCTGCTCTCAGGTATAGTTCTCATGTTCACATTTTAATGATTAACTTCCTTAAGGAAAAAAACCAGGTAAAGACTTTACATCAAGTTCAGCATTTGCATAACAACAGCAAACATTTGCATTTCTGTCATTCACATCCCCTCCAAAGTAAATTTAGATGACCTCAATATATTGAAAGAAATCCCTATTGGAAACAAATAATGAGATGAAGTTAAAAATAATAGTTGAAAAACCCATTTGTCAATACTAATGCAGACACTTGTTACTACAGCTATAGGAAGAGATGGGCACTTTACCAACTGTCAGGATGAGTGCTGCTGCAAGGATGGTTGCTTGATGCAACCAAGCATCCCCTACATACCCTATTGCTTTTGTTTTTAAAAAAAAACTTCATAGAAAACCCCAAATTTTTGAGTTAGTTCAAAAGTATTGGTGGTCTCCCATAAGATTATCCTTGTAAATTCTATGGAACAAGTAGAATATCCACAATAAACTTACAGACTACATACACTGAGCCTAACAGAGCAAATGCAGGTGTGTATCTTACTTGACAGACCCCCAATATCAAGAAATTATCAGACTGGGTAGACAAACTCATTTCTTCCTTTCAACTGCATACATAAAGAAGTGGGGGATAAATTAATTCATATTTTCAGTGGAATCGTGTTTGAAGGACTAAAAACACCACCAGATGAAAAAGTGATCCTGTGGAACACATTCAGATACTCTTAGGTAGTTCAAACAAATGAAAAAGGATTCTATGTTCTTTTCCGCTCATTTTAGTCCTGGAAAAGAAAAGATAAAACTGTTTACCTGTAAAAAGATAAATGAAACATGAAGCAACTCCTCCCTTTATTGCCACTTCTTAGAGGCCAAATAATACCTCAAGGGTATTCCAAAAGGCATTGATCCTTTTGGAAGTGTAAAACTCAAGTACACTCAGATCTCCGAGAACTCCTTCCCTAAAAACAAGGGATCTGAAGTAAAAGCCAACAAAATTCCTTCACTGCAGAATTTGTGGATTTGTATTACAATATGTTAAACAACTAACACAAACTTAAACCAGACCAATTTTCTTCTGGTATCCCTAAAATAAGGTACTCATCAACAGATGAGCCACAAAAATCTTGGAAGACACAATAAAATTATCTTTTGGTTATTTTAAAAATAAACAAAGTTACTTTTACCCAATTTTCTACTTACGTTGTTCTCCCCTGCCTTTAGAAGTCTTCTTTGCTTGTTTCTTCTGTCCAGTACCCATCCCTGGATTCTCAACAGCTCTCTCTTCAGTTATTTGGGTTTTGTTTTGCAATACCTTCTGTCCCTTTTTGTGCTCACTCTGAGGCACTTCATTCTCTTTCATATCAGAATGCACCTGCAATTTAAGCATACTTTGTTTAACCAGTTTGTTCCAGCTGGATATAAAAAAAGGCTGTTGTTCTGAGAACAGTGAGTCAGTGGAGCAGATTTCCCAGAGGTGTGGAGCCTTCATCCTCAAGGGTTTTCAACATCAGATTGGATAAGGCCTAAAGCACTGTGCTCTAACCTCATGGCTGAGTCTGCTTGGATTGGGAGATTGAGCAAGAGATTTTCTGAAGTCCAAGCTGAACTGATCTGTGAAATACCCTGTTACTTCACAAATGCAGACATACTAGAAAGCTTGACCTACATCACTCTCATTTTGTATAAATTGCTTTTATCGATAAAACATTATTTTCAAGTAAGAATAAAATCACTGGGAATGTTACATTTTACTGTTGTATTTTTGTATACTGTAAAATTCCCAGCACTAAAAGACTAACACTCCTCATTTTCTCATTTCCCTCCTCTACCTCAGTAAAAGTCTTTCAGACAGTTTTAGGTTGCCTACTGCTTGCAACTCAAGGAAAAAAAAAAATTCTACCTCCACCTCACCTTGAAACGTTCTCTCCCTCAGTCACACAACCCTCAAAATTTAAAAAAAAAAAAAAAAAATGAGGTTTAGGCAATTGTGCAAATTCTGGTAATTTTTTCTGTATCAAAAGAAGTGAGAACAGTCTTATTATTATAAATCAATTCTGAAACTAGCCTAAGATTCAGAATACTACAATGAACTAGTGAAAGCAGCCTTACACTCAGATAGTGTTTGGAATTGTACATTTCGTAGAGGAATTTATTTTATTGAAGCAATAACTAGTAAGTAATGTCTGTTTATTATGGGATAGCACATAGATAGGTAAAAGTCAGTGCTACAAAATACAAAAGACCAGTATCAGAATGCTTGCATAGGGATTTTTATACGTGTCCATACTCACACAAACACACACATATATAAACATATACCATCTATAAGTGGTGATCCAAAAGAAATCAAGTGTGTTTAAATTATGCTGAGAGGAAGGGAGGACAGTCAGCACACAAAAGCATGCAAATGTAAATCACCTGTTTCCCATCAGAAAGCAAGGGGTTTTCTTCACTAGTATTAGTTTCCTCATGGGAGTTCCTCTTTTTTCTGGTTTTCTTATCTTTACCACGTCTTTTTGTAATAAAACACACTGAATCAGACATAATTTCCTCCTGATTGCTCAGTTCATCCGATTTCATGGAAGCAGATGCACTCTCTACAGGACCCTGTAGCAGAAAAATACTCTGACTGGAAGATATCCAACACAAATATAAATTAAATACTCCAGGGAGTTTCAATTTTATTATCGAAAAGAGTATTTTACACAGAGGATAAACAGTAGCATGCCATGTAGCAGCATAATCAAGAACTTGGCACTATCTAGATTCCCCTAAGCATCAAAGCTCACTGTTTGGAGATTTCAATACAATTCTTATGATTGGCTTATCATATTTCAATTTAATAAGATTTTAAAAGTCTAATATTTTATACTTGAAATGTAATTTGCATGATGCCACATTTGTACATTTGTGGAATACTCTTCACCAATAAAAACAGGGCTCCTTTCCTGCTCATGAAAATTTTAAAAAAGCTGACAAGATTTATAACAAGACCTTTAAAGATTTTTAAAAGATACAGTTAAAGGGAGATGTATTTTAGTAAAAAAAAAAAAAAATACTTTTAATCAAAAGTTTGAAAAACATTGCCACAGTCAACAAAATAATTCAGCTTACAGAAAACTTTTTAAAAAGTTAAGAAAACAATATACTAAGAGGCAAATATAGGAAGAAGCACAATTGTATTGCTTTCATTAAAGTAGAAGTAAATTGTAGTAGATGCAAAATGCTTTCCTATTAGTATCTATCCCCCTTCATTTGGGCAAAATGAATAAAATATTTTATTTTGTAGTGTATAGTACAAAGTAGTGTCTGGATACTGAATAGTGTCTGGAGCAAAACAAGTAAGAATTAAGATTTGTTTAGGGGAAATTAATTATTGTTCACAGAGAACAGCTTTGTACTGATGCTGAAAAATACATTGCTAATTTTGGAGCTGAAAGGAAATCAGCTTTCAGTCACAGAGGCTGCTTCAAAACGAACATTAGCATATCTGTTTCTATCAGTACATAAGTACTCTAAACTAAGGGTGCCAAGATGAAAAAGTTATTTCTATTACAGTTCTCATTGTAGTCAAAAATACCCTTTAGCACATGCCCCACTCTAGGGATTACAAATTAAGGTTTACATTTCCTAGAAGCAATGCCTGATTTATTATCTGTTACCGTATTTTCACTTTCTTCTTTGGTCCCTTCAAAGTGTTGCCTCAATGATTCCAACAATTTGTCTGCCTGAAGTGAAATAAAAACAACACATGAACCAAACAGTCCATTAAGTCATGGAAGAACTGCATAAACCCAACCCTTATAAACTGATCCAACAAAGGAGCAGAACATTTCCTGAATCCAACAGAATAGGCATACCTAGGACATAATTTGAATAAGTCAATTAGAGAAAGTGCCTATGGCCACAGATAAATATTTAGCATATTCTCCACAGAGGCACAAAGGCAAATTTTCCTGACTAGATTTCTCCTGATCTGTCTATTTTCCAGGAGGTTAATTGTTCAAGGAATGAGATAAACTGTTTTAAACCCCACAGCGCAGCTGAACTTGAATTAAAATAGTATCAAATTCCTGCAATTGCCCACGCGACATGCAAAGCATTCTTTTCATCCCTCGCGTACATTCAGCAGTGATAGTAACAAAACAACAATGAGAACACGCCATCAATAATCCAGGCTATGAAATACTCTCAAAACACCTAAGTGGAAAAGTCAGCATAAAAACAATCGAAGTTTTTCTGCTAACATTCCCAGGACAGCTCTTAGTCCTGTGAGGACAGGGAGCTGTCTTGTGCCATGGATCTTTCTTTTAAGGCTTTACGACTCCAGTCACTGCAGCAGCTCCAGCCAGGAGGGGCCCGGCCGTGTCCCAAACTTCTCGCCCTCAACTGCTACCGCCAAACGTGCCCTTTCCTCCCTTAAGATACCCTGTTATCACTGTTCCTCCCATTCCCAGAGCCGCTTTACAAAAAAAAAAAAAAAAATAAGAAAAGAAAAAGGAAAGCCAAACAACCAACCCCAACTACCCGCAGGGACAGCGGCGTGGGCCGGACAGGAGGTGGCAGCCAGCCTGTCCTTCTCCATGCCCGGGGGACAGCGGAGCTGTCCGCTCTGCCCGCCCCGAGCGCTTGCTCGCATTCCGGAGGGCAGCGCAGCCCCCGGGGCGCCTCAGCGCGCAGCCATGGCCGCTCCAGACCCGGCAGGGCGGCCTTCCCTGGGCTCACGGCCGGGCAGGGGGGGTACCCCAGAACCCGGAGCTTTGTGGGCAGCGGTCCCTCGCAGTCCCCCCGCGCCTCACCCGAAGGTTGGCCCTCAGTCCGGCAGCCTTGGCGATGCGCTGGAGCTCGGCGTATTTCAGCGCCTCCAGGGGCTGCAGCGAAGGGAGCGCCATGACAGCTGCTCCAACCGACACGGCGCGCGCCGGCCCCGCCGTTCGAACTGGCCCGCCGCGCCAGCCCATTGGCTGGGCTAGGGAAGGGGGCGTGTCCTACTGAGGGCGGGGCGCGGCAGCCGCCAATGGCGGCGCGGCCAGCCCCCAGTGCTTATTTTCGAGCGCGATGCGGCGTTCCCAGCAGAGAAAGGCGCGCGCCGTGCGGCCCGGTGCCCAATAGTCGCGAGCAGCGAGGATTGACGGGCCCGCTGACCAATGGTAACGCAGACCTGCGAAACGCGCTCCAATCGCGAGGCTTGGCGGGCGGGGCCGGCGCCCGAACGCTTGGCGGGAGGCGATGGCGGTGCGGCGACAGCTACGACAGCTGTTCCAGAACCCGCAGCCCACCGGGGCTATCGTGCTGGAGCGGCCGCCCGCCCCCGCCTGGGTCTCGCTGTCGGCGCCCCCGCCGCCACCACCCCCCCCCGCCGCCCCTGCCGCCACCGCCACCATCGTCTTCCTTGCCGCCGGCCGCGGTGCCGGCGTCGCCGCCGCGGCGGCAGGGTCCGCTGCCGGAGGAGTGCGCCGTGTTCCACTGCCGCGGCTGCTGGACCGTGCTGGGGGACTCGCTGCAGCTGTGTGGGCAGGAGCCGCCGGGGCTCAGCGTCTTCGTCTGCTTCAGTCAGTGCCTCGTCGGGCCGGCGGGTGCTGAGGACGGGCCGCTGCCCCGCTCGGCCGCGCTGGGGTTGTTCCGGGGGCTCTGGGCTGCAGCGCGTCTCTCTCTCTTTCTCCTCAGAAGTCACCAACGATGTGACCTGGGAGGATTCGCTGTTGGTCGGCCTCGAGGGAGCCCTCCTGGGATGGTGCGTAGCTCCCGTAGTTCCTGGCATTGGGCCCGCCGCGGTAAATCGTGCGGGCAAAGCCCGGCTCAGGCAAGGCTCGGAGCAACTCCGGCTTGTGGGCGGGGGGTTCTGAGGAGCTTGGCAAACTCCCAAATTACTTCTGTGTAGATTCCCCTGTCCCTTTAACCCCCCACAAGCTGCCAGCCCAGATTTAGGGGGAGTATTGGAAGAGGGAACTACAGAATAGGGTAGAGAGAGTTACAAAAGAGGCCCTCTTACCCCAGGATGTATTCCAAGGCCTTTATTCCTTGAAGGGGATCCGGAGCGAGAGAGAGAGGTCACTTGGGGGAGAGGGGTTTTTATCACCTTTGGGGTCGGGGTTAAGTTACCTATCCGATCCTATAGGTCAGGAGACCCGGGGGCAGGTAACCCAGGCCAGTTACAGTTTCTGGGGGAGGGGTTTTGGGGGAAAGACATTCCTAAAGGGAATACAACACTTCTGTGCCTGTTCCACGCTTAGGATGGAGAAACCTTCTGTAGGGATGTACTTTTCACTTGAAATCAAAAGTTCTGCTGCTCTAACTTTTGTAGTGGAGAGAAACATTGGAGCAATGCAGTACGAGACAGCTTAACTTGTAGGTCCCTTTCTTCCCTTTTCTGAAAGGTCTCTTAGAATATCTCTGCGTTTTGTTTCGTTTGGTGGGATTTTGGTTGGTTTGATTTGATTTTTGGGGGAGGAATGGCTTTTGGTTGGTTGGGTGGCTTTTCTTAACGCTGAAAATAAAAAACTTGTGCTGCCCTACTCGTGAACTTATAGTTAGCACGGTTTGGTGTCAGTCTAATGGGAAGAATGTGAAATGTCATCTAGGGGCTTACAGAACGCGTAGCTTGTTTAAATGATGTGTGAAGGTTGTCAGGACTGGCAATTTTTTCAGTATAAGTCTTACTCTTTTTTTTTGTTTTTACTTTTTTCCTTGCTCCTCTCTCTGCATGGGGTAATAATCTGTTTTATTAGAAAGAATTTTTACCTGGCACATACACTGTTTTATCACTTAAATCATGTTTGAGTAGAATAGTCTAAACCACTCTGTGATAATAAGATCTGCATTTTCTTCCCTAATAGCAACTTCACTTATTAGAGAGATTACTTCTTTCACAACATGCCAAATTTCTTATGGTCATGTTGTTTTTGTACATCTTACTTTTTTGAGGAGGAGGCATTATCGTGCCTTGGATTTTGGCCCAATAGAACTGAAGATTTGATGCCCTCTGACAAATATGCAGCATCTGTGGTTTTAAAAGCTTCTGTTTAAGAACCATTTTCCCTTTCTCCTTTTAGTGCTTATTATTTATTAACCTGTCGGTCATGTGGCTTGGCCGTGGGCTTTATTCTTTATTCTTCTGGCAGTGACCTGGCATATCTCCGAGACCTGTTCTGTTTCTTCAAGGACAGCATCATCTGGTGAGTGCACCGTATTCTTACGGTCAGTGACTTCACAGGTAGTTGTAAGTTACTGTACAACTAGCCTACAGCTAACAGAAGTGGTTTGACTTTTGTCTGAGCATGTTGGAGTGGGATTTTAATATCCTTGATGTCCAAATTGTGTTGATGTGTATCCTTTTAATTTGCCTTGCACCTCTTGACTGTCCTCTTGTAATGTAAGACTTCAAATTCAGTTGTGTGCAATACTGAAATCTTTTCAGTTCTAGATTAATTTATCTAATGTGAGGTATCAAAGTGATTTCATGACAGGTTGAGGACTTGACTATAGAAGCCATAAACTACTTATAGCTGGTGATGAGAGGATCTTGATTCCAAAACGAAACCATTGTTATGTTTTGAATATTTTCATAATTATACCTTTTGGCAACAACCTTGTATCTGCTTTAAAATCATCTTAAATCATCTGTCTAAATAATGCAACTATAGGTTTTTTAACTGTTTTTCTTGTGTTTTTTTCCCTTTCTCCTTCTGTTTTCCAGTTACCTCTTAAAAAACCAACTGATTATAGAAGCTTCTAAGGTGAATTTTCCAGCTGTGACCTTAAAGGAATACATTTGGAAAGTAAGATTTCCACAATAATGGAAAAAACTTTTAAAGCGCTGATAATTTTGGACATTGATTCAAAAACATTTATACAAATGTAGGGCTTTTAAGTGCCAAAGATTGAGAAAATGCTGCCTTATATGACAATAACTTGACTCAATGTATGAATTGTGGAACATTTTCTAAGACCCCTATACTGCATAACATATCCAGTTCTAGATACATTTTGGCAGAAGTTTGTTATCCTTTTATCTCTCTACTTTGCAAAGAAAAAAAACCCTCAAAATCATTTATACAGACTTGGCCTAAGTATTACAACTTGTGTTGTCATTGTCGAAGAATTTAAAAACAGCCATTTTTTGATTTGAAAGGGACTTTTAAAGTGCTATTTTTTTTATGTCTGTGTAAGCTCAAAACAGCATGGCAGTATTTGTAGTTTCAGAGACAACTCTAGGACCTCCCTTCTGTTTTGGTGTTTAAATTGGATGTTCTTATCTGTAACCTGACTAGTTCTTATGTTAGTTAATTGCCTGTGCCTTAGCTCAGATAAAGTTATTGTGTGTAGAAGACAGCCAGCATATCCAGTATTTATGTGTTTATTTGTTCCTTACTTTTTTTGGGTTTGATTTTAGATTTTAGTTTCTCTTGTAATGAGAAACTTTGACATTTCTTAAGTTTTGTCCTCTTCCTGCTTCTATAAGATCAGTGAGTTTTTACAGGTCAAGTGAGGCTAAGATGCAAAAATCTTACCCAGGTAGAACTTCTGAAGTCAAGACATGGTGTAGTAAAAATATACAATTGAAGTGAAAATATGATAGCACCTCATTGCAAACACAAATTATGTGACTACAGAGAGTTTGCTTGTTGACTAAAACAAGCTCAAGCATCTGGCCTTTGTTTTTTGAGACATAATGTCCATGTGTATTCCTAAGCCAATGATGAAACCATTTGTCCGCATACTGTCAAAGAAAGTCTCTGGTTGTGTGAAAACTTGAGTTAACTAGGAAAGATCAGATTCATCATAGTAAAACTGCAGCAACTCCATCTCCTTAAATAGTCATTTCCATTATGTCCCTGGAGGGGCTGATACTGGCCCTCCAGTTTGTAGTTCAGTCCTCTGATCTGGATGGTTTTGTCTGTATTAAACATGCAGTATAGAGATCAAGCCTTCTATATTTTTCCATCTTGAAAATGAGCTGCTCTTTAGCCACCTAAACTGGGGTGCAGGTCATTCAAAGATCCAGTGTTAGGACTTTTTGTGCTAATTTTAACACTCTTAATTTCTCTTTTTTTCTAGGTGAAAGAAAAGCTTGTGGACATCAATGGTCGCCTAGAATTAGTGATGAGGAAGCTGGAGAAACTGAAGCAAAATAATTGTGTAACAGAATGGCAAAACTCTTAACAGATCCAGATGACCTACTATCAGGATATGCAAGAGTTAATACCAACTAATACCCATTTTCAAGAACTGCTGGAGTTGTTGCTGCATCTTTGCTGAGTTTGGTCATTATGAAAAAATAATGTACCAGACCAGGTTTGAGTCTTGATCTGTCACTTTTATCTGTGTGTGGAAAGAACTGATGATAAAGTGCATCCCTTCAGGGGAATGTGCGAAAATCTGACATACTGAAGTTATGCCTGGAAGACTGAATAGCTCACCCATGCAGCACATCACTCTCTAAGGCTGTGTAACTCTGGTTTTTCTAATGACTTCAGGGGGAAAACCAGCCTTTGAAATGCTGAATTCAGGTTTCTGGAGCTATGCAAAACATACTTAACAAGGTGATGATACTCAAGAACCACTATTACAAACTGAAATTCTTGGAGACCTAAAGCTCTTGTCCTACCTTTTAATACAGACACGGTGTTAATGGCAGCCTTGGTTTTAATGACAGCTAATTTTTGGTCAAGTGGCTCATTAGCTACATCTGATATGAGTCATTACTAAATGGAGTCCTGAATAGTTTGGAGATTTGCTTGTGTGTGTTGCCTGCAAGAGCAGCAGATGAGCACATCACATGTTGCACCCTTCTTAGTGCACGAGTCTGGATGGCACCATGGAGGCAGAACACAAAGTTTTGAATTTCAGGTAAAGGGCAACCCACGTGCCTGCCAAGTCTGCTGAAGTGCAGCCCCAGGAACAGGACTGAGTCCAATTCTGCCAGCTAAGGCTGTGAACAGCTAACTGCCTTGAACAGATTTGAGCATTTCTTTCTGAAATGTCAACTATGAAACCAAGGAACAGCTTTCTGCACTATCGTGGAAGCACTGCTTTCCTGGAGTTATGATTTGCCTGTTGCCTTCAACTGGCCAGTTAAGATGTTTCATAAAAATTACCTACTCATGGCTTGTTGGAGTTACTCTCTGTTGGAAACTGATTCTGCTTATTTCCAAACATTTAGAAAATAATGTTACAGAAAAGAAAGCACTACTTATCTTTTGTTACTGGGACAGAATATCCCTAATTCTTGGTTTTGGAAGATTAAGGGCACTTTTCCTCTCCCTTTTGCTGCCTAAAGGGCTAATGTTTTCCCCCTAAAGTGATAATGAACTTCATGGAAAATTTAGTAGTTGTCTATAGTAGTCTAGATAAATTTACTTGATCAGTTTAATTCCAGTGATGCAAGTTATCTTGTCCTTCCATATATATGACCAGCAGGTTGCAGATCTCATTGCTGCTGCTGCCAGTTCTGGTTTTTGTCTTACTTATAAAATAACTCATAATGGGCTTGGAGCAGAGGGGACAAAACTCACTGTAAGGCACCTCAGAGGTTTTAGGTGGGCAGGCTGGTACTTAGGCTACTACCAATGCTCGCTGTGCTGCTTTCTGTTTGGCAGTTCTGTGTGCTCTCAGTTCATTGTGGTAAGCAAAACCACAGAGTGTCTACAGCCATTCTGCAAGGAGAGGAGGGACTCTCACAAATTCTAATACCACCTTTGTAGTACTTCTGTAGTGCTTGTGTTGTTGCATGAGTCTAAGGAATGTGATTGATAATGGGACTATTTGCTTTTGCCCTTTCCTTCCAGTTTCTGAACTGAGACTCTTTCTTGCTATGTTATGTCTGTACTATGATTATTGCTAAATAGTTTTATTCCATTAGTGTTGATCCCTAAAAGAAAAAGAAAACTGTCAGTTATTTTTGTGTTATATTCAAAGTTGTGAAGAAGGAACTTCTTAAATAAAAGCTGAAATTCAGAAATTCATATTGTGCAAATCATTGTCAATATTATGTGAGTCCTAGGCTACCTACTTCTTTTCCTTTGATTAATTTTGCAGAAAGAAAAACATCACCTGATCTTGCTTGGGTCTTCATTTGTTGTGAAGCATTAAAGTAATGGTTCCTTAAATTATATTACTTAGTAAGAATTTAAATAAACTATGAGTATGTGCTGAGGAATAGCTGGTAAGTTTTTAAACTGCATTTCTGTAATCTTTGAAACTGGGAGGACCTCCACCAACCACAGAAGAAATTTTTCAGGAGTGTAGTCACCAAAACAATAAACAATACACATATAAAACAGTTTTCTGAAGGGCCTTGTTACTTTTAGGCAATCAATACAAGAAACAGAGGGTTTCTGCTACCTTCCAAAACAACCCTTGGAAGCTTTTAACTGTTAAGTTACGCAGTTTAGAATGAGTGGAACAACAATTTTTGTTTAACTGCTGTCTAAGTCAGAAGCTCTTGTGCCTGAAGTCTTCTGGGACAGCTGGCCCCAAAGCAGATATCCAGCATATTCAGCTCGAGTTGTTTTGACAAAACTACAGCAAGTACACCTCAGAAGTGGAATGTGCAATAATTTGGTTAATTTTTCTTCTAAACAGATGACACGTCCAATTTTAGTGCATTCTCAGCCTGTGCTGCTTTATTGCTAAAAAAATTTGTATACAGGTGCAGAGTTTCCAGGTTCATTTTTAAACAGTTCCTCTTTACAGTGTCAAAAGAATAAAATCTTATCTTGAAATCCTCAAAGATGCATAGATATAAAAGCAAGCTGCCTTTTGGAAAAAATCAGAATTTGCAGGGAGACATTCTTTCACTGTTACCATGTAAAACATGTGCAATGGGAATACATAGTTCATAGTCACAGCAATAATTTCCTCCACTAATCCATGCAAGAATGCTATCAGAAGTTCAGTATAAGTATTATTGTTCTATTAAGTACTAAGGTAATTTTTAGGAAGTTATACCTAATACTTCTCCTTTGCTGTTACATTTTTCAAAAGGAAAATAACTTCACTGACATCCTGAAGTAGCTTATTCCCCAGGTTATACTGAAGGGAAGTAGAAAAGATATAATGGCTTACTTATTAAAAAAAAAAAAAATAAAATTTAACAGACCTTAAAACCATGCATAGTGTTCTAAAGAATTGAAAATGACCACAGTTAACCACTAGCCTAAATTTGTCTTACAAATTTTCTTGTTGCTTGAAGAAGTTGGCTCAAAGACTTTCATTCAGTCCAACTTGTGACACCATGGAATAATTATCTTCTCTTATAATATTCCTATCTTCATTTGGCAATCCTTACATTATCTAAAAAGAACATTCATGGGTAAAAACACAACTTCTGTTCTAAACCCAAAACACAGTGCTTTATGAATGGCTGGCTATGAACAGGAGTTAACTTGACACACCTTTTCTTCCTCCAAGACACTTCTTTCTACTTAAGAGAGAGGACTGAGCCTCTGTACATGGAGAAGTGTTCTGCACAAGTTAAGCCCACTTACAAAATTAAGCTAAGCTGTAAGTATGGAATTCTGCAATAAAAAGCTAGTATTCTACATGTTGAATTACAAGTTTAAACTTGGAAAAGTGTTAGTGATGTAGGATATGCCACACATTCTTTTATTTTCAAACTGCCAGCAGAAATTGACTGCATTATCCACTAAGAGACTTGAATTACAGAGAACACACTTAAGAGTTTACAAAAAGATGGCACCCAAATTCCCTTTTAATTAATAACTGAAATAAAGAAAAAAGACAATTGCAACCTCTGTTGCAGAAGATAAAGACCTTCAGTGATCAAATCTCATTTTTAAAAATCTCTTTAAAGAACTTAAAAATATACAAGATTACCAGTATTTTCAGGTTCATTCCTGCAGATACCATTATTGCTGGCTGGTACCAGTATACTTCAGTACAGCTGCCTATGGGCTAGAGTTACCTGAAAATACTGTCTATTAAAAAGCTATTCAAAACCTGAAAAATATTTACTGTGCTTATTAACTTGAGTTCTTCTCCAAATAATTTCTCTCACCACATTCAAGCTTATTTCCTACTGTCTGGCAAATACTACTCTCAATTTGAGTCTCTGGTTTCTGTTACTTGTTTGTTTGCTTGGGTTTTGGGGTGATTTTTTTTGTGGGTTTGTTTTTTTTCTTTCCCACCAGATGCTCCCCCTGCACCGTGTAAGAAACTCTGCACCCTTTTCCTTGCTACAGCTGCAGCAGGTGAGAAACCTCATCTCGCCTCTAAACATGCTCAGTTCGTGCCCTGCTTTTTACATGCTCAGGACAGTGATATGAACCAGACAAGAGGTTATAAAGGCGAGTTCTGCTGATCCTGGTTCCTGATTTACAGTTTTGGTGCCATGCTTCTGACCCTATCTATACATTCTGCCCCCTTCTCTACAGAGGCAGCACATTCTCTAAAAAAACCCCGAAATTTGAGAATCAAAGCAGGAAGTTCAAGCTATTGGTATATTAATTCCTATTGCTTCATTATGTATAAATGCATATCTCAATTTACTGGTAATAACTACATTACACTAGACATTTTGAATCATGCATAATTAGAATACTAGCTCTAAGATTTGGTTTGTGGGCCTGTGCCGCTTTCCTTCAGTTTCTCCATGCAGTTCTTCATGCCTAGGGCACTACAAACTACCTGCCTTTTATTTGACCTGCAAACACACTCATTTGGAGAGGAAATGGAGAGAAGCAGACAGGATTTACATAGGACACACTGAACAGAAAGTTACCTTCTATCTTTAACTTTAGATGGGGTAAAGTCTTGGGAATCTGTCTATATTATAACCCAGTACCTAGGCTCAGAGACAGAAACATGCCCTGCTGACATCATGAACACTGACACTTTCTCTAAAACACAGGAGGAAGTGTGTAGAGACTGAATGGGAACAGACATCAGAATCCATGGTTAGTATTCTGCACTGTTGAACAAGACACCCTGGTTCAACTGTTGGCTTTTGCGTGCCAGTCAAAGTGCTACAGGGGAAAAATGCTGGATTGGTCCACGCACAAATCCAGTGGAATCTAACTTGAACTGTCATTCTGGAGCTCTGTACCTGACCAGCAAGCAGGATTATTAGTTTTGGAGGAAGACCAGCCAGTTTCCTAAGGATACAAGAAGCAGTAATTTCTAAGATTTGTTATACATCAAATTGCTCTATCTTCAATATTTTTTTCCTTTGCTGCCCCAAAACACTGCCAGCTCTTGACAATGTAATCCTTGTGTAAAGTGTCAGTATCCTCAAGTTCAGTATAATTTCTTGTCATTTACTATCAGGAAGTCTTTGCAAGACTTTCTTTTTTCTCATGAATTTGACAACTGCCCTCAATTTCAGAAGGTACAATTCCCAACGCAAGTGCTGGCAAGACCTTCTGCAGCAGCACTACTGGATATACAAACAGAATTTATTTGTATCATCTGGGTTTAGTACTGCTAAAAGAGGCAAGTCCATAGTGGTCCTTATACCTTTGATATACCACACCCAAGTGTGGTAGCACCTAACACTTCCACTTAGGTTTAGAAGCTGTTAAATCAAGGAGGTTGAAGCAAAAGTAATGCTACAGTACAAGAGCTGAAAGGCAAAGGGATTCCTTTTGTTGTTGTGAATAGAAATTCTGTCTAGCAGCCCACAGTGTCATTGAGATCATTATTAAAAGCCTGAACTGGGAAGTGTATCTAGATAGCTTGCCTGGCTACATCAGTCTTTATTTCTTCTCCCCTTTTCTGAGTGGATATACTCTTGAAGAATTCTGTTCAGCCAAAGTTCATACTTCTGAAGCATGAACATGACTTTGTTTTTATTATAGTTTCATTATTATGTAAATGTACTTGCTGACCACAGTAAATTCATAATTTCTCTAATGTAATCAGAGAACAATCAAATGAAGGTCCCCGATGGCCAGCTTCCAATTTTATCAAAAATTAAATAGTTGGAATTTAAGCTGATTACAATCTTTCAGATCAATTAGCTTTTCATAAGCATATTATGTATTAGCCAACACTTCATTTAGACATTCTCATGCATATTCTGTTACTTTATACTGTAAAAATGCTGATAGCCCTCACAGTTCCGTTATCAATTTATGCAGAGCCAAAGTGCTTCACTCCCTTGCTTTAAAACCACAAGAAGCTTCCATTAAGCTGGAAGTCACAGTCTAAAATTACTTCAGCTTTCCAGAAGATATGCAGCCAGATTGAGCTACGCCTCTGATCAAGTAATTCTGTTCAGAATACATTATTATGTGTTGGGCCATACTGTAATCTATGAACGATTTATCTAACTGAAAAGTGTCAACCAGAAACAGTTTAGAACTCCTGTGGCTCTTTTATGCAATCCTTTGATAGCAAATAATTTGTTGGATGCAGATCTACAGGTATAGCTCAATAACCCTTTGTGTTACCAGAGGCTTCACAGTACCTTCCTCTGCAAAACTTCAGGCATCAACTGAAATCAATTAAGGTCTGAAACAGTGTTTAGCAAAGCTGAAATTATTTTCTGCTGTAACATCTTTAGAATTCTACAGTTGTGCTTGGCATGTACTAATGTTTTGAGTGTCAAGTGCTCTCTAATGTTTTTTAATTTATATTTTTTTATTTAAAGACTATCTCAGATTGGTCTTTATAAACAGGGAAAACAGTATTCTCACCACACAAGCTTCTAACTTAAGAATCAGGTTCTCTTCATAGTACAGTATTTGGAAAAGTTTAGTTTTTCAGAGAAATAAAGCAAGTGCTAGGTTACAAAAAAAGAAAAAATATCACAGGGAAACTTCAGCTATCCTTTCAAAGAGAACTGTCTGCCCTTCCCCCAGCACTCACTGATAGTGCTTCAGATGTGGCAAAGCTAGTTTTTCTTTTTTAATATATATATGTATCAAGTTCATTAACTTAGTATTCAAGTGCCAAATTCCCTCCAATGAGAGGAACATAAGAAGAATTTGCCCTTCTTCTCAGGAAGACTCTTCACTACTCCCTGCAGCACAGAGCGCCACAAACTTATTTGGTTAAT
Organism: Certhia americana; assembly: GCA_018697195.1. Lineage (NCBI taxonomy): Eukaryota > Metazoa > Chordata > Aves > Passeriformes > Certhiidae > Certhia > Certhia americana. The sequence continues at coordinate 25,683,716 of CM031861.1, read as the reverse complement.
ACCCACTTACTCTACTGTACAGTCTTGCTAATGCAAGTTATTTACTATCACATGCAAAACAGTTATTGCTACTAAAGGTCTATTTTCTTATTAAATCATCTTATGGCTTTGTTTGCATCAGGGATTCTTCCCCCTACATACTGTGCTATTTTGCATTCCAGTTTCAGAGGTATTTTTTCAATTGATTCTCCCAAGCACTAAACTACTTTATTCAATGGTACAGCTACGTCCATTTAGAATTGAACCTGACTCTTAGCACAGGTCCCCCAGAGCTCTGCTGTAAATGGCCCACCTGTCCAATTTTCTTAGAAATTTATTAGATGCAGAGGGTTGTTTGGTTGGTTTTGTTGGGGATTTTTTCCCTGTTACATACATTAACTCTGTCTGGATTACTGTCATTGCATGGAAGTACATGCTTCTTGATTAATTACTTTAAAGATATACCAAAATTACAAAACCAAGCTACCCATTCCCTCCCTCCCCCTAATGGCCATTTACAGGCAGGTCTCAGGTAAAAAAGATGCAGTATCCTCTCTAAGCTGAAAGAGAGAAATGGGTGAATAGCAGCACTGGCATCAAATAAAAGACTTACTCCTAGGAAATCAGAGGACGCCCTCCACAGAGCAATGCACATCTCAAGAATTATACCAGTCTCCTACTTGACCAGTCCAAGCTGACCATTGAGTGCTAAATCAATTTTACTTCCCTGGTCTAAACTTTCCTTCTGAAAAAAGCAGAGGGAGAGAAAGAAATCATTAAAATTGAGCTTAGAGCTGGAAAGCAAAACTGGAAGTTACCTAAAATATAAGATATTGAATTCTCAATAATACAGGGGTGGGGAATCTCTGATCCATTGGCTAGAGACAGCCTGCTGCACAGATACAGCCTGCAATATCGTTTTCCAACAGCCTTTGACCTTACTGCATTCTCTCTTACTAAGATGTATGTAAATGCAGGATCCACCAAAGTAATTTTAAGATTCAATAGGACTTCAGCCAAAAAAGGTTCCCCATTCCTGCAATAATGGATAAAAGTCTTCTACGCATAATTAGCACATCACATTTTGCAACTATTAACTCATCACACAATGAGGATAATGTTTTGCTAGCTACAATAATCATACAGTCAGAGCTGAAAAAAATAAAAATTACTTAACAGACTTTGTAAATGATCTGAAGGTAAGAGATGTGTAAAGAATGCACACAAACTCCTTAGCATATTCATACTTTTCTGAGTATATCACAGGATGGGCAATAAATGGTTCAATAAAATTGAAAATGGAAGAAAACACCAACAAAGATTAAAAAGAAAAGAATCGCACTGATAGAAATGAGAATTATGGATGCTTGCATACTCTAGCTTACTACTGCAGTTAGACCAACAATATCAAAAAGTCAACTATGATTCTATGAAGCCCATTAAGTGAATGAGTTCCATTTCTAAAGATAGCATTGCCATTGCCAAAGGGAGGATACTGCATGTTTAGACCACGTTTGTGACATTTCTATTGTATCCTTTCTAGTGTTAATTACATTATCATCACTGTTTACTAATAAATTTGTCACTCAGAAATTTTAAAAAAACTACTAGGCTCATGCACTGATCCTAACATGGCACTACAGTTTGCTACAAAGCACTAATGCTCATGGAACTATACACATCTCAAAATGGAAGACATTGGTGATTTTGTTGTTTTCAAACAACTTGTAACATCATTTTGTCCACAAGTATTAAAATATATATATGTATATATATATATATGAGCTATTGCACATGCCCCTTGTTTTTGTAATCTTTCACATGGGAAGATTTCCAACAACATAAAGAAAAAGCGGAGCTAGAGAAAATGAGCCAGATGAAGCAGCATTTCCAAACACAGCAGTTCTTTAAAGGTGCTGGCCAGGAAGGTACAGCAATGGGGGTCTTCTGGGCATGCACTATCTGAAGCATTATCTCTGTGAAAGCCATAGATCCTTAACCTAATAAAATCCTGATGATCTAAAATTAAGCTTGAAAACTAATGCTGTTACGTTGTCATGAATAGGAGTCAAGAAAAAAATCAGTAATTCTACTTTTTTGTTACAATGGGTTATGAAATATTGAGGTTAAGGAGCTTAGATTATCAGCTCTCTAGTCAGACAAATTCACAATTTTTGTACATGTCCACAGAAAACAAAAATACCTTCCTGTTCCCCAAGTATTTTGTCATCAAGCTATGCAAGAAACAACTGCTATCTCTAACACCAGACGGGTAAGCATGGGCAGAAGGAAGAAAAGAAAATTCCCAGATCTAAAATCAGACATTTCTTATACCACATACTTCCCAACCACTGTAATCCTATATTGACAGTATTTTCTTTTCCATCACTTAAGAGATGGATCCTGCTTCTACAGACATCTCCATTAAATCCTATTGACTTCAACTTAAGGAGGCCCTAAAAGGAAATGTGCTTTTCTAGTTGCCTCCAATGCCAGAAAGTTCAGACTATATTCAGTAAGGAAATCCTAAGTCAGGCCAAGCTGGGAGTTGCCTCATCAAGCTCAATTTTTACTCTCATCACACAGCTTACAACAATGTTACATGCAATTTCAGAGCACCTATCTGCTCTTTAAAGTTGGCATTGCTTTGATATGCAGCATCCTGCCCACCACTCTTAACCTTACATGTCTGCTCTTTGCTTCATGGAAACAAAAAATGGGTAAAACTGTCATTAAATCCTACTGTTACAAAACAAGTCTAAACACAGACATTACTTGGAGGATTACGATCTACATCAACACTTATCCTCACTCTGCTACAGAACTTGGTCCCATGAAATGTCACCACATTTTTGATATTAGAATGCTGCCCTGGCAATCTATCACCAAGATTTAAGAAGGATCTCAACTGTTTGCTTTTTCAGCCATTTTCAGGCTGTCTGGCTCTCTCCAGAGTTTTCTAAAAGGAAAAACAGAACAAAACAAGAAATCTAGAACACCTCCCCAACCATTTTAGTATCTCCCATATTTTAAGCTAGCAAGTCACATTTTCTAAATCACAAGCTTGGAATAAGGTGCACTAAGAAGAGTTTCAAATTTGAGGTGGAATATAACGCATATCCCAGTTCTGGTAGTTTTTTGCCAAAAATCTTACTTGTTACAGATAATCCCGTAGCAGGGAGCACGTAAACAATATATGCTCCCATCTCAGAATGACAGAAAACATCCTGTATCATCACGAATTATATAGACAAAGAATCTTGTGTAAACATAAAAACAACCAGATTGTGCCTTAGTTTGGGAAGGAATAAGAAGAGCCAGAAAAAGGACTGTACTAAGTATTTCTGCTCTCAACTCAGCCCCATTACGTGGCTAACATTCCATTCTCCTGGGCCTATTTCTACCTAGATGATGGAAACATACAGGTCCTCTCAGTTCTCAGTCATCAAAGAATCAAAAAGCAAGATTCCATCAGCAGCAGGAAAAGCTGAAATTGTGTCGAGGAAGCCAAGTGGATAAACTGCAATTTTACAGCTCTGGTCTCTCCCATCCCATCAGAAGTTAATTTCTATAATAAAGAAAGATGTTCTGCCCATCTCTTCTCCTGTAGAATGATCTTGTTCCTTTTGATGCTAAGGTTTCATAAAAAGCCTGAGGAAGGGAATGATTTAATGCAAACCTAGTCATTATCCTGTTACCCCAGAGGCCTTCAAAGCTTCCTTTTTCTTTGCTAAAAATGAAATGATGCAGAGTAATTTCTTCTTCAGGTGAAGGCTCTTCATATCCTGCACTTACAGAGGTTCACACATGCAAATATACATTTTGATCACAGATTGGGATACACAGTACAGACAAGGTGATTCTGTATTTGTTCTTGTGCATTAGCTGCTTTATGTGAGTTGACACCTATCTACAAAGTCAAGCCTGGACCTGGACTAGAAAATACCTGTATGAGATGCCCCTAGTTGTAAGTTTGTCCCTCATGTCAGAGCAGACAATGTTCTGGTTTTACTGCTGCAACTTTTCATATATATCAGGTCAGTCTGACACAGCAATGCATGCAGACACTTTATCTGCTAGGAATTCCAATTTGACACACCAAAGTACTTAACCTTCCTAAAATTAAGAAGGAAATATCAGTGAAAAACACCAGCTTCCGCTTGCATCTGATTTCAAAGTATTTTTCATTTTAAAACAGAATGCAGAAAGCTGAATGAAGAGCTGGCACAGAAGACTATTTTTTCAGGAAAACAAATGCTGATTTCTGTTATTCTGCTTTTGAGTTTTGATGAAACACTGGGCTACTTCTGTGGGGGAAGTCATCTGGTGAATCAAATGTTTGGTGAGACGATTCAAACAGAAGTTGACAGATCTTTGTTCATTCAGCTCCATTGAAACGAAGGACAGGTTTTGCTTGCTAGAAGAGAAATATCCACATTTTATAGCCTTTGAGCAAGTAAGAGGACCATCTTCTTAGGAGAGGATCTGGAATTTCAAATTAAAAAAACAGGGAAGGTAGTTTAGGAATCAGAATAAAATACATTCAACATTAAAATGCCTACCAGTTCACTACTTTAAAAGCCTGACTCTAATGAACAAAACTATCTAGTTTCACAAATTGCAATAATCCCTTGGTCTGCAAGATTTTGTATCTAACTTTAGAAGTCCATAAGCTGGCTAAGGAAACACTTCAGAAATGCTGAACTATACACTTACTCAGAAGCGATGCAGCTAAAAATACACCACTACTAATTAGCTGTGGGGCTTCAAGTGTGTCTCCAGCACAGAGCATGACAACGACGAGGTAGCAGCAGAGTGCACACGGCAGAGTGTGTGTGCACTCTGCTCTAGCAGGTCACGGTTCATACAGACATCATAAACTATCACCCAGCCAATTATGAAACTGTCAGTGCTGGAGAGGAAAAGAGCACTTACAAAAGTTTTATGACCACATACGCTGGATTCGTACTTTTAGACATTTCTCCCCACTTATCCACAGCATTGACAAATTTCAGTAACTCATCTTTTCACGGATCTCCTAGCCTTCCATCAGTGACGCTCACCTGGTATTATCTAGTCACAGCAGCTGTTAAGACATGACATTTTTGCATTAAGTTGGAAGCTAATATGGGTGCACTCCTACATAGCTATTGCCCAGAATGTTTATTACCATTCTCTTGCACTAAAATAAAGATACAAAACAGAAAATAAAAGGAAATAAAAATTTTTCTCATATGTAAGAACATGAGAATAATTAACCTCTTCCTCTCTTCGCCCTGTCTGTATTTCTTATTTTAATTACCTTAACCACTCCATTGATCAAGTCCAGAAATAGTCTTCCAGTGACAATTTTCAGCTCCTATGTTAGAAGCAGTGAGTAGACCATGAATATGGAAATATAGTACATGTCACTATCGAGATATCTCTTGAGTCACTCAAATATTTCAGCTGATCATTGGGTTGGCCATCGACACTTAGACTGTTGGTAAGTCTTATTCTTATGAAGATGTGGAAAAACAGACCTGAAGAGCTGCAATAGAACATGCCAAAAGAGCTGAGAACAGAATATAGAGCTTTGTTGCACTCCTTAACTACCAAAATATCTATTTCATTCAATGGGAAAAAATAAAACAGAACTATAGAAGTTTATTGTAATCTTAGAAATCCTGACTGTACTTTTTTTCTATTTGATAATTTACATTTGGTAATTTTATCATTCTTCCAATCCTCTCATTTAACAAGTAACACTTTTAATATCATTATTCCAAATTAATACAATTACACAATTTGTCTTAGCAAAGCAAATGGCATCACAAGACAGGGATTTTATAACTTTCAAAGCTTTTATTCTTGTTAGAATATGTAACAATCAAATCAATGTTTCTTTAAGCTGAAGCCTAAACTGAAAGCTGACACTGTGGCAACATTCCAGTTCTCTGAAAGCACATGACAAAAAATTAAAATCTCAATGACAGATTTCTTTGGTCAGGGAAAAGGGAACTAAATCAGCCGACAAACTTGGTAAGTTTAGTACCTTATATTTAGTACCTAAATAACCTTACAATTGTACTCACCATTATTTTTGATAATTCCACATCCTCTTCAGTGAGCTTAAAAAGAAAGACACGAATAAACAAAATCAAATTTCCATCTAGGAAAAAACTCAGATCATACATGATTATCTGCACAAGACACAAAAGGTTAGCTGTACCTTCCATGAACCAGGTAACATTTTTAGACTTCCTACATAAAACATGCTGATGTTATTTTTCAAATTATCAGATATACCCCCTCCTTTAGTTTAAATCAAGAGAATTGGACCCAAGTGTGGAAGAGCCAGGACACACACAAACTTTAAATAAAAGCAGGCACACATTTCAGTTCCATGGGAACTGAGATGGACACATATGAGTCTCCAGTACGGCAAGAAATTCTTTCACGTTAATAACAAACTACTGTTGTGAGGATGCTGAGCTGACAACCTAACTGGAAGAATAATGGATTGCTATAAGCAGAACTATCTCATCACACTGAACCTAAATTATTCAGAATTCCTCAGCAAAGTACTGTTAACTTCCACATTCCCACACAACACAACATTTCTACAAGCACCATGCACCTGGACCTTCAGAAAATCTTCAGTCATCAGAAAATCCCTGTTTCAGGATAGTTACACTGTTCCAATGTTGCCAGTTCTGACCATTCCTACTCAAATTTTCCCCCAAGAACCAGTCAAGCACTATGTCAGTTTGAGACATTGAGGAACCCACAGCAAATGCTTTACAAAAGAATTAACTTGAAAAGGAACAGTTACCAGCACTGGTAATTCATTGGTAATAATTCCAAATGCCTTGTCATAATACAAATGACGTAATAGAAACCAATCCAATCTTTGAAAAGCTGGGTCTTCTTTCACTAAGACTATGAATTAACTAAATTAACACTAAAATAAGTCATTTAAAAAGCAGCTGGTGACATTTAAAGCAATTCAAGCAAAGGAATGGTTCATCCAACACTGAAATTCAGTTAGCTTTAACCTACTTTTTTAAATTTTAACAAGTTCACTGATGTTGAATGCCCCAGTTTTTAACAACTCTGCTTGATGCACTCTCTAGGTGACTTTCATCAGTTACATGAGCACAGAGTTCACAGCAGTCTAACAGAATTTGCAAATGCAACTGGACATACATAAGGTTATTGAAAATGAGCAGGCACTGAGACTGATGGTGACACTACCAACTCTTCAAATAAAAGCTAGTGGACATTACAAAGGGAAAAAATGCTGTTGTTCTTGTTTCATGCCTTACTAAACATACAATCAATTGTATGTAGAGCAAGAAATAACTGTGAAAAATCAACATTGCCTACATGACTCCTTCTTTGTTAAAAATTCAGAATGTATTACTTACATTGAGCCTTGCCCTTATTGTGCATTCATATTTTTTGTTCCACTATAACTAAAGATCAGTTTCCTTGAACTTTAAATCTCACATTCAGATAGGCGCCTGTATCCAAGAAGTTTGCTAACTTCAGGAATTCCAAAGCTAAAAAGAGATAAAGAAATATCTCACAAATAAATTTACCAGACTACAATACTTCAATATTTGTCTTCTCATATATATTAACATATTATATATTAGAAATCTACCAGTAGGGCAAAAGAAAACCCAACAAAAGTCGGTGTTCTGAAATAATCAGCACACTGGAACTGCAGACTATACTAATATAATAATATACAGCTACACAACCAACTTGCACTCCACCCCCATGCTGTTCTAAGGTACAACAAAAGCTGAGATCCATCAGATCTGGCTTTCCAAAATACTACCTTTACCTCTTTCTTACACAGACAAATGCTCCAGGAGATGAGCAGAATTAAAAGCACTCAGAAGATTATTCCTGTTCTCTTGCCTGGAGCCTGAGAAGTATGAGGAACTGAGGAAGGAAAGATCTAGAAACAAGTTTATATAAAAAGACCAAAACACAAAAAATTGGAAGTTAAGTATAGTGGAGACCTATACAGAAAGCAAAATTATCCCTACATATCACAAGTCCACTAAGGTTTTTCCTATGGCTTAAAAACTGCCAAATTTAACCTCAAAAGTGGACAACAACAAATGGCTTAAATTATAAACAAAAATACAATAGAAAGTAGCTTATAGTCCTGCAAAAAATTAGCTGCCTTCATGCTTTTTTTGCTTTTTAGGCAACTTTGAACTAGGCATCTAAATCCAAGCTACAACGCAGAGATGTGAACTTGCAAAAGTCTAAGACGTGACTGGAGAAAGAACCAGGAGTGCCTAAGTGTGGAGACACCAAATGTAACACTGAGCAGGAACTGGGCTCTAAGGGGCTCATGTTAGCAGCACCCAGGTTAGTAGGTCACATCCCCTGCCACTTTAGAGGACATCCAGATGTGGAGAAAACCCTGATAACCTACCGAGTCAGGACAACGTAGAGACACAGGCCAATGTCCCCTCCAAAAGAGGACACAAAGGCACATGTGAAGCCTAGAATGTCTGCCAGCCTAGGAAGAGGCCAGGAGACAGTAAGAACCTGTCAGCTGATGTCCCCTGTCAACACAGACTGCCAGACTGTTGGATCCATACCATGCTGCTGTGGTGCTTGGCTGCTGTAGACACATCTCAGGCACCACGCACACTCCACCTTAATTTTTTGTTTTGCTCTGTATTTTTTAATAAAACCCCTTTCCTCTTTTACCAGGTTTCCAATGCACATCTACTTCATTGCTGGTACAATATTGTAACAGTACTTCCTACCACGGCAGAGAAAACTGCTTAAGATGAGCTGTCAATTCCGTGATACATACACTGTAGGAATGTGCTCTCCCAATGCTCTTCAGGCAAAGAAACAACCCTTCTTCCACATTCTATTTCAGAAAAATCCCCTTCTTTTTTTAATCCCTTGAAGACTGTGCAAGTTTTGCATCTTGCACTCACATAACCTCTGGCATGTCAGGACTGGTTTCAAACACTGCTCCTTTTTTAGTTTTTAAGAATGAACGTGGGAGGTGTTCAAGTGATACTCCAGACTCTTCACAAACTTGGTCAGGACTTTTTCGCCTTGGCTGGCCCATGACTTTTGACACCCCTGAATAAGAGGTGACCACCATGAGATCCATAGCCTGTTCATGCAAATTTTCACACTGCAGACTCACTGCACTGTGGGCAAGATTGTAAAGCAATGCATATTGATTTGACATATACCAGAGCAACAGGAAATTCTGGTATTATTTTTTAAGATACTACTTCTCACGGCTCTTGTGCATTGAAAGCAATTAAGAATAAATATTAATCCACACGAACTTCTTACTGCTAAAGTAGTGCACAACTTCACACAAAAGCAAGCTGATTGCTTATTATTCTTCTAATGATAATATAAGACAGAAATATCTTTATATGTAGTATGCCAAAGACAAATCCCCTGGCATATTTTAAAAGTTCATACACAGACATGTATAATTAGGAATATTCATCAGTAGCAGCATACTGTGTCTTAATGTTATGTTGCTCCTTATTTGCTATTACTGTTGCTATGTGTGTAACGTTGCACACAAAAATTAGTGAAATGCTCCTTAGGAAATTTTTCTCCTAAGTAGCTACTGCTTTCAGAACTAATTATGACAGACATTCTTGTATTTCTTTTGAGTTACTTCACCAGTTACAAACAGCTTCTTCATTATTAGGTCATGTGTGCTAACACACCGTGTCTCCACAAAACCTAAAGCTGTACTTCTCATTTAACCACTTCAACGTTTTTCTTTTATCTGACATGCAGATTGAAAATGCTGTCACAATTCTACGACGAACTCGAGATTTGAAGAACTGCTATCAGATACAGAACATGAGTAATCTCATGCTAGTGACGCTAATTCTTTTGCTTTCACTAAGAAGTGTTGACCCACCCATTATTTTTATCTCTGCAAATTTAAACTAAGTACCATTTCCTAGCACTAAATACCACGGACAATTTTGAAGAATTCAGGGCATACCTGGCCTGCATGGTACTAACTTGGGAAGAAGAGACAGTGGGTTTAGCAATAGTTTCACACGTTTCATGGTCTGTTAAATTCTTTTTACCTTATTATCAACCACCACATGAATTTATAAGGCTAAACCAAACTCCATAATAAGCTCCCCACTTTCCACAAAGCTTGTTTTGCAGGGTAGATTATTTGTACCTTCTCCTTTTATCAAACAACTAGGAAGCCATCCCCTTTGTGCACTCCTGTGTCAGCCCTACAGCCATCATAAAAGGATAGAACCATTCATATTAGCAGAATTCACCCAGCCCGCAGATGGCATGAATAAGAACGATAACAGCAGCGTAGCTGTATTCAGCGCTATGCTCGTAGCCAGACGTGCGGAGCCTCATTTCAGACGATCCATGTCGGTTTCCCTTGCCCACGCCGCTGCCAGCCGCAGCTGTCCGCAGTCGGCTGCGGTACCGCTGTGCAGGGCCAGGCTCTCCCGCTCGGCCATCTGCTCAGCCCAGCGCCGGAGCTACAGGACGCCCTGGTCCCCAGAGCCGAAGTTGTTCGGACTTTTCAGCGCGGAGGGCGGGTCGGACCGGCCCGGTCCCACACGGATAGCGGCCCGCTCCTCGCTCGGGGCCGGCGAGGCGAGTGCGGCCAGCCGCTCTCCCTGCTCCGGCCCGGCGCTGCAGGACCGAGCCCGAGCCCGGGCCCGGCCCAATCACCGGGTGGGACGGGGAGGAGGCTGCGCGGGCGCTCGGTCCCAGCCCAAGCAGGGATCCCGCACCAGGCTCCGTGCTGGACGCGGCCGCTGCTCCCGCCGCACTCACCTGAGCGCGGCCAAGGCCGCGGGGCCGCGGCCGGCCCGGCGCCTCCGCCTCCTCCGCCCCTCACTCCGCCATCTTCCCCTCCTTCCCCCGGCCTCCCGGCGGGGGCTCGCTGCGCCCGGGCCCGCCCACTCTCCGCCAGCCTATTGGATGCCGCGCTCGCGCATCTGCCCTCCTGTATTGGCGGTGATTGGCCAGCGGCGCCGTCCATCATGGAGCCAGCCTCCGCCTCCAAGGCGCCGTGGAGGGCACAGGGGCGGGGCAGAGGGAAGGGATTGGCTCGGGCGGCACGAGCGAGTCCCGGGGATTTAAAGGGGCCGGGCCGGGCCAGCCGCCCCGCACCACCCGGGCGGGGACGGAAGGGGCCCGGGGACACCGGGGGGCGGCAGGGTGGTGGCCCTAGAGTAGCTGCTGAGCTCACCGAGCAGTGTGGTGCCCCGAAAGGCGGCCTTCAGTCGTTCTGCCCTCAGTCATTCTGCCGCGTTTGTGTCATCCGCAAAAATAAATTTTTTAAACTTTATCTTAGCAGCGGTAATTTTGCACTTCAAGCTGACGGGTGGATGCATTGAAGAGTGTGAAGAGGAGTACGTACCCATTCAGAAAAGTCTCGAGAAACACCCCCGTCTCACCGTGATTCATCCCAGATTACTACGAGCCATTTCACTCCAAATCTTAACAAGTGTGTTAATATATTTAATACAACGCTTTTCTGCCGTGTCATGTTCTAGAGCAGACTGGAATAAAACACTTTTACTAACTTCAATATCATACCCACATTCTATTTACAACCAAAGCTCCAATTTCAAAGAACCATAAGCAGGTTTTTATGTTGTTCCATTGTAAAGTTACAAAAACTAACGTAATTTTTATTCCTGCTCTTCATGAGTCAAATTCTGTATTTGAAATCTTTTATTTTCCCGGAGTTGTTGCCAAGCTAAAGGGCCTACAAGTTTCAGTACTGATTAGATATCAAACCTATTTCTGCTTTCTAGTCTTCACAGTACTCTGGTAACTGCTTGCAACCACGTATTTCTGCAGACAATCCCCTTGACTTCACCTTCAAGCACATTAGCAAAAATATCTGACATCTGAGGTGGGAACCTGTAGGAACAAATGTCACAAACAAGTCCTGCCTGTCCTCTTTTGGAGCTCATGTTTTGCACTGGTTTGTCAGTAGAATAAACAATTATCAGTATTCTGAATCAAACAAGCTCAGTTATAAGAAACTGATCTGTAAGGCCTGCTAGACCACTATTACTGGTATTTAGCTTTTCTAGTAATTAAAGGATAGTTGGTTGCCATACAGGATGAGCTGGGTTTGGGTTTGGTTTTTGTTTATACAGTGGAAGGTTTATTTATGGATTGATAAATACAATATCCAGTCTCACTGGGACAATAAGGCACAACTGTAGGTTACAACTACAGTGTCAGAAGACAGCAACACCTACTTCTAAGCAAATCACAAGGCCTACAAGCACTTTCTACTTTTCATTAGCACTGTTACATTCCTATTTTACATGAGGCAGTTACAAAAGTGTAATGTTTCTTTCTCATACAGAGCAGAGGTTTTTAATTTACATTTCTTTCTGGAACTGTGCTGCACTCTGCAAAACTATAAAGTTGCAACATTTCACTTTTGAATTCCTTTATTTAAAACAAATCAAAAATCCTTCAGAGACTTACACGTTATCCTTCAACGAAAGTGATGATTAAAGGAACTGAGAAAAAAGGAAGAGCACATTTGACAGTAGTTTTGAGACTGGTAAGTATTTATAGAAACGTTAACACATGACAGAGAAGCAGTTATAACACCGATTCTTCAATAAAGAAGCTCCCAGGTTTTTTTGGTTTTATTGGAAAGATCTCCCAGATTGTGGAATGCTCCAACTGAACAAGATCATTTGTCAATCTAGCCACAGAAAATTGTTACTACTGAACCTTCAAAGAATCAGATCTCTTGAATTTATCAGCATTACATTAGTAGTATTAATCATCTTACACTTGCCAAGAGATTTGTATAGAAATACATTCTGAAATATCTGGGATAATAGGATCTTTCCCAAATTGTATTCTTATGCCAGAGCTTTCTTAAATACAGCTACCACCCTCAACACAAATACAACAGACCAGGACTTTCATACTGGAAAATATAAATAATGACTCCTTTGCAGGCCACTATAATTGGGGAAAAAAACCCCTATGGAATCAGTTTCATGATTTTGTGTTTCATGACACTATTACCAAGGGGTGGTTACAGAACTACAAACCCAGATTCTGGGATGACTGGTTTTCTTGCATTTTGTACACTGGTAATCAAATTCACACTTTCAGAAGCAAAACCACCCTGATGAGGGGAGGGACCTTTGATAAAAAACAATCTGGAGAGGACATTTCATGGTCCACTGGCTCACAAGCCTGCAAGCTATGCAAAGGAAAGAAACGAGTTTCTGCCTCTGCTACTAGAACAGTTGAAGTGACCTAGTGCAGATTTCCTATTCTTTTGAGAACACCACAGCTTATCACCACCATAGATGCTACTATTGTCCCTGTGAATTCATTCCACAAAGAACAAAATCTATTCACAGTACTTTAAAGTACTCTAAGCTATCACCATGCATTTGTGCTAGTTGTACAATAAAGCCATAGAAATTGAGAAGTTCTCAAGTAGAAGGCAGATTTAGAAGCACTGAAGAAACAAATCTGCACTGTGAAGAGCCAAATAGGAAAGGGACAAAAGTATATTTTTAAAAAAAAGGCAGCTGTAATGTGGCAAAAGTGAATAATTACCAAAGCACCTAGTATTTGAGTAGATGCTTGTCTCCAAAATGTTTCAGAGGGCACTTCCGTGGTACGTTTCCTGTTTTTCCATTCTCAGATTCAGAGCTCAGAAGAATCAGTTTGTAGATTAAACAGTAGTATATAAGGAGAGACATTTTTACTGAAACTGTAGCGCAGAAGGAGACAAGAGAAAGGGCAAAAAACCCAGGATGGACAACATTAAAAAAAGCTCCTTTTCCAAGTTGCATGGCAGCCATTTCCCTTTGTTCCTGTTGCACAGGGAATGTTCAGATTGGTAGAACAAATCAGGGAGGGGTTGGAGATGTACTGCATATGCACCAGTAGCAATGCTCTGGGGTATGGTGCTAAGGAGAAAATGAAGTTCTATTCATTACATAGTTGGAGTAGAAAGGAATAGGGTCTCCAGCCATCAGTGAAGGAATCGAATGCTCATTTTCTGCTCTACATCCACCTTCTCCAAAACCTGCAATAAAATTAAGAAACAGCTACTTAAGTTACTGTACATCTCTCCTACAAGGTTTTTTATTCTAGTATTGATGAAATGGGCAGGAACATGGGATGTCTTCAATTCAGCATGCCAGTCCTTCATCTAGATAGAGACTGCTGTTTCTCATTGTGGGCTAAGATCTGTCCAAGGGAAGGAACTTTAACCATCAAAGCCGCAAGAAGGCTGTCGATCAAAATATAACTAACTTGGTTTCAGTCTGCCAACAGCACAGAAAGGCCTGGATTTCCAAAACTAGATTGTGTGGTAATGCCCAGCCAGGAAAAACAAGGGAGAATGGAGTAGAGAAAGGGAATAAGCAGTCACTGGAGAGCAAAAATTAAGACCAGAGCACCACTAATGTAGATCATTGCAAAACTGGGGTGGCAAGTTCATTCACTAAATTCCTATTAATACTCAGGCATGAAGACATTACTGTGCTCCGGGCTGTTTCAGGCAGTAGACTTCAGTGCTCCAAGATAAGAGTAATTTATGTTTGAAGAGACCTCTGGAAGTCTTTTAGTCCCATCCCTCAATTCCTACTTAAAGCAGGACCTGCTAAATCAGGTTGCTCAGGGCCTTGTCCTGGTTAAGCTTTAAATATCTCCAAGGAAGGAATTTCTACATCTTCCAGAAGCTATGATCATCCTCTTAGTAAAAAGTTTTCCCTAAAACAAACCACAGATTCCCATGTTGCAACTTGTTTCTGTTGCCTTTTTTGTCATCTGCAAGAGAAGGCTAGTTCCTCTTGTCAATAGCATCCCATTAGGTAGCTGAAATTGTTCTGCTACAGGACAACTTTCTCCACTGATTATCTAATGGCTCCCTACTATTACCTATTTTGGACTATCAAAACACATAATTCAAAGCATCAGAGCTAGGAACTTGAGTATCAGTATTAGCTGTGTTGCTAACAGAGGAAATCTACAAGTCAAAGCTAATCAGTGCTATTACAGCAGACAAATCAATATGTTCTAATTGTGCTGATCAGGCTACTTGTGTAGAAAGAAGCGGTTGGAAAACAGAAAGTGAAAATTCTTCAGTGTATTCAGGGCTGTAGCTTTATGTAAGAGTATAAAGAAAGATGTGGACTATTATTAGCAACCTGATATTATTAAAAAATACAAACCCAAAACATGACTAATAAAGGGATGAAAAAGCTAGCAGAAGGCTTTGCCCAAATCCAAGCACAACCATTTCAATTACTTCCTCTCTGTTCCCATTTGCATTTGTCTGAATCACTTGCTCATTTCTGAGCAGTTTCATTTAGTCATTAAAAACATAGTTTACAAACCTTTACAAATTCTGCAAAGGAGATGGCACTGTCTCCATCTTGATCAGCTTCCTGGATTGTCCTGTCAGCAATGCTGCCCAGCTGTTCATCAGAAATATTTACACCAACCATCATCCGCAATACCTGCAGCATACAAAATAACATCACTGACATAGGAACAGTATTCTTAGTGCTTTCTTTTTGTGTGTACTGCCAAAATAACAACACAAATAATTTTTATTGAAGCAGTTTCTAGCTAGAAATTACTTTCTGGCTGTGCTTTGTACATTAAGTCTTTCAGGAAATAAAGGTATCTTTTGCAGCCACCACTGACAAAGAATCCTGCTTTTTCGCTGGGCAGCAGAAAGAGGCAGAAGCAAGAGAAAACTTTTGGAACTAGGAATGTTGTCCAATGCTTCTACTTTTTCCCTCTGAAAACATACCAGCATTTGATTGAATATCTGCTGTTTGAGATATTTGCCTACAGGAATCTTGAAAGTACATGGTCCAGTGACAACTGCCATTACCCTCCACATTCAGTAAAGCACTTTCTGAGCAGATAGAAGAGGGCAGTTTCAGTCAAAAGCAAACCTTTTTCTTACATCAGGAACCACAAATTGCCATGTGTACTTCCCAGAATTAGTAGTATGCAATTACTCCTAGCACAAGCCTAGTTTCATACAGATGCAGCACTGACAAACTTTGATTACCTTTGCTGCAATTTCAAGAAGTTTTATTCTATAGAGAGGATGCACAGAGGATCAGGCAAACAACCTAATCCACCTCAGTGACTGTCCTTTTGAAATCATTTTAGAAGCACCTTTGAAAGTTACAGAAGGTAGTTCCTCAGGGGCTTAGTGTATTTGTTAAATATTTAGGTTTCACTTCCAACAGGATCTGCCTAGCCTGAATAGTTCCATAAGAACTAGTTCCATACCATATAAAGCTTTAAGGCAGAGGTAAGCAAAGCCATGACATTACTCAGGCAGTTCTCCTGAGAAAACTGCTGCAACTCTCTTCTACGTGGGTATGAAGTCACAGAGAACATCATGATTGAGTCATTCAAAGCAGCCCAGTGCTATTTACCTGGAGAAGCTCATCCCTGGATATCTTGTCATCTTTATCTAGATCGTATAATCGAAAAGCAACTACAGGGAAGAAAGAAAGAAAGAGCAGCTGAATTCAAGTGCCATTATCCTTCTTCATAACAATAGACTTATCTAAAAGAAAAACAACAAAACTAAGTACTTGCAAATTATTTTAAGAGAATTAGCTTAGAATTTTAACTCACCATAAAACTCATGCTCAATTGCATAAAGTGTTATTACCACACACAGGAACAGCATTATTGCCAATAGTGGAAAAATTTTATGTTCACAAGCACTCTGCTTGCAGGATATTTCCTCAAAACCCCAAGTCATGGAAAAATAATTACCACCAGGATACATACAATCTTTTCATTTCAGAGCCAACCATTTTTACATTATCATTCATTCCCTTTGACTATAATTCTAGATGAGATATGACAGAAATTTTAAGTACTCTGAGGACTGTTGACAACTTTGATTAGCAAGACACAGCATTCTGCTCATATCCTGGAGGAAGACATTCAAGTGTTTAAGAGTACTCAGCTGAAGGTGGGGGAAAAAACACTATATTATATGGAAGAACTGCAGAAATAAGCAGAAAAGCTCATTCATGCATGGATGTGGCTTCTAAATCTGAAATAATTTTGAATACCAACCATTCTGAAACACTTCCGTTATGAGATATATTGCAAAGTATAAATATTACTCGAGAGTCAACCAATTCCACCGAATTCTGATATGACAATAGCTCAATTGTTAACAATCTGAACAGGTAAGCTTCCAAGTAAATAAAAAAAAAAAAATCAGGCATTAGAAGAGATCATGCCACAGGAAATAACTGTGCAGAAGATCCCAAGCCCCTTTCCTCCATTCCTAAGGAGGAAAAAGAAAATCCAACCAAAAAGAAGGCGTAAAAATAATTGATTCTATAGGAAGGTTCATATTTCTTACAGTGGAGCTTGTTACTTCTGCTGTTCAGTGGTTCTGGTCCATTCTGGTCTTTGCTCTTTTCATTATCTTCTATGGGTCGGAAGTGGGCTAGTGTCCTCATGAATCCACGGAAATTCACCTGGTCCTCTCTGTGTAAGCATTTCAGCAGGTCAGTTTTGGGCATACCTTATACAGGCTCTTCATTTCAGTAAAGAAGGCTATTAATATCTGAAGCATCAAGACCATGTGAACTCTTCCATTCCCACCTCCCCAGGGTTTGCTGCCTATGCTGTTGCAAGCTGAGATCGTGCTGTTATGAAGTATGATGTGTAAAAAAAAGAAACTGTGAGAAGTCTAATTGAGGGCTCCCCTTCCCTCCCCTGCAAAGTCTGTTTAAGCTGAAGCCCTCAACCTTAACCCATGCCTGAGCTATGCTGCTGCTATGCCCAAATGTAGCAATGTATCTTGCTGATCTGGACCCTGATTTCCTGGATTAATTTGATACTAGTTTCAGCACTGGCAAGAACTGGACTGTTGGTTGAACTGACAACAGTCACTGGACATGCTCTGTTTTTTGTGTTCAGGTGCATGCCCTTCTTCAGCAAGTGCATCACCCCTTCCAGCTTTGTTTGCACCCTTGGCTCCTGCCTGTGGAACTGTCATTGCTCACTGCTCTCTGACAAAGAGTTCTCTTCTCTAGTTTCTGTGGGAACCAGCCATGCAAATACTTCCCAGGATGCCTGCTTTCTATTCAGAAAGCACTGCCTGGTTTTAGCTGATATTATGACTGGATTAAACAATTCGAGCTCCCATCAATCCGTAACTGTGTTCAAGAGAGGAAGCAGATTCCATAGAACAATCCAGAGGTATAATGAAGAGAGACAATACTGAAAATTTGATCATCTCTTTGGATTTGTGTTAGAAGTGTCATATATTTTAAATGTAATAAAAACCTAAAATCAACCAAACGAAAAAGCGAATCTAATAACAATGCTTTACTTACTATATCAGATACAATAAGATCAAATTATTAATTGTAATGCTACTTTACACAGAACAGCGTTCATTCAAGTTTGCTTTAAGAACCAAAGTCCATACACAGCCTACAATTTCTTCAAAAGTGTTCAGTAGTTTAGAAGGAAGAGTGGAAAACTGTGACAAAAGCCTGAGTTTGTCAATAGATAAACCACTAAAAAGTCTTGTAAAGTATTTCTCATTAGACAATTAAAATATGCTGAGGAAACTATGTACCCACACATACTAGAAGGCAAGTTTGAAGTGGTCAGTTATTAGTAAATTAAAATTCTGTGCTTTAATCATTAGCATTTAACTTCGAAAACTTCTGACAAACTACACGTTTTATGTGTGCTCATAAATTCAGTTTGTTGAAACTCACCCTTCTGGAAAGAAGGCGTTGATAATTCTGTCTCCAAGTGGATTGATGGCAAGCTCTGGAATCCGCTGGAAGTCTTCACGGCTAAGTAAAGAAAGAACACAACAAGTCAGCATAAAGTTGAAGTCAGAGAAGAACCTGCTTAAAAAGAGTTCACAGTAAAACATCCATGGAATTCTATTTCTGCAGCAAGACACTTGGTGATTTTGAAAATGCAACTTTTTAAGTCATGTTTTCTTTATGACTAATGGCACAAAATAGAGCAAAAGACAATACCGAACCTACACTGCATTACAAACTAGCAGTGCTCATTTATCATGTTAACAACACTTCTCAGACACTAACATCATTTGTGCTAGAAACCTTACTGTAATGATACCAGCTAGTTTGCAATGTAAGAAAAGGAAAGCTTCTGAAGTTGCTTTGAAAGCAACTATGGCTCCAAGATAAAAATACTGATTGGGGTTTTTAATAATTATTTTGGTACTTACTCATGTAAGTTTTCATGACTTTTCCAGACATTTCAGATTCTGGAAGAATACCGTACTTCTCCATGCATATTACAGGTAATTACCATGTTCTAATAGATTTTTTTTTTTTTTTTTGTTTGGTCATGCAATAAATCCGTATCTTATAATAAATATCAAATTTCAGATTATTTTACCTTCAGTCAAGCAGTACCACTATTTTGAACTGGCAAATTTACACTTTTACAGGCACCTGTACACCAGACAATTTCACCAGTACAGGCAAATACTGCTCTTGCCAGCCATTCTCTTTTCTGGTGATGATTATATGTACACAACACAATATAAACACAGCTGTGCTTACATTGTTATTCTTCTGATCTGAAAGGCATCATGAGTTGTACTGCATACACATTTTAGAACAGTATGACATGAACACAGGCTTCATTCTCCCATTAGAATTGCACTAGTACTTTCTCTTTTCTTTCAACCTAACAGACTGTTAGTGACAGGAAAGTGGGTAATCTTGATGTGACCAAGGCAGACACCTTGACAACCAAATGTGACAACCAAATGTGTCTTGGTTTGGCAGGTTTGGCTGGTTGGCTTTTCCTTACAATAGAACACAGCAACTTATTAGTTAGTAGAGGAAGTACTTCATAATTATCTAGATTTTAAATTGCAAACAGCAAGGAGGTTAAGATGTAAAAAATTCCCACCATGTTCTGTCTGGATGCATAATTTGACATTTTCTGCCCATCTCCAGAAATACTGGCAGCTCCCTTCAAGTCAAATGCAGTCCTGCTGGTTTTGAAGTTGGAGTCAAAGTCTCAGACTTGGTTACTGAATGTTTGCTACTTTTCAAAACTATGCTCGCTAACTAAACTGGCAAGAAGGTCTGACTCATGACATCATTAAACCAAAAACTGGCTTACTAAAGTAAACACAAACAAATATTGAGATTTTTAAATATAAAGGTGTTTTATAATGCTGTGATATTAAGGACAGGGTGAAAAAGAAAATGGCTCACTTTATCACCAGTCTAGATCAGGAAAGGCAGAAAAGCAAGATGTTCTAGTCTTAAGTGTAGTATAAAGCACATTTTGCACCCAGTCACCACCACAGCATTGTTAAGACTCTTAATTACAGCACATCTGTTACAACATGGTTAAACTGTCTGACCTTCTAACAGAATGACCTGACCATATTTTTAAGTTATCCCAGCAAACTTCTGCTCCGACCAGGTCCGTGTTATTTCTAATAGGAAAAGTTAACATCTGTTTAGCATGACCAACTTGTTACCAGACCCTTCAGGACTGCTGCATTTTAAGCTATTGCTGAAGGGCAAAGTATGCATTAGTGATTTAAGCAGGAGATGCAGTGATGTGGAAAGCTCATGTCCTAATAACAATATTTTAACAGCAGAACTTCAATGTCAATGCTAACTTTATAACCTAAAAGCAGCAGCTGCCCCCTCTTCCATGTAGAGCAAAATCCTAATGCTTCAGAATTTTTTACCCGCATATCACAACTTTTTAGTATTCAGCCTCAGTAGGCACTTGGCATTTCAGCCTCCAGTGATTCTAACAGGAGATTAACAATTAACCACAAATAACTCCCTGGTTTCAAATCTATTTGTCCTGTCATTATCAGGGTTGCAGTAGAGCACTTTTGCTTATTAAGGGCACATTACTGCGCAAGTGTTATAACTGAAATAGCTGCAACAACCATAAAAGAAAATGAATGTGAGGTAAGTTATTCTCCACATTACAAAGACAAGCTTTCCTGAAGTCATTAGGGACAAACTTCACCTGGCTGAAGCTGGCACTTCCATGAAATTTAATACCCTCTACTGCTAATGTGTTCATGGGAAACAAGGCCCTTTTAAGGTATCTTTCCATGAACCTGGATCTTATGAAATCTTGGCTTCAATTCAACAGGCAAAGCAACCTTTAACTAACTGCATGTGAACATAATGCAGGCCAACCATTTAATACATATGCCAGTCTATTCACAATTAGATGTAAATTGCAGCAAAGTACTTCTAGATTCTAAGCAAGACAAGTATTCCTAAGCATGAGTATTCCATCCAAGGCAAAGAGCAGATCCGTACTGTAAAGGTGCTTCTGCCATACCCCAAAGGCTGCAAGAAGCCTACAAGACTCTTTTTTTCCTTCCATTTCTGGTTGTTCATTCTTCTGTTACTTCTAGATGGTAGGAAAGCACTGTTCCCTCACCAGGGATGAGGAGGGGTATCTACAGCTGTAGAAAAGTAAAATAATAGAAAAGAAAAAAGAAACCACATATATGCACATAAGAAGTGGTAGAGGAAAGGAGAGATGCCCAGAGGATACAGGTAACAAGAAATTACCTGAAGAAGAGAAATAATTAAAAGCAGTTAAGGCGTATCATGCAAGCTGGTCAAAAAGATTTAATTTAACGACTGAAGGTTACTATTGCTCCCTTCCCTTGGTAACATCAGTTTTGTCATTCATCTAACCTTTTGGTGGTCTAATGTATCCCCCATAAAAAACTCCCTACCTTCCTCCTCTCCAATTAGCTTTCTGTTGAATTCACAATTTGAGGCAGTTCAGAAACTTCAAAAACTCTAAGAGCACCACAGCTGACAATGAGGTGCTGGAAGCCAGCAGTTATGGGGAAAGAATACCAATATCCCACACCTTCAGGATTTTGTCATTCATCTCCTCTAACTCCATCCTTACACATGCTCTACACTAATGTTAAAAGTTGCTTAACTATCACAGCACTAATTGGTTCATAAACATAAGGCCAAGAAGTATGCAAAAAGGTGATAATTAGATGAGCAGTAAGGAAGGAAAGAAAGAAGCCAGCATGCATAAAGTGTGGTTGAAGATGCAAGTATAGACTATTCTTGTATCCTGTCTTTTTCAATCCAAACCCATATCCTTCCTGTCTTTTCTATTTTAGATAAAGCTAAAAATGCTTTGCATTTTCCTGAGCAAAAGTAAAGAATTCCACATTCAGAGAGCTAGCTTATACGTTTTGCAATCTTGCAGTATCTGTTTTAACTAATAAGAACAAGCCTGACATCTTTCCAGACCCAGATGGTTCAGTCAGCTGACAAAGACTGACAGATGGCCTGGCTGGCTCATGTTACCCTTCTCTCAGGATCACAGGCTTTCTGAAGTTCTCCAGCAGACACATGTGAATAGTTTTCATAAACATGAGACATGTGTAAGCAGCTCACTGTGTCTGTGTAGATACCAGCTTTCAGAACACAGTCCCTTCCTTCTTTCTTCCATGCTTACCAGGCTATACCAATTACTGTACAGTAAAAACTACTTCTCCAGTGCTTAACCTATCCTTTCCCCAGTGCCCAAGAAACTACTGTTAAGTGTGAGGTTCCATACAAAAGTTACATGCCAAGATAGCAGTTTAGATAAGTACCTCCTTTTATAGCTCTACACATGTCTGTCTGGAGCTACTTACTAGTAGATAAACTTTGGAACATTCTTGTGTGGTGTACACTACAGTACCAGCCCAACAGGGAGACTCCCTAAGCAATCACATACTTAACCCTGTTCATGCTACACCATTTCCTCATATTGGAAATCAGCACGTAAGTAAGGAAACATGCAAACTGTTTCCCTCCTAAGCTAGTTAGAATGTAGGTAGAACAAGTACATTCCAGATTTCACAATTTAGATGTAGCTATGGACAATCACGGGTATCAATCTTTCGTTTTGGCAACTCAGCACACCACAATATTGAAATCAAAGGTCACAAAAGAATTTTCGAGTACAGTTCTGTCCTGTCTTTTCCAAAACAGTTTTGTTCAGATGGTGGAAGTCTGAGGGAACTTACTCATTTTGTTTAGAAAAAGTGAAGCTAAGGAAAAATACAAAATTTTTCTACATGTTTAAAGAAAGGTGAAGGTAAAAATGGCTGTAGTCACTTAGAGAATATGTGAGAGGAAAAAAAGGAAGCAAAAACCAAAAACTTTTTGAAGACCAAGTTTTGTCTTTATCAATAACCATCTCGAATATTTCATTTATGTAACTCTTTAAAAACGAAGTGCCTTGAAATTGCACTACATAGAAGCATCTAGCTCTGGAAGATTTCTGCTTTTTGTTATAGTTCCAGAGCTACCAGGATTAATCATCATTTACCAGATCTTCTGTATAAAGTGCTCTTTACTTTGCCCTTCTTCAGAAGGTTGGTACACATTTAAAGATTTATTTCATGCCATAAAGAACTGACTAACATTTCTTTCCCTAATCATGGTCACATGAGTGATTTTGTCATGTTAGATTTGTAAGTCAAAGGTGTAAGTCATCCTTACGGAAACAATAAATCCTGCTTACAGGAAACAAACAGAAGACATACCCTCTAAGTTGTTTGGTGGTAATAAGCAAGTGGTAAATTCTTACTTGTCTTAAAGCAGCAAGTTCTCTTTGATCTGTATCTCACAAACCAACATCTAGGACCTTCCAAGCGGTAGTTCTTGCTCTCTCCTCAGTCCTTATTTTTCAGGAAGTAGTTTTCCATTACTTTAACTTAATAGTGTCTGCATTTTGTGGGTACCAGAACAAGTTTAAAAAATTGAATGCCACTTTTAAGTCAGACATGTTTGAGAGTTGGCTATGCTTAGGGGCAAAAACTGCAAGTTAAGGGATCATCATATGCACAGTTGCTGGGATTTTCCAAACAACCTCCACTTCCTTTCCTATGTACCACATGATTATCAACAATGGAAGTCTACCACCTCCTTATGCATAATATTGTGAAACTAAGCATTGTGCAACAGACATTCATAGCATATTCAATCAATTACTCCTCTTACATAAACTGAGGACAATCACTTTGACGTTTATACAAACCTTAGAGATTCAGTAAGTAAATTTAGTGTTGAAGGAGAACAAAGAGTTGAGGAAGAACACGTCCTAGGTTCAAATTGTGCTAGACTAATCCAGTAGCCGTCACCTTAATTCATCAATGAATATTAAATTCACATAAAAAGTCTGAAAAAGCTGTTAATGTTCTTTTCTAAATAATTTTAAACAAACATAAGGAGCATTAACCTCATCCACAGTCTCTTAGCTGATCTATGTAGTTGACCTCTACATCAGAATTGTCAATGCTACAATTTATACAATACATTGGTTTTAGTTTCACAGTGGGCTTTTGGAAATTCCTGCACATCCCATCCCAAGCCAATATTTTACATGCACAATCCATCCATCCCTTCAGCTATCCAAGTCTAGAAATCTACAGTACAGCCACAGTCCAAATCACTGGGGTCAGTCAGCTTCAAAACCTACAAAGGCAAAAGGGGAGGGAGAATATTTTTAACCCAAAAGAATCACTCTGTAGTCCTGTTTACCATACAATTCCACATCCAATTACTTAAATGCTAAGAAGTCAGCAATTTGTGGCACCAGAAGGAACTGCGCATTTCCTTCAGGAAATGAAGGAAAGTAAGCCCAAAGTACTGCCACAGCCCATGTATCTTACAACTTGCCACTTTGATCTTTTAGGAGGTGATTCCAGTACTACAGTTAGGTTGGCAGTTTGTAGGCAGGCCTATAGCTTTTCTGGGTTTATAGTGCATCTTACAGTCATACCTCACAAGATCACATGCAAAACCTCAGGTGATGCCCAAATCACTGAATTTGACTGGGATAGAGCTTCTATGAAAGAAATTAACTCTGTAAAAGCCAGGTCCATGTTATGCTACAACAATGTCCCTTTCCCCTTCGTACTCTCTCCTGCATTCTTCTCCAGCTTTCCTGTGCACTGTGGCTATATGGTGAATGGGAAACAAAATCCTTGAAAGTAGGGAAGGCTACAGAGTGACAGCAGGCAGAGATATATTTGAACAGGCCATCATCTCACCACATTTAACTTTTTGCTTGAGAATACTCTTTCCAGCAGACTTGGTCCATCAAAATAAAAAGTATTTTGCAGATAAAGTTGAAGACTCATCTTTATTTAATGGACTAAACTGTCAGAAACCAGTTTATTTCTCTAGTTTTTGAATTGTAGACAGGAAACACTAAAGATCTTAGAATGTTCTGCACTACCACTTTAAAGAATAGAATTTTTGCTAAGTCACAGTCACTTGGTTCCAGTTCTTTTTTTTTTTTTTTTTGAGCATACTGATAGATATGGGTGTTCAACAAGAGGTGCTAAGTTAAGTTTAGTAAATGGATTGCAGATCCAAGTAGTGTTTAAAGACACTGGATATCAGAAAAAAGTAAGTATAGACCTTTTTTCTTATGAAAGCCAGGATGAAGATGACACAGCAGAACCATTCTTGTATAATAGTAGAAACAACATATAAAGAAAGGTAAGAAATAACAATCCAAAAGTGTTGTTTTACAATTCAGAACATTTTTATCAGGCTTTGAATACCAGACCTGAACTTTCTCCTATTAACTACTACAAAACTTCAACACTACAATAACGACAGTTGGTACTTAGAGCAGCTCAGTTCAAGAATGAAACCTTTCATGTAGACAGTAGGTATGAAAGAACTCGTTACAACAGCCTCAGTGATTTACCAATTAGAAAAACATGCAGACATCCTGCAACAGCAAGCCACCAATACAGATGTGCCAATGCAAGTACAGCTGAATTACCCACCTAAGAGTGCCATTTTCTCCTTTGTCCAGGCTGGTGAAGCGACTGTACAGGCGGGTGATCTGACTGTGGGAGACTGAAGAGAATAAGAAAAAAGATGACAAATTAGCATGTCAATGATTCCTCATAGGAGCAGACCTCATTACACTGAACTGAGCCGTTGCCAGAAGCTGTGTTCAAAAAAGAGTTCACACAGAACCAGTTACATTGAAAGTACATGACAATGAGCATTTAGGGACTTTGTGTGCTATAAATCACAGCTTAATATTCAAGAATCTACAAATTAGCTCATTCTTCCAAAAAATCTCTTGTCTAACTCTCTCTTCTACACATTTCTGGTTTTGATCTTTAACAATTTTTGGTTATCTGACTCAGTAAATGTCAGTTAAAAAGAAAAAATATTTGATTTAGAGTCCCACTTTATTTCCTTTAATTCCTTTATGGCTAGAAATAATCTGGACACAGCCTACACTGATGACATCTATATCACTCATGACACCAAAGACCCCTGCTATAGTATCTTTCCTTCTCTTCTGCTTATCTCTACTCCCATTGTCTTTTTTTCCACCAAAAGATGGAAAGTGAATTCAGTTTCTCTTCATCTGGAAAAGTGGTCAGAGAGGCTTTAGTTTTTACTTTACTTTTCTTCCTTTACAGGACTGCTGAAATCTGAACATTTTGGGGTTCATAGAATAGGAGAATAACCTGACTTGGAAGGGACCCAGAAGGGTCACTGGCGTCCAGCTGCTGGCCCTGCACAGCACCATCCCCAGGAATCACACCGTGTGCCCGAGAGAATTGTCCAAACACTTCGTGTATTGTGTCAGGCTGGTGCTGTGCTCCTTGGGGAGCCTATTACAGTGCCCATTCACTCTCTGGGTGAAGAACCTTGCCCTAGTAACCAACCTAAACCCCCCCTGTCACAGCTTCATGCTTTTCCCTCAGGCTTTATTACTGGTCACCAGACAGCAGAGATGAAGAAGGCTTTGTTCCAGAAACTGGAGTCAAAGACAGATTTATTATTAAATTTAATAGTATTTTTTAGATCCTGCATTAAACCAGTGATACTTTGGTGCCCAGCCCTCTGTTAAGATCTCTGCCTTCTAGGGAGTCAACAGCTCCTCCCAATTTAGTGCCACTGGCAAACTTACTCAGTATGCCTTCCAGTCCTTTGTCCAAGTTGTTTACAAAGATGATAATGAGAACAGGAGCCCTGAAGAACCCTATTAGTGACTGGTCACCAGCCTGATGTTACCCCATTCACTGTAACCCTTTGTGTCCAACCAGGAGCCAATTGCTCACAAAATTAATTTCCAGGCTTCTAGGACATGGAATTAAAAATTTAAAAGCCTATTTCTAAAGAAATTTGAGGAGGTGTAGGGATACAAAGCAAGCAGAAAGTTATTGCAGACTTTAAATTTGCAGTCTGAAACACAATTACAATGGCAATATTAAGTTCAGCGTAATTGTGTCAACATTACCAAGGTACTGGACAACCCAAGGTACTGGACAACCCAAGATACTAGACAACTAGATCTTTAGTCTGTGATGTGAGTGGGATAAACTTATATAAAACAGCAATTCCTTTAACACTGAGAGAACACTTATCCTGGTTTCAGCTGGGACAGAGTTCATTTTCTTCTTAGTAACTGCTACAGTGCTGTGGTTTTTGGATTTCATAGGAGAATAACAATGACAACACTCTGCTGTTTTGGCTGTTTCTGAGTAGTGCTTACCCTAAGCCAAGGGCTTCTCAGCTCCCCAAGCTCTGACAGTGAGGAGCTGCACAAAAAGCTGAGAGGGAGCACAGCCAGAACAGCTGATCCAGACTGGCCAAAGGGATCATCCATATCACAGAACATCATGTCCAGTGTAGACTGAGGGAATTGGCCAGGAGGGGCTGATCACTGTTTGGGGACAGGCTGGGCATTGGTCAACAGGGGGTGAGCAGTTGTACTGTGCTTCACTTGTCTCTCTTGGGGTTTATTTCTCTTTCTGTCCCCTTTTCATTACAATTAGCATTATCATTGTTATCAATAACACTCTTTTATTGTATTTTATTTCAATTATTGAACTGTTCTTATCTCAACTCATGGGTTTTACCTCTCCTCTTCCCCAGCTTCTCCCCTCACCTTAACAGGGAGTAAGCATCTGTGTGGTACTTAGTTGTCAATTGAGGTTAAACCACAACAAGGCCCTACAGGAGGTCTTGGCTTTTCAGTCTCTCCTCATGAAGTTAATAAATACATGAAATAAGACTGAATTGAATGTTAATGTTTACTCAGTAAAGGTGGGATTGTCAACAATGTTAAACTAGGATTTAATGTAATTTTCAGATTTAGTAGTTTAAAAAGTCTTTACCAAGACATGCACAATCCTTCTCTTACTTGCTCAAACTTATTTGGGAAGCAGTTGCACAGTACCTGTTTGATCTGTGATAAGTGAGGTAAATTTCTTTTTTTCAGGTTTGTTCTTTCTTTCTCGGGGCTATTTGTTTAGGTTCAACAGTTCCCTCCTTTAGCATGAGCTGCCAGCAACTGGATTTTCACACACACACACACACACCAGCCTTCCTGTCTCCTCAGCACCTTTCATTCTTTGCATAGGATTGGGCAATTTGCTCAGTTTCACCTAAAGCAACTTCTCTACAACCAGACTTGTTCACTTTCAAGTTAAGCAATACACACAAAGAAGTACCAGTACTTTAGAAACTTCAGACTTCTGCATTTCTGATTTAATGTTTTAGACACCAAAACAACAACTGATGGTGAAAAAAAGAAGGCTGAAGTTAGAGCTCCTATTAGGAACTCCATACTCCCACTCCTCCCAGTAAACAAAGAAGGGGATGAGAATGCTACTCAGCTACCATTCCCAAACTGATGTCAGCATCTCCATTTTTGGAACATCTCTGTAACAGCTAGTATGTGAGAAATAGTACGTAGCTGTTGACAGGAGAAGTGATATTTTCATTAACGTCATACTAGACAAAAAGCATATCATAGCACTGTGAAAAAGGAGGATGATTCAGGTTCATCACTGTGTTCTGTCTTAATTTCCTTTTGGCTCTCATCCCTCACAAAAGCTGTGTCACTGGACATTTTCCAGTGCATTTGCAAGCAACCCTAAAGATTCTCCTAAATATCATAGGAGAATTAAGATCTGCAATTTATGACTGCTTCCTGAAAATCCAAGGTTAAGGCTTAAAACTAGCTGAAACACCATCTATACTGCTTTATCTATACTGCTACCGCACTAAGATTCATCTAAAAATTTAGGGTCAAGACCTCTAAATTAGGAGTTGCTCCCTCTATTTTACGTATGCTAAATCACTATGAAGTTTTCAGCAATTAGACACTCTTGTCTACAACAGCAGCATGAACTCATGTAAACTTATTTATATACTTAGAAAAATATAAAAATTCCCATCAGAAAAATCTATAATCTGCTACCATGCAAACATTTTTTTTTCTCCTAAATTTAAGTATGAACATTAGTTTATTATTAATCCTTAGGCAGAGTGCTTCAAAGCATGGAAACAAAGGGTGTGAACCAAATAGTTTGAATACTGTTACATCCAACAGCTTTCCAAAAGCTTGGTACAGAATGCAGACAAGTAACATCTTAGGCTCTCATCTTTTTTTTTTAATAGCTGTTATTGAAATATCAAAGCAATTAAGAGTGACTTCAAGGTGTTTTCATGCTCAAATTTCAAGATGTTTCTTGAAACATCTATGCAAAGCAATTTCCAGACAACATCATGTGAGATTTAGGACTGTCAGCTTCAGACTTTGCACCTTCTTCTGAGGACCTGATTCATTACCTTTGCAGGTGTCTCTGCAATTATGCTTTTCACTACCACAAAAACAACAAAAGAAAATTAATCTAAGCAAATTTCATTCATATGTGTCATTGCATAGCTTTTGAAAGACTATGCCTTAAGTGCCCTAAAAGACATGCTCTTCATCTGTTCTGCTAAAGAACATTAACATACAGTCTCACCCATGTCAGTACCATTAGCTATTCAGTTTTGTGCTACATGAAATTGAGCAGAAGTTACATAATTCCACAGCTAAACTCAATCAAATCACTTAAGTGTTCTACTCAGTGCTTCACACATACCCCAGATGAACTGCAGAAAACACATTTCACAGTAAAGAGGCCAAAAAAGAATCCTTGGGAGCACTGATCAGACCACCAGTTCAAGACGGACTTGTAACGCTGCCAGGTTTTTCCAGGTCTCCAAAGTCCCTTTCTCAAACTCTTCAGTAGCTAAAGTACCATCAGCATCAAGTTTCCAACAGACCACAGCAGTCTATTCAGTAGCACTGCATTCTGCCTGTGAACTTTGATGCAGATAACCAGCGTTTGGGGTTTTTTCTGCACCTCGTATAAATATTTTCACCTATATAAAGTGTATCAGTGCTAACAGCATGGTGGAATTTTCCATCTACCTAAAAAGGTACAAAAAGCAGAAAAAAATCACATTCTAAACTGCAGTTCTAGACTGGGGAGAAGAAGAAAATGACTGATGAAGTCAATGAGACACACTGTGATGACTTACAAGCAAGCATGAGTCAGAGATAAGCACTGGTTGATTAATAAAGTGGTATTACTTGTAAAATTGAGTAGATAAAAACATGGGAAAATGAACGGACCTCAGGTCACAAAGCTGAAACCCACCACTCATAACTTTGACCACCTTCTGATGATACAAGAAAAGCATTTAGAGGCTAACTAGAGTCAAATTGATTTATTGCTTAGGATGTCTATACAGCCATCTCAATGGCATTTATTTAACTATCACATAAGTAAACTTTTAGGAAAAAAACACCACAGACAATAAATCAAGTAGCAGCACGAGGAAAAATGTAAAACCTTCTGGAAAAATATTCCAGATTTGGGGTTTGGTTTTCAAAGCACCTTTCTAAATGAGAGGAGGCTACCTTTACTCCATTAACTTTGTGATTAAAAAGAAAAAAGACACAGAACGTTATTGCTGGATAAGCAGACTTTGACATTCCAACTTGTTTATCACAGCTTTCCTGCAGGAGGTTTTCATGACAGATGGAAAAAGGATCATGGAAACTATGCAAACTCACTCAGCCTGCCACTTCACTAGCACCAGTGCCGTCTTAATCTTCTACTCCTTTTCTGTAGCCACTCCTGACACAAATAAACTCACATTTAAGAGGAATATATGACACCATTTATATTGGAAAGGAAACTGAAGAAAGCATTTTCAAGTAGCAAGAACAGATCAGAAAGCATATTCAGAATTGTCACCTGGGCACAGCATGTTGACCTGAGAAGTTTCTTGGGGAAACAAACAGCAAAGTGATCTCTATGATGTTATTACCACTGCTCCCCATCTATTTAGGAGGGCATCCTCTATTTGTTATCATTTAGTATTTGCTAGCACTCTCAGGCAACCATTCTATCAGGGAAATAACCAAAACTGGAGTTTCACCTTCTCTAAGGTACTTTATAATTATGGAGAACAATGCGATCAACTACGGAGGGTAAAGTATCTAAATATTAGAGTCCAGCTTAAATAATGTTCTCCCAGTTGCTGACTAGTACAGGAATTTTCACTTCTTTTTAGTTAATAGCACTTATCTCTCATAAGTTACATTACTTCCTTTATGGTTTAAATGCCACTCAGCATTCATTCTGAATACTCTTACGGCAACTTTAGCATTAGCCCGTGAAACAAATAACACTTGGGGGAAAAAATTATTATCCAACGACAGTTTCTCTGGCTTAAAAACTGAGAGAAACTCAGCACCAGACATCGAGACAGACAACTCTTCAAAACCCAAGGAGTTACTTCTGACCGAACACAACACCGCACACACCTAGAGCTCTGCTTCCCTTCTGTCCCACCGGGATCTCGCTGCTGCTACCGGCAGCCGTGGGGGGGAACCGAGAGGCGCTTCCCAGCTTTCCGCGGGCCTGCCAGACATGTCTGGCCCCGGGGGCTGCGGGCACCGGGCGCTGCCCCGACTCCAACACCGCGGCCGTGCCGGGCAGGGCCCCCCCGGCCCCAGCGACTGCGAGCGGCCCCGCTCCGGCCGCCGATCCCGCCGCACTTCCCGCCCCGCCGCATCCAGGCCCCCGCACTCACAGCCCGTCTCCTTCTTGATCTCCTCGATCTCCTCGTCCCGCAGCAGAGTGGACGCCCGGGAACCCATGGCCACCGCTGGGCCCGAGGAGAAGGGAAGGGAGGGGCCGGGGGAAGAGTTACGCAGCCGAACAGCAGCGACGGCGGGTGCCACAGCCGCCCCCGGCACAGGCCCGACCGCGGCCGCCCCGCTGCTCTGAGGCGGAAGGCAAGAGCGCAGCCACGGCCGCGGCCCCGCCCGCCGCCTCCGCCCGGCACGGCACGGCACGGCACGGCACGGCCCCGAACGGCACGGCCCCGCCGCATCCGCCCGGAACGGCCACGGCACGCGGCACGGCACGGCACGGCACGGCCCCGACCGGGCACGGCACGG